>OY039084.1:15004721-15604721 GCA_955850985.1 Elophila nymphaeata
TATAACTTGGACTTCTTTAACCCCAAGTAAATCCGCCCGTAAAACTGATCGGAAGATCGGATCAGCGATATGACGCGGAAATAAATCGGCATTTAAAATCAATTTGTGTAAGGGCCGGGGTAGTTCGCCGGTGGGTCAGCGACGATTACGATAATCGTATCGGTTTTATACCGGCCCTCCCTCGGGACTTTGGAGGAAAGCCAATTGCGATGACCGGTCTGCGAAACTGCATGGACCGACACAGAAGGGACTAGTTGATTTTCTTAACAATTCTTGGCTGCTTGTTTGACTTTAGAAAGTAAAGGTTGATACATTTCCTCTAGAGAAATGGAAGCAGGTCGCTTTGATTTTTGCCAATTTTAGTAAAACGTTATTATTACAAATTTCTAATTATTGACCATCTTCGCCATTGAATTAATGAATGATGAATACCTTTAAAAGTTTGAAATGATTCTTGCAGTGATATCAACATAATTGAAACAAAAAAAGGCGTTTGCAAATCTTCAAAATTTCGAAAGCCTTGGCCACCACTGAGACGCCGATACTGATAACATTCTGATTTTAAAAACTATACTACATCTAGGTATATTTTTTTTACAAATGAGTAAGAATATGAGATTCATAGCAAATTCACCAAAAACGGAAATGTAAAAACCGCTCGAAAACAAGGAAATGATTTCAAAATACCGCTGTGTATTATCAATATAACCCGCATTTTCTTTATCAATATCCCGTAACAAGAAACCTACCTCAATTCGCCTCTATCCCTGCATATAAGCATACATACATCCCCATAAAACAGCTCCGACAAATCCGCCAATAAACTGCTCCGAGTCACGGAGAATATCAGTTTTTCCGACTTTGCCCAATAAAGGGTAAACCTAGATCCGTGGGGTAAACAAAAAGTAAGGTCGGCAGCGACGTAACGAGTAAATCACGGGTAAGCTCCAATACGGAGCGTGCGGCCCGCTTAAGCCCGTAACCCCTTTAAGTTCACCTTCGGATATCCTCAATGTGCCAAATATACGGATCCACAGTTTGTCTCTATCTTTTTAGCGGTAGAATTTTTAAAACGCACATATAAAGAATTTTTGATTAAAATTTATAAAAATAAAAACCTTGAGGAGGGCTGAGTCAAAATTGATTGATAGTGTATATAATAACCTAAGAGAAGGTATGGTTTGAATGAAGACAAATACTAATAAAAAATAACTTATTTTTTTTAGATCGGTGCCAGGTCAGCCTCGTGGTATTTGAGATCTATTCTTATTGTCATACCTACTGTAAATATACAGTAGCTTTAAGGCGGGTCCAGATATGATCATTTGCCCAATCCGATCAGCGTATCCGTATCAGCGTATCATGTATCAAGACCCGTATCAAGTTGTGGACGCCTCGATTTGCTCCGTATGACAACCGTATGAAACCGACATGACATGGGACGGGCCGTATCACAACGGCGTATCAAGATCGCGTATCATGATACGCGTATCATCACCCGTCCATATATGCGATATGCGTCCTACATATGTATGGCGTCAACCTCAAAAAAATTAGTTGGCATATTGATTTTTAGATCGCTAATATAAATCTTTCATATCTCCACAGTCTTTTGAAGTCGGTTTAATTTTTTAAAATTATTTATTATTTCTCTATTTTTTCTATCGGTTGTAATGGAAACAACACGCTGACTAGTTTTATTAGAATTGGAGTGTCACAAACTTATCTTACCCTGCGGCAAAAATTAGAACTATAATTTTGTCAATAGATTTGACTTTAGACAGTTCACCACCTGCGACAGATACATATTTAACTCTCAATCTCAAAAACTACTGCACGTATTTAATGAAACTTGCACAGATCCCTAAGTTGAACTAAACCTTGTCTAACTTGTGTAAATAGTTTTTGCAATCCGACTTATAGTTTTTGAGACACGCGAGGATAATGATAAAGACATACATACACTCATGAAATTTGGCACCAGTGTTTAGAAGCGGGTATAGACTAACATATACAAAAACTGTACGAATCTGACAATATTACATACATACCGGTCGAATGTATAGAGGAAGTTTTGTAATCGTAAAAAAAAACCCCGAGTCCAAAAATGCTGTTTTGGGAATCATGACTGTGTGTGTGTCTGTGCGTTAGCACCATAACTCGAGTATGCTTTACTTATTGCAACCAAATTTAACATGCATGTATAACACCAAAATATAAGGTTTCTATCAACTTTTGAGTCGTCGATCACGAAAGTTAAGCATCCAAGTGTGCGGTCGGTACTCGGATGGGTGACCAAAATTTGACATGCTTGTATGACATTAAAATATAAAGTTTCTATCAACTTTTGAGTCCTTTCCGGTATACGAGAAAGCCAAGGGGAGACCACTCCAGATTTTTTTGATTTAGAAGTCTGTTAAATAGATGAGAAAGGGATGATCAAATGGCTCCGTCATATAGAAAGAATGAGTGAAAAAAGTACTAGAATAGAATTGTATAAGAATCACAGCAATTGGAAACAGGAGATATCTGCCTAACCCCTATGGAGAAAAGCGTGACTTTATGTATATACGAGTATGATAAAATAAGGGTTGTACCAAAATTGAGACTCCAACAAACCATTGAGGTACAAGCATGCAATGTGAAGATATACACACCGATGATGATCATGAGACAATGAAAATAATGGGCGCGAATGAGGATCAAGAACATCTACAGATTCATTAAGTACTTTATATAAGTACCATCCATGTAAGTATCCAAATCTGCAAAATGCATCAAATATATGCAATCATCAAAATAGCTTATTTTCTTTAGACCCATTTACGTAGAAATCTAAACTATTAATCAAGTATTGATAGAAACAGCACAAGCAGTAGTAAAGCGAGCCATTAATCATCCAATACCACTTAAATAGCCCATAAATGCCCACAATCCTCACTTCCACATTGAAAGGACCGTGAAATACTTTAGCGAAATATTTTGTTCGCACGACGTTACCTTTGATATATTTCAACATCTTAATTCCCTGCGACTTTGCTTAAGGTCCAAAATAGCTATTTATAATTATAAGAAACTACTTTCTACAATAGCTTTTATAACGTTGAAAATAAGGTTCATTTTCTTAATAGTCTGGTTGGTTATTCTCAAAAGATAAACTTTGAATGTGGACGATATAAATCAAAAAGGAACAAGATATTTAGCTCGTGAACGGTTGAGGTGACAAAAACTATTGTGCTAGCATTTGAATGGAAGAACCTGCGGTTTGAAAAAACTGTCACATTCCTAACGATGTGAAAATCTTGCGAAGAATAAGGTATTATGCTAGGTTTTATCGATAAAGGAATAATGAAAAATAAAACACGTGCGTGATATCTATACGCGCTTTTTATGAAACAAAAAAAGACGAATCAAACGACCCGGGATTCAATGGGGTTGCGTTTTTTGTTTACTGAGTTCCTATGACCACCTTTCAGCTCCATCATCAGACCCTGATTACCATTGAAAGACAATCTACTCGTCAAGACGATTCAAATTAGCCCAAACTCAATGAGGTTGTTTCATTGCAAAGTTCCTATGGTCACCTTCCAGCTCCATTATCAGTTAAGCACGATGTCATCATAATATTGCATTGTCACGCGATTTACATATGAATGCAAAATTTCAGCTCAATCGGTAACCGGGAAGTGGATCTAATTATATTTGCAAGATTTGATGACAAACATCGGGACAGGTGAAACTAAATAAAATCTTGTAAAAATAAAATAACCTGTGCATTTTTTAAATTTACAAATACTAATCATTTTCACTACCAGCATACGTATATGTTTTGAAGAGATAGCTTCATAGTTATTGCTATCAGTAAGACCTTCCATTGCATACATACATTAACTGTCTTGTTTTCCTCTTCTTAGTATATTGTTCATTTACTGGTGTATAGTGAAGAATATTCGATTTATCTCAACCTATCAGTAAATTAATAATTGAGTAGGTGCATAACCCATGATAACTCCACTACAAAAAGCAAAACGAAAAGGGTACAAATTAGGTGCACTAGCGCCATCTGTCGTGAATCGCGTTCCATACAAGTTGGAAATGCAACTGCACCCATGTTTGCACACAAGATACCCCGCAGGGTATAAGCGAGTTTTTTTAGCAAACTATTTTGACAAAAAGCGACGACATGCCTCTAAGTGGATTATTCTTTATAAAAAGATTTCACGTCGCATTTGCTGCAGCATTGTCTAAATATCAACAATGCCTTGTTACGTAGGTGTTGTTCGCTATGAATAAAGTTTAAACTTTTTATCTGGGCTTAAGAAGCTTTTTAAGTTTCGGACATCTGTCTCTTTGTAGATGTTAGAGCCAACGATCTTTATCGGTTCCAAAAAACTTAAAGAGCAACTGGATCTTTTACACGTATTAGGTAGTTATATAACAGTTATATAAGATGTGTAAATATAATATTGTATACCGCTGTAAAATCACAGATAGACGCATTTAACTATTTATGACTCATTGGATAAGTATTTGGAAACTGCCTATTCCGTTAACAGGTACAAATTTATAATATCTGTATAGACCATGAAGTGACATCTCTTTAGTACAAACTTTTTTAACTACCTCCGTAGTCTCGCCGATCAGTAGATCCAGAGATCCCGGGTTCGATGCTCAGGTGTTGAGGTGTATACTGAAAGCAGTGGCAGATTTACAAACTTGCCGCCAGAAGGCTAATAAGTTTTTGCCGCCAGTAGGTCATAATATTAAACTCTATTCGAGCTTATGCCAGACAGAAAGTATGACACGGAAAATGCACAATCTGGTTGTACATAAAAGTCGTCTCCACAGAATAAGCAATTCTTTTGTGGCCCAATGTATGTAAGTATATCTACATTTTTACAATAAGCTTCCGAATAATATTAGAGATTTGCCTATTAATAAATTTAAAAGTACTATACAAGTTAAATCATATAAAAAAGCTTAAAACAAGATAAATGATTTAAATGCGTGGAAGTAAAATCTGTATAAAACTGTAATTTTTTGAATAAGTATAAAACTTTAATTTTATGAATAAGTATAAAACTGTAATTTTATTACTTACATTGATATAGGTATCTATTGACCTGTAATGATGTTTTGAAATAATTACGAAATTGTAAGGTGTAAAGTTTCTTTCACCGTTTCTTCGTGGTTTCTTCTCCGTCTTAGCATAATAATTATTTAAATCAATTAGTTATTTCGTCTCGAAGCGGTGCCGACGGTGCAGTGGTACGGTTTTTGATGATTTAAATTTAAAAGTACTAGGTAAGCAAAGTCCATTTAAATAAAATAAAAATAAATATTTTATTTTGATCTTTAACTCAATGGGATTGCTTCGATTAGAAAATGAATCCATATCGGGTATGATAAATAATCCATACAAAACCTGTATCAGAAAAAATTAAAGAAAAACTTGAATTAATGCCAGTATGAAATATGACTTTGGCGTTTGTGTGATACCTCGAACCGAAGGCGTTACATTGAAAACACGTGCAAAACAAACATCTTTTTCGCGATCACCTATATAAATCAAGCGCTATTATAAAAGGGCTTGTTCGAGTATCCACATTGTCGTTTTATGGATGTTATGCCATTCATTACAGGCCATTAAACGTATTATAATACACTCACAAATTTAGGATGGCCTCCCTAGCTTTGCTGCCTGGCTAAAAATGTTTTAGCTAATGGAATACCGTGGTTCTCGATATACTGGTCATGTTACCTCTGCAAGCATTGTTTGGGCTTCACTCGACACCATTCAGAGATCACGAAATAAATGGCGAGTGTTGATAGAAAAACCGTATCGGAATCACTGGGTTTGATTGTCTCCGAACTCTTTGGAGAATTCGTGGCAACGTTCGCTTTTAAAATAAGTGGATGCAATGTAAAGTTTTTACGAGTACTAAGTAAATATCAAGTCACAGAAAAATCTTTAATCTACTAGCAAAAACAAACGACGATATAGAAATTTTAATTTGGATTGTAGTTAAATAGGTTATTATTTTTTGACTTTATTGCAGATAACAATAATTATTCTGTCAGCTTTAGAAAATATTTTATATCTTAGGTACAAAGTACTTAGGTACATTTATAGAAGGCTATAATTATGTGTAGTCTAATAAAATTATGTTGATTAACGGCCGGTTTCAATAACATAACTAACTAATAACTACCGACAGTTTCCATGGCAACGATAGAATTTTGACATATTTTGTATAGGATACCGGTCAAATTCTTATCCCTAGTAAGCAAAAATGTAGATAGATAAGTTATTGAAACCAGCCATATGTAATGAAATGTAAGAAATCTAAGAAAATAAAATTAGCTTTTTATGAAATAATGTCAAAGAAAGTAGCAGTGCACTCTCGACTCGGCATGTTTATATGTAAATAGAATATAGGTAATCAATTACATATTATCATAATAAGTAATTTTGATGATGTAACCATACGATTGAGTTACGCTATGGAAGGTTGGTGGGTCTGACTACAGTAAAAGTTGCCTAATGTATTTGGACCAGAATGCTCACTGCTCAGTCTCGGAATATTCCCACCAATCTTATACACACACTAGCTGTTGCCCGCGACTTCGCGTGGAATAGTTACTTCAGACAGCATTTTAATTTTTTTATGGTATTTATTTATTATCAATTGCCGAAGAGGAAAAAATCCACATGTTGAGTTTTAGCCTTATTGTTACACCCATTTTCCCGAAATCTTAAAATACCTCTTTCTTTATTAACCGACTTCAAACAAAAAAAGGAGGAGGTTCTCTATTCGACTGTATGTTTTTTTTTTTTTTTTTTTTTTTTTTTTGTATGTATGTTCCGCGATTACTCCGCCAATAATGAATCGATTTTGATGATTCTTTTTTCGTTAAGAAGGTCATACTTCAAAGGTGGTCCCGTATAAATTATACCGAAATTGGTTCAGTACTTTTTTGTTGAAATGATAATTTCATTGGGGATGAAACAATAACATCGTCCACGAACACAAAAATAATGACAATTTTTTTTTTGAACTTGCTATTACTTAATATGCAATAGTGAAATTTTGGTTAGTAGGTCCAATAGTCAACACATAAACTATGACAAATTATTTTATATGAACTTAAGTTAAATAACTAGTTTCTCTTCAAGTTTCATAGTTCATTAACTTACCATTAAAACTATACCATTCATTCTGAATGAATGGGAGCTATAGGTCTGAGACGTGATATTATTTGTGAACCGACTTAAAAAAAAAGAGGAAGTTCTCTATCCGACTGTTTTTTTGTGTTTGTTACCTGATACTCCGTCAATTATTACGACTCGATTTTAGTGATTCTTTATTTAGCTACGTCAAAATCAGAGATGGCCCGTATAAATTGTATCGATATAAATTCGACCCTTTATGAACAGAACATTAATAACAAAAAAAAAATTGTTTACGTTTCCGTTAAGTTTTAATGAGCACCTATCCATTTATCCAGTAGGCCTATCCATTTTCAATAAAATATACTTAACTAGCGACCCGCCCCGGCTTCGCACGGGTGCAATGCTTATGTGTAGTTTTAAAGATCTAAGCATACATAGGGACAGACAGACGGCGGATAGCGACTTTGTTTTATACTATGTAGTGATTAACACTAAAAATAATAAAATAAAATATTTTTGGCAAAAAAATAGGAAAACCGACTTCAATGCGTACAAATTTAAACTAAAAAGTAAGAAATAAATAATATTTTTATGAAGTAGTTGAAAAGAGCATCATAGAAAACCAAGGAAAGTATTGATACACATTTATAATTCTTTATTTATAATTGATACTCCGATATATTTGGAGTCGGTGCCAGCCTAAGCAAAATAAACTTACCTAATAGATACGAACTTGATTAATCCATTAACTATACATAATAATGAATGCATAATAAAGATGAGAAATAATCCGCCGCTCCGTGAAGTTCGAAAATTGCAAACATTATCCTCCATGGCTAGCTGGCACCGGCTCCAAATATATCGGAGTATCAATTATAAATAAAGAATTATAAATGTGTATCAATACTTTCCTTGGTTTTCTATGATGCTCTTTTCAACTACTTCATAAAAATATTATTTATTTCTTACTTTTTAGTTTAAATTTGTACGCATTGAAGTCGGTTTTCCTATTTTTTTGCCAAAAATATTTTTTTCTAACTGAAAGGTCATGTTTATGGTTTTTACTTTAAAAATGACGGATTTCCATGCAAACTTCTCACCACCTTAGAGGGTGAATTTCCAAAAATTCTTTCTTAGTGCACCCCTGGACCTGTTAAGGAACCTATACGTACCAAATTGAGAATCTCCAGGCCCAGCGGTTTGGGCTTTATAGATTGATATAAATAACTAGGTAACTCTAGTATTGCACAAAATAAGTATGTTACAAATATTTTAAATTTATAATCACCCTTTTTCAGTTACAAAACCAAACAGCATGTAAAAATTGACAATGTTTATGCATTCCCAAATTTTATTCCATGAATACATAACGTGGGCGTAAAGCTAACGAAATAAAGAGACATTCCTTCCAGTTGACACGTATATAAAGACATTTTTTCGGAATCAACAAAACCCAACAAAAGGTTTACACGACCAACGAACATTCATTCAAGTTTAATAAAAAGATTCTGGTAAGTAAATATTTGGATTGACTGCCTCACAATATTTTCGGGAGATTTCTCTGGTTCACGGTCACGCCCTCTAAGTTCCACAATGGGAAGCCATAAGCCGAACAACAAATTGTCATTTCCACGCCATAAAATTTTCTAAAAGTGAGCGAAGAATAAAACGACTTGCCCCGCGAACTATTAATCTTTGCCCATGAATAAGTTTTTATGGGTGATAGAAAAAGTTATGGCTCCATTCGCCGATTTAATGTCACCTAAAATCGGCAGATACTGAGCTGTTTCTTTAATTATTATTAAGAGTCACAGTAACTATATCTACTTACTAATTGTAGCATCTTAGTTAAGCTTTTACTTAACTGGTTGTGAAAGTAGACTACTATAGGTAAGTATCTACCTTAGCAGGTAGTACCTACTACTTATTAAAGCCCAAAACCGATAAAAATTCTGAAAATTATAAACCGAAACCGTCTAATGAAAACCTATGGTAACATGAAATTTTTCCCGATTTTCGAATGTTCATCACGCATTAACAATAACAACGTAAATTTTGAAAAAATATCTAGCAATTTATTTTATGTAAATACCTACGTTTCATCATTTATAGGTAGTTGTGTGTGTGTAGATATATTATCTTGTTCGTGTTGATAAATGATTTAGATTGTCATATAAATACTATGATGATTTTTTGTTTTAATTTTAACAATATATTGATTTCCCCATACAAATAGGTCGATCCGAAAAACAAAATGTATGAAAAATTACAAAATTATTTTTACAAATTTGTATCATCCATTTTTTCACCAATTTGTATCATCGCTTTTATATGACTCTGCTAGCATAGGTAGGTGCCCGTTTGACACCCCAAGTGCCAAACACCATGTATAACAAAATAAGCGATCTCCATTCGATTATAAATATTAAATCTTTAGCAGGTATTGCCTATTTTAAGGTATAAATACCTAGAATTTTAAATAAGTATCCAACCAACTACATACCCACAAAGATTGAATTAATTTTCGTATTAATTAAATTAATACAATACGTTGTATCAAAAAAGTTGATAAATTAAAACTCTGGAAAGCTCCCCCTAGCGTTGGAAAACACAACTACTATAGTGCTGCCATCTACCAGCAACGTCTATACTTCGTAGACGGTACATTATCAATGCTTTTCAGTTCGCCATGGCGCAGTTTAGTAACTGTTACATCTTGTCGCCGCTAGATGGCCTTAAGTTTTTTCTTATTCTGTAAAAAAGATGGCGCTATACTCAAAATAAATTATTTGTAATATTTACATAAAAAAGTAAGAAAAAAAATCCCTTGCTACGGCTCAGCACGACGTAGCAAGGGATTTTTTTTCTTACTTTTCACAACTAGGTCAAAATATCTCGTGGCATACCGCAGCAGGCTTCGGGATGCTGTCGCATACACTACTTCATGTTGTTATAGGAAATTGAGTGCTAAGGAATTACAATAAGGGTGAATTTAAGTGAATTTAGCACTGAGATTCTTTTTTTCTAACACGGATAGTTCGATGGGCGCCGGCCCTAAATGTTTGACAGATAGGAATAGTTAATATAAGAAAATAAAACTTTTGTTTTTACAATTCTTTTTATCATAAATTAAAATGAAATATATTCCATAGCCTAAGTTAGAAGCAATCCAGCAAAATTTAAACAAAAACATCAAAATCGATTTAGTAATTTCGTAGTTTATCGAGTTCACACATTTAGGGACACGTGATTTTTATACAGGATGTTTGATTCATGAGGTATCAAGCGGGCACCTACCCATGCTAACATAGTTATATAAATACCTACAAGGGTGATATAAAAATTTGTAAAAATAATTTTGTAATTTTTATACATTTTGTTTTTCCGATCGAACTTTTTGTCTGGAGAAATCATTTCTTTTTTTACATTTTCAAATTTTTTATATCACTATACTATAAGTACATACTATTTTTAATTCACTAGGTACTAGCGCTCCGCCCGCAACTTCGTCCGCGTTACCCTGTGTCAGTCACTCTGTCACTGCATTGTTCCTGAATTCTTTCACCGTTAGTTCTCATTCCTTTCTTTGAATTTAGTATATACCTAAGTAGGTCTCGTCAATCGAGATAAAAAGAACTGAGTTTGTTCTGATTTCGTTGGTAGGTCCCGTTTTAGAACAGAATCATAATTGATTTTAAATTATATTCGCGATTTTCGCTTGACTTTATTATTAACTCGCCAATTAATGTAAAACCCAATTAAATATAGCTAAATAATTAGTCATTATAGCCCGTTGCTATGTGCTTATCTAGGTTTACATTTAAAAATTCTAAAAAGAACTGAATTTGGTTAGTGAGTATCGCAGAACATAGATATAATATCTATGTTCTGTGGTGAGTCTTCTCTCTTCGGCGGTATGGTTAGCGGCGCCGGTGGTGACGCGTCGAAATTTAAAAAGATTTTTTTTTTTATTCGGGATGTTGACACCATTCACAAATAATTACAAGGTGTTAAATTAGTAAAAGGTGGTGTAATTTTAAGCCAGAAAATCAACATCGTTTCAAATTAACCTAGATTTTGATTTTTAAGCGTATCGAAATCTTTTATTATTCAGGTAGTTGACTACAAATATTTATGTAGTCACAAATTCGTAATGCGATACAAAATCTATGGAGGAATAATAATTATGTTTTGACAGCTAAATAAAAGGTATCTCAACTGACTTGACAGGCAATACCCCTGATCAGCGGTCGTGACACAATGTGTTCCAAATTTAAAAAGATTATTTAAACATATTCTCTCGAAACTGCGAAAGAGAGTAATTTTTAACGAGTATTTTTTATTAATAAATATTAGAAAAAAAACTACATTTTACTTTCCTTGTGTTCGAAATAAAAAGTAGAATGCTTATCACGGGTAAACGGAATCAATTCCTACTGGGACTATGGCTACTATGTCTAACTACGTCTTCATATGGGAATTGATTGCATTCCACCTTGTCAAGCAATCTACCTTTTAACCCATCGAGTCACACCCCGCAGATTTATATTAAACCCCAATTATAAAAAAAAATAGTTATTTGTTCAACAAGGTAGTGAGCAAAGTTAGTTTTTGCTGCGAGTGCCGATATTAAATCACGAACCAGCGAAGTACTCTAAAATTGATTCATAAATAGACTACTGAGTGCAGTGAGTGATTTAAAGGCATGAGACAAAAAAAATTTGCTCTCGTGAGAAACATACAACTTTTCACCTCTCCAGCGCGGAAATTGTTATAGGTGAGAAAAACAAGACAATACTTTAATACATGTTTATAATCTTAAAAATCATTATTGAAAGTTACAAGTAAGATTAGATTGAACGTTACAGTCTTGTTCATAGCTCACAGCAAAAAGCGTTTTTCCTTCGAGATTTTATGAAGCATAAGAGGCGGTTTTGGTGCTGGAGAGGTGAAAAATCCCAACTGTAACAGTATTACTCGTTGCGGTGTGAAAAAATGCCCGCTTGTTGGGAACAAACGCCCAGCACAGAAGAAAATCGTGTAACCCTATAGTTGGCAAAGATATTTTTTGTAATTATTAGTTATTTGTATCATGAATATTGGATTAAGGGTAAGTCAAAATCATACAAAAAAAAATCTTAAGTATGTAGTTTTGGAAATATAGCATGTATCTTTATGTGCAAATTGCCAGGTTTTTAGAGTTACACTATCAAAAAAGCGTGTGCATTATTATGCACATTGCCATCTGCATGCACAAACTTCTGTCACTCATCCGAGTACCAACCGCGCACGTAATTAAGTATTACACCGAGTATTCTTAGCACAGAAATAATACTTTATTATTATTTCTGTGATTCTTAGCGATAACGTTACGGTAAGTGTGATTAATTGAAAATTATTAATAATTACCAACAATTATTATAATTATTTACTTTTACCGGTTGATATTAATGATTATCAAATTGTTATTGATAATTATTTTTTCAAACCCTGTGGCTGAGTGATGGGTAGGTTAATAGGGTTATTTTTTTAGTGCAATGTTATTTGGGAGAGTAGTGTTTTATGCACCTACATGGCTGAGTGATGATGGGTAGGTTTTTTTTTTTTTTTTTTTTTTTTTTTTTTTTTTTTTTTTTTTTTTTGAGGTTTTTGTTGTTTTGTCAGTTTTTAATGGTTTTTTGGACTTAGGGTCTATTACAGCTTTCCTAATGTCTGTGGCCTACATGCGTCTCAGGGTGATAGGTAGGTTAGGGTTATTTATTTTCACAGTTTTCATCACATTTACCAAATCACGAGGTAAGTATTAATAATTACTGGTTATTATTAATAATAACCATAGTAATAAGTACCAACAAAAATTTCATATTCGCCATTTGAATGAACCAATGAAATTGTAGGTGAACTAATTAGAAATATAGGATTAATTACCTATCTACTGTAAAGCCGTCACCATTATAAATTCCATTTTTAAGCATATGACGAGATCAGATCACCTACAGTATATTTTCCATGAGGCATAAATCATAATTACTATGAACATTTACCTCTGTCAGTAACGCTTATCCATAAATTGTCTATGGGCGTGGTTGTGCTGGCATTTTATTGAGTAACCTTTTTATTAAAATTAATTTGGGTATTAAATAACATCTTAACCTCCATGTTGGCAATCTTTCCCGCGCTTCTGAATGTAACTAATAAGTTTTTAAAAGTTTCATAAAAAAAAGTTATATAATTTTGGATTCAATGCCCTTTTTATGCAGAGGCGACAGGCTGACAACCTGTCACTATTTTGAATCTCTGCAAGGCTCAGACTGCCGGATATGGCTTTGCGTGTAAACAAACATTAAAGTTCTGTTCAACCCTTTTGGGACTTCAGAGCGGTATGAATACAATATTGAAAATCATTTTGTGACTTAAGCTTTTGTACTCCTGTAGGCATGGAACCCTGGATCTAATTCCAGTGAGCGATACCTACTCTCTCTTAAACCATTAACTTTTGTTGTTGATTGTACTACACCAAGGACCAGAAAACCGCTTTATTTATAAGATAGACTTAACCTACAAAATGTAACCTTATAATTGTGGTAACCATTTAAATAAATTAACCACTTCACTTACTATCAAATTTTAATGAGGACTATTCTTTCAAATAAGAACTTTCAAAATAGTTCTAATCTAATAGTAATTCATTATTGCCTATTCATATTAGATTATGTACCCTGACTAAAAATTCGGACAAGAAGTAGGTACCTACTTGCGATCGCAAGTTTTGTACTTCTAGAACTTCCTATCTTACCATCATAGGTAAGAATTCATTTATCAACACGAACAAGATAAATCTACACTAACACAACTACCAACATGATGAAACGTAGGTATCTACATAAAATAAATTGCTAAGTGCTACCATTATTATTATTTCAAAAAACGTAATTTAGAGTGCATAAAAAACAACTTTAAAAAATCGGGAGTGATCTCCCCTTGACTTTCTCGTATACCTTGAAACGACTCAAAAGTTGATAGAAACCTTATATTTTGAAGTTATACATGCATGTTAAATTTTGGTTACCCATCCGAGTAAAGACCGCGCACTTGGTTGCTTAACTTTCGTGATGGACGACTCAAAAGTTGATAGAAACCTTATATTAGATGTTACACATGCATGTTAAATTTTATTGCAATAAGTTAAAGCAAACTCGAGTTATCGTGCTAACGCACAGACAGACAGACACACACATAGACATAATTCCAAAAACGGTATTTTTTTACTTAGGGAGGTCCAAAACGTGTAAATTCGTCAAAATCTTGAGGTCGAATTTTTTGACGATTATCTCTATACTATGTATACGAGAAAGTAAAAAGATCCAGCACGTTGATTACATTAATGTCACAATGTTCTTGCAAAACAGTGAGAAACTGCCGGAAAATATGTCCAATTATTATTTTCTTGGTTTCTAACGTTTCTAACATAGCTATTCAATTTACTTTCTCATTTGCTTTAAATTTTGTTTGTAATATCAATATTCTATTATCCAGATAACTTATACTAACTATCTTCACCTTTATGTGGCGCGCTTTAAACAACATATAGGTATTTCAACGTCAACAAGACGTTAGTTTTGTCACAAGTGTTAGTTTTGCGACTTTAGTCGCTTCGCCATTGACGGCACCAAGCTGCATGCCACCTAATAGCTTCACAGTGCAGCTTCAATGGACTTCAAAATGACGTCGAAGCCACACATTAACTCCAATTGCCTGCACGTCTCTCGTACGCCTACATTTGTTTGTAAACAATCAGGCTTGTTAGCAGCCGCTAGTCGCTGTTTACGTAGTTAGCTAACTTGTTACATAGCTGTTGTATTGTCAATCAAAGCAGTATTATAATAAGGTCCTTTGTGACTTTTGGCTATTGTTTACCTTAATTTATGAAATTTGAAAGAAAAATCATGCGGGGAAATAATCTAAAATGAGTCGACGTGGTTAGAATGCTACCACTCTATAAATACGTAAAGAGGAATAAGATTTATAAATGACTAGCTGTGCCCGCGCGACTTCGTCCGCGTGGATTTCCCGTTTTTGCAACATTTTTCATTGATGCTCAACTCCTATTAGTCGTAGACAACGACAAGTTGGTCGTAGAGTGATGTTATGGAGGTATATAAGCCTAAATCACGGTTTCCTAAACTGTGCGTCGCGACGCCCTGGGGTGTCGCGGTTCTATCCCGGGGGCGGGCGTCGTGAGACGATCCACATAGAATGGCTGTCTAGCTAGCTTAGCGAGCTAGTCGAACGAAAATAAATGTAGACAAAGAAATGTAAGTCGCGATTTCTAAACTTGAACCCGGTTTTGAGATGCTCTGTTTTTAAAATAAGAAAATACACTGAAAAAAATCGACCGTCCAGTGCGGGCGAAAAAATCGAATAAGCATCTTTACGCTACCGGGACATTGCTTTCGCCGTCGAAATTTGTCTGTGCTACTTTATGTTTTTATGGTAATTTTTTTTCAGTCTTTCTAATTTTAAAATATTTGCGCATTCGTTAACGCCTAAATAATTCAAAAAAAGCTATGTTTTTGTTTTTGTAGGTATGTACTTAACTTGGCTGTTACTATAACGGGGGGAGGGCTCGTAAAAATCAGAAAATTCCTAAGAGCGTCACTATGAAAATAAGTTTGGGAAGCTCTGGCCTATAGTGTTCCTCGATAAATAGACAATCATAGAATTTTTCAGATCAGTAGTTCCCCTTTGTAGGATTCTGTACCCAAAGGGTAAAACGGGATCCTATTCCTAAGACTCATAAATAGAATAAAATAAATACTAATAAATAGAATAAAATAAATATTGAAGGGGCTCCCATAAAATAAGCGTGACTTTGTTTGGTCGATTTTGATAACGGCAACAGATAGACGCTTGAAGTATTCACAGAATATTTAGTTATATTATTCACTTTTAATATACAACAACAAATGTGTTTTATTTCTCGGTCTTACTAACGATAATAACAGGTAGAAACTTGAAATATTAACAAAATATTTATTTTGAATTTCAAATAATTTTTGGAGATTTTTGATAAAATCTATGGCACGGAACCCTTCGTTCGCGCGTTCGACTCCTTCTAGGTGGTTTTTTTGCAGGCTATCTCTGATGACCTTCTTGAAGTCACCAGGGCTTTTAGTAAAGGAGAGGACCTCGATGGGTCCTCAAGCTTTAAGGTCGAATCACTCCAAAGAGGATTCCTGACCGGTGAGCATCTCCCTCGGAGGAGTCTCTGAACCTATTGTCTCTAATGCGTCCGAATCTGACGGGATCAGTAGTTCCTAAGATAAGCGGTTCAACTAAACAAAAAAACAACAGTATAGATGCGTGCGTAGTACTTGATCATTATTTAGCTGCGGAGTTATGTTAAAACTGTAATATCTCTGAAGATATTCATTGAAATCTAATGATGTAAAGAACAATTTTGTACAAAATTTAATACTTGTGATGAATAAAGTATAAATTTTGATAAGGAATAATATGATTTTTACAAAAATACCTTCGCATCTAATGCATTATTTTAGAACAAATTTTATTAACTAAAATAGGTTATAGCGAGTCAACCTTAAGAGATAGATAAATGCTGTTTGGAACTTTTTTTTAGAACTTTTAAAGGAAAATAATTCCGTCATACATGATTTTTGCGTAACATTAACCGTTTATCCAGCGCACGCAACAAAAGCTCTGAAAATCAAAATTTATTATTTTCCGTTTATTTCAAACTATGATATCTCTTAAGATATTCATTGAAATCAAATGAGGTCATTAACAATTTTGTTCAAAATTAAATGCTTGTGATAAATAATGTATTTATTTTGATAAGGAATAATATCATGCATACAAAAACACCATCGCAGATAAACTTTTGATAAGAAAAAATTTGATTACCAAAAAGAAAGGTTATAGTACTAGTATAGTATTATATTGTCTGTGGTTATAGTGAGCCAACCATAAAAGATAAACATATGCTATTGCGGACTTTTTTTTAGAAAATTTAATGGAGAATAATTCTGTCATACATAATTTTTCCGTAACTTTAACCGTTTACGCAGCGCACGCAGGGAAAGCTTTGAAATGAAATATTTTTCTCCCGTTTTTGCAACATTCTTCATTAATGCTCAGCTCCTATTGGACGTACCGTGATGTTATATAGCCTATAGCCTTCCTAGATAAATGGACTATCCAACGGAAAAACAATTTTTCAATTTGAGTCAGTAGTTGCTGAGATCTTAGGGTTCAACCAAACAAACAAACAAACTCTTCAGCTTTATTATTAGTAAGATAAGATTATTAGTATAGATTCCGTTAGAGTTACAATTTGAAAAAAGAAAGACAATAATTCTAAATATTGCGGACTTTTCAATCTGATATAATATATGTGGAAACAGACACAATAATCTCTTGTAAGTTTGTGACGAGTTGGGTATATGTACTGCATTCCCAGTGATGTTGCAGCATCAGCAATAGCATAAATTTAAATCAATCAGTTATATCAGCCAATGCGTGGTGGACTACTGCCTAAACCTCCTTCGATGACAAGGAGAGGCCTTGTGTTCCAGTAGTGGGTAAAATTATAAAGGCTGTTATGATGATGATGTAATCTATTTCAAATGACATTTAATTTCTGGCCTCAAATTTTAAATCATTATCATGTGTCATTTTTCTGATAGAGAACATTGTCTAGAATAAACCTACGAAAACAAAAACAAAACCTCCGTTTTTATTTAAAAATATTTGAAGTTCATTTATTCGTTAGTGTAATTTCATGTTTTCACTACGTTATGAGCAAAATATTGTAAATTATCCTTTCTAAGACGATCGACCTACGATCGCTTTCGTATTTAAAATGTTTAAACATTAATAATTGAACTTAAAATAAAAATCATCAAAATCTTAATGGATACGATATGACGATATTGACTCCATTGCCTCAATGGAATTTATAAAAACATTTTCCTTTCTGTCATATTTATTGTCCACCATTTCTGCTATGACAAGTTGACAACTATTTAATATGTTTGATATAATAGTCAATCTTTGATTAAGGAATTTATTATTGTTGTTGAAAATATTGACGCATCATCATTAATTAGCAGATGAACTTTATATAAGACAATTATTATTATTATGAATATTTGTTGGAGGTTGTATTAGGCCAGTTAAATAATACAGGCTGGCATTAGTAATCTGATTACGACGCATGTCACTTTTAATTGTAGAAAGTGTAAAAACCTGTTTATGTGATTGTCAATAAAAATGTCTTCTGACTAAGACGTTGTTTTGGGTGTTCCACTGCTATTCAATATCTAAATGGTTATTCCCATTAGGTTATGGGCCTCTATGATTGAATATTACCCATTGTAATATTGTCGCCGTAAATAAATAATAAAACTGTGGTGATCTGATTTTTCTAAGATGACAGAAGAGTCATTAACGGGTGTGTGCGGAATCAAAAAGCTCCGCGGCACTGAAGATTTTGCGGACTGGAAATTCCAGGTACAAAATTACTTAGAAAATAAAGATTGGTGGAAGGTGATCGAGGCGGACAAGATAGATGAGAGTCTTGTGGATGTAGATCGTAAAGCCAGAACCACGATATGTTTGTTATTGGAACCGTCCTGTTTTACGCATGTGTATAAAGCTAAGACTGCTAAGAGTGCGTGGAATTGCCTGTGCAATGCATACGAGGATAAGGGATGGGGGCGACGTATAATGCTACAACGTCAACTTTGGCAATGTAAACTTGAAAATTTCGAGTCTATGGAGAAATATATATCTCGAGTAATTTTCCTGTCGCAACAGCTCGCTAATATTGGTGCAGAAATAGTAGACGAGTGGGTTATCTCGATATTGCTGAGTGGCCTGACAGAGGAATATAGCCCGCTGATTATGGCTGTAGACAATTGTGGAAAAGAGATAAGTCTAGAACAAATAAAGACAAAGTTACTGCAGGAAGGAATTAGACAGAAAGAAGGACATTCAAGTGAGATACAGGCTTTTGCAACAAAGAAAGCTGAATTTGTGGGATCTTGTAACAAAAACAAAGATCGGAAACAAACATTTATTATGAAATGTTTTAAATGCCATAAGACGGGACACAAAGCGTCTGAATGTACTGAAAAGAAAAATAATGTACGTAAGACCTCAGCATATACAAGTTTGAACGTAACCGATAAGACCAATGGTGATGAAAGCAATAGTTGGTATCTTGATAGCGGCTGTTCAAACCACATGACCTCAGAGAGAAGCAAGTTATTGGATAAAACATACAGGAATTGTAATTCTAAAATAACTATTGCAAATGGTCAGGAAATAAAAGTCGTTGGCAAAGGAAATGCTGAATTAAAACTCGACGGAAATGTAAAATTAAAGTTGGATAATGTTTTACATGCTCCAGAATTATCCATGAATTTAATATCTGTGAGTAAGCTGACTGATGCAAACTACACATTGAATTTCCATAAGAAAGGGTGCAGCATAAGTAAAGACGACGAAAACCTCTTGGGTTGTGCTGAAGTTGGTGGCATTTATAAAATAAAAGAAGAAAGTCAAAATGACTTGGCAAATTTGACAACATCAAATAATATTATTTCAAATATTTGGCATAAAAGATTAGCACATCTGAGTCGAAATTATATGAATATTTTGAAAAATATCGTGACCGGAATTAATGTAAAGAAATGTGACATGATTGAACCGTGTATTTCGTGCATTAATGGAAAAATGCATAAGAGTCCCTTTAAAAACAAAGGTACGAGAGCATGCGATATTTTGGAAATTGTGCATACTGATTTATGTGGTCCGATGGAGGAGTCCTCATTTTCTGGAAAAAGGTACATGTTATTGTTCATTGATGATTACACACGTAAGACACATGTTTACTTTTTATGTAATAAGAGCGAAACTTTCGACAAATTTTGTGAATACAAAGTAGAAGTTGAAAAGCAAACTAGTAAACAGATAAAGTGTCTGAGATCGGACAATGGGTCTGAATTTTGCAATCGAGCTTTTGATAATTATTTGAAATCTTCTGGAATTAAACATCAGAAAACGGTGCCATATACACCAGAGCAGAACGGTGTGGCAGAGAGGGCAAACCGTTCTATTATCGAAAAAGCGAGAACATTACTGTACGAGGCGAATTTAAGCAAAAAGTATTGGGTGGCGGCTGTAGATACTGTAGTATATTTGAAAAACAGAAGCCCCACGAAAGCTGTACTGAATGCCGTTCCAGAAGAATTATGGACGAAAAAGAAAATTGACATAAGTCATTTAAGAGTTTTTGGTTGCTTAGCTTACGCCTTGAAACCTAAGCAAAAGAGAAAAAAGCTCGATGTGAAGACTGAGTCGCTTATATTTATTGGTTATAGTACGAGTTCGAAGGGATATAAACTTATAGATCCGAAGACACGCGATATAACCATAGCAAGAGATGTCAAATTTTTAGAAGATGTTTTTCCTGGAGATAATGTTACAGATAAGAGCACAGTTGTTCCTATCAGACTGGAACAGGAACATACAGAACCAGTGCTAAGTACGAGTGAACCACGGAATACTATCTGTAACAATATTGAACCTGACTTACCAGGACAAAGTATTGAGCCTGATATACAAGCAGAAAGTACCGAACCAAGGGCAGGTGACACTGTTGAACAAAGTTCTGTTGATATTAATAGGAGGTATAATCTTCGAGAACGAAAGCCAATAGACTACTCAGTTTATAGTGCTTTAGCAGCGATAGATGGTGATCCGTTGACGATTGAAGAGGCCTTATCCAGGCCTGATCGTGAGTTGTGGCAAAGAGCAATAGACGATGAGCTGAAATCGCTAGAAGAGAACGGAACATGGTCGCTGGTGGAGTTACCACCCAATAAAAAACCTATACAGAACAAATGGGTATTCAAAATAAAAAGAGACAGTGATGGCAAGATAAGTAAATATAAAGCCAGACTTGTCGCCAAAGGTTTTACGCAGGTACGTGGTATAGACTACAATGAGACTTATTCTCCAGTTGTTAGAGGTTCAACGCTACGACTCCTCTTCGCATTAGCTGTCGAACATGATTGGTTCATCGAGCAGTGGGATGTTACTACAGCATTCCTGTATGGTAAGCTCAAAGAAGAGATATATATGTTGCAGCCAAAAGGAGGTGTAACACCTGGAGAAGACACTAAGGTGTGTAAGTTGCAAAAATCATTGTATGGATTAAAGCAAGCTTCGAATGCTTGGTTCAATGAATTAGACAATAAACTGTTACAATTAGGTTTTATACAATCAAAAATAGAGTCTTGTTTATATCATAAATTTAATTTAGATAGTATTTTGATAGTAGTTATTTATGTTGATGATATTTTTGTATTTGGTAACAGTATTAAGGAAAAGCAGAGTTTAAAAACTGGTCTGCTGAATAAATTTAAACTTAAAGATTTAGGCCCTGCTAGACATGTATTAGGAATGCGTCTGAGGAAGACAAATGGTTTAATTTGTCTTGATCAGGAACAATACATTATGAATATTCTAAAAGAGTATGACATGAATGACTGCAAACCAACAGTCACGCCTATGGAGGTTGGTCTAAAATTAGAGAAAATCTCTGATTCCGCGTGCACACTACCGTATCAAAGCTTAATAGGTTGCTTGAATTACCTGGCAGTTAATACGAGGCCGGACATAGCGCATGCAGTTAGTGTATTGTCGCAATTTAACTCTTGCTATGGTGAGGTACATTACAACTGTGCCAAACGCGTCCTTAGGTATTTAAAGGGTACTTCAAACCTTTGTCTAACTTTTAAAAAGTCAAACAAGCTTGACTTGCGTGGATATGTAGATGCGGATTGGGGTGGATCATACGATAGGAAATCATTCACGGGGTATATTTTTAAGTTGGGTGAAAACCTGATATCTTGGGAAAGCAAGAAACAGCAGTGTGTATCTCTGTCTTCAACCGAAGCAGAGTACGTAGCATTGTGTCATGCTTCAAAAGAAGCGATCTACTTAAATAACTTAATGAAGGAAATAAGTACATGTGTTGATACTGTTTCAGATGTTGTGGTCATCTATAATGACAACCAGTCAGCGCAAAGAATTGCGTGTAATAAAATGAACCACAATAGAACAAAACATATTGATATAAAATATCATTTCATTCGTGACGCTATACTGAATAATAGGATAGAACTTAGGTACATGCCGACTGAAATAATGGTGGCGGATATTATGACGAAATGTTTGCATGGTCCGCGAATAAAATTGTTTATTTCAGATCTATGTTTAAAAATAAGTTTTAGCATATAAATTTGTAAATATCAGAAAATATTTAATTAAGGGGGCACGGTTTCAGGGTGCGAGTGCATACAGTGCAGGTTATAAAATGTAAGGGTGCGTGCACACTTATTCTAGTATAAGGGTGCGTGCACAATGTATACATTATTATAATTAAACATTTTCTGAATTTATTTTTTGATACGAGGTATAGTGATATTTTATAGGATGTTTTTGTTAAATATGTTTTGTTGTATTTCGTAACAGATTAAGGGTGCGTGTTGGAGGTTGTATTAGGCCAGTTAAATAATACAGGCTGGCATTAGTAATCTGATTACGACGCATGTCACTTTTAATTGTAGAAAGTGTAAAAACCTGTTTATGTGATTGTCAATAAAAATGTCTTCTGACTAAGACGTTGTTTTGGGTGTTCCACTGCTATTCAATATCTAAATGGTTATTCCCATTAATATTTACCTAATTAATAGACACTTGCTTGACTAACATTGTCAGTGACATTAGCATGCAATCCAAGTGTTGTCAGAAGCAATCTAAGGAATCAATATATAATAATTATTTTGGGTTGATGTATCATTCTTAAAGTTATGATAGGTCTGTTTAAAAATTTATTGATAATAAAACGGAGATTTAAAAAAAAATATTTAATTATGTACTAGTTTCTAAATTTACGTACTTTCCTAAAAATATAATTTCATCTCTGTTCATTGCAGCTTCGAATAAAGGCCCAGTCTCCATACAATAAGATTACATGTCCTTTATTCAGATCCCTTTATCAACTTCAACGGCGGCTTCGTACGTACGGCAAAAGGTAAAGGTAAAAGCACACTTATCAGCTCGGAAAGGGAACGCCTCTTTTTTATTATGAACACTACAGAACGGTGGCTACAAAACTACTACGGACCATAGCACATCGCCTGGTTTTAGGCTGGCAACCTTGGCCATACTAAATGGAGCGTTCCAGCGTGCGTAAAACATTCGGAAAACACACTAAAAGTTAATAAAGTGGCTTTTCTTATCAACGTGCTTTTTTTCACATTTAAATATTTAGATAAACAAATTATCTACAAGGTGAATAAAGTTTTATGAAAATAGCTCCGTAGTGTTTTTTTTAAATTACCTACACTTTTTTAATGACATTCATAAATCACTCGTGTCTTGAGAATAGGTTGTCACTTTCTATCAAGCACAAAGTGATAGAGACGTACTACGCTCAATTCGGCGTTGATTCTTGAGGCTCATTTTACGATACGTGCCTAAATGTACAAATTTTGAAATGTTCTCATACAGCTCTATTGTTTAAGTAGACTGACAAGTTTATTTTTTCAAAATTTACACTCGAAAATCTGTAAAACTTGCATGTTACCGCTTATCTTCGCCTTAATTCATAATTATAATTATCATAATTATATAATCTGAAGCAGGTATTTGACGATTAATGTGCGATCTGAAGCAGGTATTCGACGGTTAATATGCGATGTGAAGCAGGTATTTGATGATTAATATGCAATCTGAAGGTGCACACTTATCAGCCCGAGCGCCCAAGGTGATCACCAAATTTTATGTCACTCACTTACCAGGAAGGTGGGATTTTCCAAACACTTTTCATTTTAAAGAATTCTTTAATATTCTAAAATTAGCATTTTGCTGGACTAGATCGAGATATTTATTTCCTTCTTTCTATTTACGTAAAATGTGTAAGTACCTATGCATAATTGTATTATTTACATTCTACCAATTTTAAATATAGCAGTCTTCCCGTGACCACGAACGCTGAAAAGTGTTACGAAACGTCGGGCAATAATAACAACATGTAAAATCTAATTACACGCGTGTTAAATCCGTAAAAGTTGTTTTATTTATAATGTGTAGTGCTCGCGCAAATCTAAGAGAACATTATGCATATTTTCCATTTGAAAACAATGTATGATCTTAATGTTTAAACTTATTTTCCGTCTGAATTTTCTAACTGGCGATTGAATCATAAAATTATGTAATTAATGTATGCTATAACCGCACAAGCTGCTAATATTTATGTTCGAAGTATTTCAACACTTGATGTCATTTGAGGTAGAGTGACCTTTTGTTACTCGACGAAAAAATTGGTTTTCCTTATTTGTGACGTTTAAAGCTCTTTTATCCTTTGTAATCACTCGTCACCGATAATGACGACGTAACGAACTAAGGCTCGATACACATTGACGCAGAGATTAAGTGCAAAGCGACGCGTTAAGGTATTAGTTACCCAAATGGAAAATTATAACGGTTAGTTTTTTTATACATCATAAAATCAACTATTCTGAATTTCATGCACGTTAAATAAAGTTGATAACTTTATAAGTGATCACATAGTTATTAAAATCTTAACTGATAAGTTAATATGTCATGAAAAAGGTGGAGATAAAGTTTAAAATCAACGGAATATATGCAGAGACTATCTTGGCTTTTGTCGACGACCTGCTGGCAATAATAACAAGATATCCCAAACATCAATTATTAAGTACTACAAGACATTGATCATTTCTGTAATTGTTCTAACGGAATGAGGACAAAACCTAGCAAGTAATAGTTAACTGATTATCTATCCACCATAAATCTGAGTTCATATATCTATAGGTACGATTAAGTTCCTCTGGGGTCCACGTCCAGAAGCCTCCTCATGGCAGACCCTGGGAAACTTTCTCGGCGGGTGTGTGGCTTTTGATGTCAAGTGTGTCCGCTTGGCATTCGAAGTCACATGCCATCGTCGAGTTGTTTTTGTTTTCCCACCACAGCTAGTTCCGGACGGCCTTTTTTTCAGGGCCACGACCGCGCCCGATGACATCGGGTGCGGTCCGATGGCTGCCCCCGGTGTCCTCGTCAGGGGACGCGCCAGGTCGAGCAGCCGTCGGTGAGGAGGCGGTCTATAAGGCCGGCGTCGGCCAGCGGCCCACAGGGGCTGGCGTTAGTTGGTAGCCCTTGTGGGCTACTGGCCACCAATTGGTGTACAAGGAGTGCCTAGACGGGCAGCGTTGGGACGGTCTCGGTGTAGTTGCGCTCACGTGCGCAGATCCCGAGCCGTCCCGCAATAGCGCACTAGCTGGAGGTCAGGCCGGGGAGGATGTTTAGTGGGTATGGAGGGAACGCCTTTACCTCGAGTCCCACATATCCCCTGCGGTTGGCACCACTCCGCAGGGACGATGCGTTTGACCTCCCCGTCAACAAAAAAAAAGATTAAGTTCCTCTATAATAACATTAATAACTGTTTTGTGCTATGCGCTATATTTTGTTTCTACTATTTTGTCGCCTTCTGCAGCGAGCAGATAAAACCATGACGCGTTATGTCGCTTCTACTTTGCGTCAATGTGAATTGACCCTTATACGCAAAAAATATGGTGTTTACAATGCGTCATCATTGGTCTAATATATTCATTCTTAGCTGTAAACCTGTTCTGCGTCACACGTGCTTTATAAATATCTACATATCGTTAGCAATAGGATCTTGTATTACTTTTCTCATTTATCACGCCTTATTAATTTTATTCATCACGACTTAAGGGGAATCTCCCATAATTATTAGGAAAATTATCTCTTTAACCTGTTACAAATTTAATTAACTTAAAACTGATAATTCTAATTGTCTCTTCAAATTTATTCAAATGAAATTCATAAGACTAAAAGCCAGTGGGTGATTATGTTGACAATATTGTGGTAATTCATATTTATTAGTTCATATACATATACAGGGTATATACATGGTACAGGTGATATACCTAATACTATTGCTGAGTAGCATCAACTTAGAGCTTTTTTCAAATTTTCCGATCCAATATTGGTATCGGTAAGTAAAATGTACGCAATATTATCGCATGTTTAACAATTTCCGGTCCGATATCGGATATCTTAATGTTTTATAGATTTTGATATCGGATTGGAGGCTCAGCTTTAGAAAGAGGTACCTTATAGAATAGCTTCATACTTATTGTGTAGATAGAGGCACTATAGACTAACACATTAATTGCAATTTCATTTATATAAATGCTCAGATAAAATATTTCAAAATTACATACAAATTTACTTCGAAAATATTTTATCAAATAGTTTGACAGTTGTTGTTGTTTTAAAATTATATCGAAAATAGTAAAGCAAAGGACTGTTAGGTCAAATGTCTTTATTAATGAATCCTTAGCTTGTTTTATTTAATTCACGTGTTGAATAATTGTTTATTCTTATTTAATGTATTGTTAAGTTTGAATATAATAGGCTTGCTAGATAGAAATAATCATAATTGTTTTCATGTCTACATCCGCTTTTAGTTGCTAAGTTGACTAGTTTTTACGAAAGCCAATCCGAGGCGTCGACCAATCACAGCCAGGTACGATGTGGTGGGGTGATCAGGCGCATTCGGAGCGGCTGGCAGTCGAGCCGGAGCTCGGAGCGAGTGTAGAAGTGTAAAATAGTGTAAACGAATAGTGTGAAAGTGCTGTTAAATTATTAATAAATTGTGAAGTGTATGGAAAGATACATCGTGCTTCATTTATCCTGACCTAGTCCTATAGGTCAGAAGTGGGATTACCGTGAAAATTCTACATTTTCTTACGTCCACGGCTCGGAAAAACGTAAGTAGACATATTTTTTTTTAAATGTTTATTTTCACCTGAGAGAAACTTTAAATAGTCATTTCATAGCATACCCACGTTGGTTTTTCTTCCCTTTGTCTTTAAATTTCACGATTAAGATACTAGTTATTTATTGAAAATAAATTTCAACCGTTATGAATACGTAAAAAAAAAACTTTAACTTTAATGCACTGGTAAATGAAGATCAAATATTTTTGTTTTTTTTTCTCCCTTTACTTGGTGAGGTAAATCCTGTGGATTTAACAAATTTCTTATTTTAATAAGCATATGTTGTGAGACTTTAATGTGGAACCTTAATTATAGATAACATTAAATACTATAATGAAAGTGAAACGAAGAGTTGAAAGTTAATTTTAAAGTAACATTTGTTTTATTAGATTTTTTTTCTGGGGGAGTTAGGGTGTAAGGTGTGGTAAAGGCAGAGCAAAACTTAAGCTAATTCTGTATAGAGCCAGGACTTGAGTGTTTTTTAGGGTTCCGTACCTCGAAAGGAAAAAACGGAACCTTTATAGGATCACTTTGTTGTCCGTCTGTCTGTCTGTCTAGACCCTTTATCTCGGGAACGAGCGGAGGTATCGAGTTGAAATTAAAAACATATACTCATTTCTACGGTCCCTTAAAGCTGTGAAAAAAATCAAACTTCTTTGTTAACGCAAAAAAAGATACGAAAAACTTATAATATTCCTACACTCGCAAGGTGTTAGGTTCTTAACGTCGCTCAGAGATGGCGCTGAGCCTAACACGACAATTCTACATGGCACTTTGATGTACAATGTGATACTATTCATGCTTTTTGCAATCACCACTTGCAAATCGGGATTAAATTTGAGATTTAAGAAAAAAACAACATTTTTTTAATATGTTGTAACTACAAATTTCTACGGAACCCTCAGTGGGCGAGTCCGACTCGCACTTGTCCGGTTTTTTTTCTGTACTTCAACTTGTATTATAAATTCATAAAAATTACTTACATAAACGCTTATATCTCGAAAACTGTGCATCGGAGCAGAAAAATAACAAATTTTCTGACCCCCTTATACACCCCGGAGACAATTGAGACACACGACGAACTTAAAAAAAATAAAACGAGTTTTTGTCTATATGCGTACATACATACTTACAAAAATTTGTGATCGTTAGGTTGAGTGCTAATTTTTATTATTTTATGACCGAGCGGGGTAGAGTATTTGTGAGAGTCTGATGACTATTAGCGTACATATCTATGGTGACTAGGTTGAGGGTTCATTTAGGATTTTCTTATAATGATAGAATGATTATAATATGTAATCATTTAAATGAAGATATAGTTTTTCTAGTGTGATTCAAGTTGAAACACAATAAATTGGATACATCAAGATGATAAAGATAGCTAGCTAGCTAGTTTGAATCGGACATTTTATTTGAATTAAAATACGTACTACTAATATTATAAACGCGAAAGTTTGAATAGATGAATGAATTTCAGTGAAATTTTACAATAATATAGCTTATAAATCAGAATAACCTAGAGGCTATGATTTGTACTGATTTGCGCAAATGAAGTTGCGGGCAGAATTTTTGTTTACATTACATTTAGAAATTGTGGTGATCAAAGACTAGTGATCATAGACTACGCTACAGTTACATTATAGGAATATAATTGGCATATTCTAAGCTTGTTACTGTAAGTTTCAGATTAATGGAAGAGAAAGATTATGCCCCAGGTGGGGGGCCCAATGAGAGTGAAGCCCTAGGTGGAGGGCTAAGGAAAAGGAATGGTCCAGGTGGAGGACGTAAAAGGAGGAAAACCCGAGGTGGAGGGTTAAGGAATGGTCCAGGTGGAGGACGTAAAAGGAGGAAAACCCTAGGTGGAGGGTTAAGGTTAAGGTTTGCAGGGGATCCTGAGGAAAGTGATCAAGGTCAAAAGGAGGAAAACCCTAGGTGGAGGGTTAAGGTTAGGGTTCGTTGGGGAACCTGAGGAAAGTGATCAAGGTAATACAACTGAGGAGGATAGACGTGTAGAGTACTCAAGACGCGACAGTACACAGTCCGATAGGTACAAAGGACGGTTCCTTGATTTTGTTACAGAATAATATTAAATATAAAGAACGATCGGATGTGATTAAGCACTCAATTGAACGAATTATTGAAATTTCATGTGCAGAATTTGAGTAATTTATAATTGTATGTGTATACAGACCCCCTTCTGGAAACTATGATCTGTTTGAAACTGCAATGGAAAATGTTCTAAATATAATTTGTAGCAACAAGAAGATAGTTGTCTGTGGGGACTTCAATTTAAATATTCTAGTATCAAGTCCATACACAAATAGGTTCATTAATTTATTTAGATCTTTTAATCTTTATTATGCTTTCTTTGAACCTACCAGAATCACCCCTACTGCAGCTACTTGTTTGGATAACATTTTCTGTAATTGTATTATACTTGAAAAATCTATACTCAACTGTGTAAACTCAGATCATAGTGGACAGAAAATCACTATTGAGCGCCGTAATGTTAATCTAGTAACAAAAATTATTTTTAGACCAATAACGGGCAGTCGCATGAAGATTTTCGAAAAAAATATTGAACATAGACTTAATTTCTTACAATATTGTGATGATTCAAATGAAATGTATACGAATTTATTTAATCAAATAAATTTAGAATTTATTAACATATTTAAACAAAAAAACTGTTTTCCCTTAACTCAAAAAAGAAATTTAGTGACTGGGCTACCCCAGGTATATACGTTAGTAGAAGAAATTTATATGATTTATATTATGAAAAGTCTATGTCCACAGACCAGTCCTTTATAAATTATGTCAGAAAATATTCTAAAATATTTAAAAGGGTCTGTAATGTTGCAAAAGCAAACTTCCTTAGTAATAAAATTAAAAACTCTGCTAACAAAATTAAGACCACCTGAAAAATTATAAACCAAGAAACTGGTAAAATGTCATTTAAAAATAGGTCTTTTGAAATTAATATTAATGGCAAAATGGTAAAATCGGATGAAGCGGTGGCAAATGCAATGGAGTCCTTTTTCTCAGACATTCCCATGAAAATCACTAGTAAACTGAAATCATCTACTGAATATGCGGTTTCCTTTTTAGAATCTAGTGTTAATAAATGTGATATTTCTTTTAACTTTCATGAAATTGATGACAATTACATTATAAAAACGTTTAAATCTTTAAATAAGAAAAAGACTGAAGATCTATGGGGCTTATCGGTTACAGTTATAACATCAATAATTGAAGTAATTTCCCCATATTTGACGATTATTTTTAATAAATGCATTGAAGATGGGGTCTTTCCCGATTTAATGAAATGTAGTAAAATTATACCTTTGTTTAAGTCTGGGGATAAATGTGATCCCACTAATTTTCGTCCCATATCCATTTTACCAACGTTAAGTAAAGTATTTGAGAAAGTTTTTTATAATCAATTGCTTTCACATTTTACATTGAATAAACTGTTTCATAACAGACAATTTGGTTTTACTAAGGGTAGAAATACGACAGATGCAGGTGTTGCGTTAATGAAACATATATTTGATGCTTAGGAAAACAAACAAGATGCTCTAGGTGTCTTTTGTGACTTGTCCAAAGCCTTCGACTGTGTAGAACATAAAACCTTATTGGGCAAATTACAACATTATGGCGTCTCAATGAACTCAATAAAAATAATTAAATCATACTTGAGTGACCGATTACAAACAGTAGTTATAAATAAAGCGAAGTCTACAGGGGCCCCTATTCTCAAGGGCGTGCCACAGGGTTCGATATTAGGTCCGTTACTTTTTTTGATTTATGTTAATGAGCTGCCTTACTATGTAAACAACTTATGTGAGACGGTATTATTTGCAGATGATACTTCCCTTATTTTCAAACTGAATAGACAATCAGAAAACGTTGACGATGTGAATAATGCCCTTTCCAAAGTAATGTGTTGGTTTACTAATAATAACTTGTTACTAAATTCAAATAAAACTAAATGAATTAAATTTTCGTTACCAAATGTCAAGCAGGTCAGTACAAATATTAAAATTAACGAGGAAATTATACAATGTGTTGACTCAACAGTATTTTTAGGAATAACTTTAGATTCACTTCTACAATGGAATCCTCATATTACTACCCTATGCAAATATTTGTTCTAGCGTTTTTGAAATATTGACCCATGTAGGGATGAAAGGTTGCATGTAATTTAGCAAATGATCGAAAAACATAAAATGGTAGATTGTAAAAATTCTATTTACAGTAGTGTACGGCAGTTTGTATGTGTATTTTTTTTTGCGAAATAAGTACCTACAGAAAAAAAATGCTCGATAATGACAGATTTCTGATTGAAGACACACCTCTAACTCGAAAAAACAAACGAAGATATGAATCCATTGTTGCTATAGATAAAATCTAGCCTTGGATGAATTTTACTAGAAATTTTGAAACCGAATCTTCCGATAATGAGTCCGAAAAATATGATTAGTAGTAGTAGTTAATAAACCAAGCAGGTATGTTTAGGTGTGTCTTCACTCAATGTAACAGTAATTACTAATTAAATGTGTACACTACGAATATGCGTAATACATTATGTATGTTATAAGCATGTCAATAATACGAAATAATTTGTGGTTTTAAATTATATGTAATTATTGATGGTTGATTTCAGTTGTACTATGATTTCTTTTTTATTACATTTTTTTTAATTATTATTTTACAATGAAATAGTATATCAATTTAAAAAAAGCGATGGGACTCGCTTTATATAGGATGGCCGAGTTGTTAGGTCAAATGTCTTTATTAATGAATCCTTAGCTTGTTTTATTTAATTCACGTGTTGAATAATTGTTTATTCTTATTTAATGTATTGTTAAGTTTGAATATAATAGGCTTGCTAGATAGAAATAATCATAATTGTTTTCATGTCTACATCCGCTTTTAGTTGCTAAGTTGACTAGTTTTTACGAAAGCCAATCCGAGGCGTCGACCAATCACAGCCAGGTACGATGTGGTGGGGTGATCAGGCGCATTCGGAGCGGCTGGCAGTCGAGCCGGAGCTCGGAGCGAGTGTAGAAGTGTAAAATAGTGTAAACGAATAGTGTGAAAGTGCTGTTAAATTATTAATAAATTGTGAAGTGTATGGAAAGATACATCGTGCTTCATTTATCCTGACCTAGTCCTATAGGACCTTATTTTATTCAGCCACAACAAAGCAATAATTAGGTAGGTATAACATTGGTTTAGGTTAGGTTAGACTTGCGACCTATACGCGCGAGCTGAGCGAGCGTGCCGTGGCAGCGGCCGGCGAAGCGCCAGAAACGACTTTTTCACATTTTACTAAAGGACTATTAGATGTTTTTTGGGTTTTTATGATGCAATTAGGAATTTTTTCTCATTTTTTATCAATTTTTCAGAAGTTGGGAGGTAAAAACAGTTCTGTGTTTCTTGATGATATAATAGTATTTTGATTTTTCATATTTAGTTTTTTTTTAATCTATGCAATTTATATAAAAAAATATGTAGGAGGGGGTTAGCAGCCTCCCCCCTCTTTACCCCCCCACCTTTTGGAATTATGTCTGTGTGTGTGTGTGTCTGTGTCTGTGCGTTAGCACGATAACTCGAGTGTGCTTTAACTTATTGCAACCAAATTTTACATGCATGTATGACATCAAAAGATAAGGTTTCTTATATTATACTAAATTATACGAGAAAGACAAGGGGATTATTATTTATAACGTACAATTTATTATTATTATTTAAATTGCTATCACTTGACATTGACTAAATGCGTACCTAATTATCTACCATGAAGCCGCTTACGCACTATATAAACTTTTTAATGTTGTCTATAGTATTAAAAGATTGAAAGTAATATTGTAAAATTATTCCGGCAAGAAATTTAGGTTATATCAAAAGTACAGATTGGCGATTGACCATACCCTGCGGCTTAACGAGTGCACTATATAATTAGATCTATATTTAATCTATACCGAAATATACACAATACGTACTTAGTTCCGTTTTTGTATTTACGTACTTTAAAACTATACTCTTGAGGAAAATAAAATCGACCTAGGCGATTAGTTCTATATCAAGTCCAATTGAAATATATTTTTTACTCATTAAATTAATTGCTTTATCAAAATAAAAACTAAGGAGGAAATTAAATCTAGACCAAGCCAAGAGCAGTGCCACCAATTAGTGACAAGTTGCTAGCCGGTGGCCTACTTATTTTATTGATATTATTGATATCGTCAAAATTGGCTTTGCTTTTTACTTATGAGAACATAGGTGCAACTCAAACTGACACTAAGACCGGGGTGCACCAAGTTATATTCTTTACAATTTCGTTAAAAATGAGCAAATATTTAAAAATAGAATAACGCATTTCTATGAATTAAGTTGACTTTTACGTTACTTTTTGCAAAATTGTAAAACATTAAACTTGGTGCAACTGGCCGTAAGTATTATATTCTATATTTTTTTTTGTAATTCAATCATTACAATTCAATAAACGATGTCGTGATAGAATGACTACGTCACACACTCGCGTCGTCACGGAAAACCATGTTACATAATAGTTAACGTATTTTCCCAGCATAGCCTTGAAAGGTCAACTAATTGGAATTTTTGATTAGTTTCTTTGTACGCATGGCATTATCATAAAATAAATAATACTATAAGTTGCTAATATTTTTTACGATAATTCAATTAATCTTTATATAAATAAATTACGTGTCACGTTGTTTGCCCGCGATGGACTCCTAAACTACATAACCGATTTTAATCTTTGTACAAACTGCACACGGAAGTTTGATCCAACTTAAAAGATAGGACAGTTTTTATCTTGATAAGTAGTCCTAATTTTTTTTAAACTGCAATTTCAATGTTATAGGATGAATGATACAGATGAAATTACCACAGCAACGCGTGGCCGGGACAGCTAGTGTATTATATAATTTGCAAATCAAATTTGGTTTTTTAATTATTTTCTTTGCATATGGCTTATCTCATTATAATAAGATACATAGTTACTAATTACAGTCTTACAATAATTCGATTAATATAGGTATAATTTTTAATAATTACCTAGCAAACAACTCCTTCGAAATGTAGATCCTCCTACCATTTCGAGAACGAAGTATGTAAAGCAGAAAGTCAGTGTTAACGGAGTGACACCCGTCTTGGTAAAGATTCACAGATTCAAATCCTGGTGAGTGTCATTATATAGAACGATATAAGTTTAGCCGTAGTACTTATAAGTAAAACGTACAGTCGCCGTCAGATATATTGGAGCAGTCAAAGTGATCAAATACTTTTAAACAGTTTAAAATGTCAATAAGTTCCATACGCTACAAGTTACCAATAATATCTGAACATTCATTACTTCAATAATATCTGAGCAGATGCGGCTCAATAACTTCTATACACACAATTAACCAATAATATCTGAACACATTCATAACGTAAGCAAACACTCTCAAGAGTGTTTGCTTTTAGTAATGAATTATGACGTAAGATATGAAATAAAATATTACTCGTTCAATTTTCGATCTACGTACATCAATTTTCGATCTACATATATGTGATATGTGTTGTACACTTTTTTTAAAAAACGAACTTTAACAATGGAATAATCTGCTATTTCACTCTCACTCTCAGAATTAAAATAATTCATTATGATTTTTCACATGCTATTCGTGAAACGATCCACGCGTAACTAAGAAACGTAAGCGCGGCTACGGAAAGACGTAAGCGCGTGGACGACGAGCCGTTCGTGAACTCGTCCCGCGGCGAGCCGATGTCGTTACTTTGCTGATTAGTGTGCGTTACAGTATAGAGATTGACAAATAATACTAAGCGGCTCGAGTTGATGAGATGCTGTTCCGTTTCCGAGTTAATAAGTGTGCTATGAACTTATTGCTGTCGGCTACAGATGGCCTTCGCAGCCGTAGGAGCTCACCGCAGTTATTTTAAAGAAAGCGAGGTGCTTAGCTGCTAGATTGTCCTGTGATGCCGGCAGACTAGAATAGCATCACCCATATCCTCCAATGGGTGTCGTAGAAGGCGACTAATGGATCAGCAAAGGGGGTATTGATCACCTGATACTAATAATAACAGCCTCAACCTCCTTCAATGACAAGGAGAAGCCGTGTGTCCCAGCAGTGGGTCGAATTATAGAGGCTGTTATGATGATGATACGATGACGAGTTTAGCGGGTCCTCTAGCCTGCAATACGAACCAACCTTTAGGTTCGTGTTTAGGTTAGGCGACGAACATCTCTCGAGTTGTACTATGGGCACTGCTACTTGTCCGTAGTCCTATTGAAAGAACTACGGAAATAAAAAAAATCCCCTAGTACTACTAGTAGAACTTTACTACGGGTAGTGATGGGTGCCCATGGTCCTACTGATAGAACTACGGACAAAAAAAATCCCGTGGTCCTACCAGTAGAACCACGCAGTAGGACCACACGCACTAAATGGACACAAGGCCTCTCCTTGTCATCGGACGAGGTTTAGGCAGTAGTCCACCACGCTTGCCCAATGCGGATTGGTGGACGGAGTATAAGGTCATCAATACCCCTTTGCTGCTCCATTAGTCGCCTTCTACGACACCCATTGAATGATATGAGGTGAACTATAATATTCTACTCTGCCGGCATCACAAGGCTAGATCAAAATTTGCGCCATAATAATAATGTCAACAGCATTATTGTTGTTTGCCAGTTCCTATGTGGTTTAAGGGTTCCAGGTTCCTTTAGATGAGATGAAAGTCAAGAGATTTTCTGTAAAGCACTAAAAAGTCTCTACCCCGTTAGTGTCTAGGGCGTTCAAGTCGGAATGAGGTGGTTCGTATATGTATTTGCAGCATGCAATTTATTCAATAGATATTTGGCATGATAATGGTACTGTGGGAACGGAAATAAATTATTATTATTTATCTTGTTCTGGTGGTTTGTTTTAGTTCCCACGTATAACTTTTTTCTGTAGGTAGACAAAGATTTTGATAAAACTATTATACATTTTAGTCATAGTCATAGTCATATCATTTATTGCCACATGTTGGTATAACAGATGTTACAAAAAAGCAATGTCCCATAAACATGACCCTGTAAGGGTATCGCAATACACACAAATCAACAATATTATGTGTGCTAAAAAGTCTAAAAATAAAATATAACATCTAAAAATATATTTTATATCAAGTACATACCTACTTAATAAACTTCAAACATCGAAAAATTCTTTTAATGAATAATAACATTTTTCTATTAAATATTCTTTCAACTTATTACTAAACTCTGTATCTTTCTGTAATATTTGGATATCTTTAGGTATTTTATTATATATCTTAACTGACATGTGATAAGTTCCTGAGCTCACCATATGTAATTTAGCGAAAGGTAGAGCCAGTCTATTTTTATGTCTTAAATTATGTTGTTGATGGTAAAAATCTTTTGCTTGCGCATACATATTTTTGTTTTTCCTGACAAGTTTACATATTTCATATATATATAACGACGTTAGTGTTAGTATTCTAAGCTTAACAAAATGAGGTCTACAAGTTTCCCTATCATCGATATTGACAAGAATCCTGATACATCGTTTTTGTAGAACAAACAGTTGGTGTAAATGAGCGCTGTTACCCCAGAGTATAATCCCGTAGTTCAGCCATGCATTAGCGTAAGCATAGTATGCACTCATGGCAGCACTTAAGTTGGTACATTTCTTTAATTCATACAAAGCGTATGTAAATTTCGAGAGCTTAGCGGCAATTTTTTCAATATGTGCTTTCCAATCAACGTTTGTATCTACATCTATTCCTAGCAAAGAGCATGAGTTTTCAAATTCTATTTTATGGTTGTTATATGTTATGTATGTACCTATTGATTGTTTTTGTCTAGGTTTAAATTGCATCAGTTTGGTTTTTGTTATATTAATTTCTAAATTGTGATCTTGAAGCCATTCTATAATATGTTCTAGTGTGCTATGAAACTGAACTTGCAGATCTTAGATTTTACCATGATAGATATTTTTTTACAGCTAATTGATTTGTTGTTGTTGTTGACCCTTATGAAAATTTTAAGTCATCATTAATTTCATTTCTCGACTCGACAATTAATTAATGGTTAAGGTAAAGCTAGCAAAGAGTACCTAGAGTTTCTCCCGAGTTCTTGTTGCAAAAACACGTGTTGAGAGACTCCATTTTAACCTCAATCTACCGTACAATTGTCGGTTACTTTAATAAAATTTTCACTTGATATTGGCGCAATGCGTAATCTTTATGTGTTGCGATCGCCATTCACTTAAAATAAGAAGAAAGAGTACCTACGCTTTTCTTAAGAGTACCCAAAGTTAGTATTACAATAAATTTTTGCATATCTACTATATAAAAATAAGTCGGGTTTTCCTTCCTGACGCTATAACTCCAGAACGCACGAACCGATTTCCACGGTGTTGCATTCATTGGAAAGGTCTCGGGCTCCGTGAGGTTTATAGCAAAGAAAATTCAGGAAAACCGGCTATAACGCGAGCGAAGCCGCAGGCGCCCGCTAGTATTTTATATTTGTGTTACAAACTACGTTGTTTTGGTGCTAGCTATGATTATGCGGGCAGTATTCGCTAGTTATAATATGTACCAATTATTCTGCACACTCTTTGCGTTTACTTAAATCACAAAACGAAACTATTTTAATTAATAGAATGACCTACATCCTGCATCTATAAATACGAAAGTTAAATTGTTTGTTTGTTGAAATAAAACAGAAATCTACATTAACGCGAGCGAAACCACGGGCAAAAGCTAGAGCTAAATAAAAGTGAGCTTTATCGCATGAAATTTTAATTTTTCTAATAAAAAATCATTCTTTATATAAAATCAGTTCGTCAAACTACTGCACCTAGTCACAAAAACGACTTATTTCCGTCCCGGCTTCGCACGCGGGTGGAAAATTTTATTTCTTAAGTATTTTGGGATAAATGTAGAGTAAATGTAAAAAACGACCTTTCATCCCATACGGCCAAAACTGTAACAACGCTAAAACGAATATTTATTACTTATGAAATGCCTATTTTCCAATTATTCATGGAATGAATTCGTACCTAAATTCGAAGTTTTATTCACGAAAGGGTTGAAATAAAGGATGAAAGTTTGTATGGATATTCGTCATTTGTGAAGATAAAACCATGAACCTTAGAATTTAGACACTTGATAAGAAATTAATAAATATTAATTGTATTAATAAGGGTAGTTTATATGGTTTTCTAATCTATATTTTTACCAAATTTCATCAAAATCGGTCCAGTAGATTTTGAGTGTATTCGTTACACACATACAAATCTTCCTCTTTATAATATTGCTAGTATACTAGCGGCCGCCTGCGGCTTCACTCGCATGAATGTCTGATAACTTATAGCCTAATTATGTTATCCTGACGTATAAGCTATATAACCTAAAGTTTCATTACTCAGCAGTTTTTTGGTGAAAGAGTAATAAACACACATACTACTATGCATCCATACAAAATTTCACGTTTCTAATATTAGTATTAGTATAGATAGTATTACTTTTATATTACGTGATGGCAAACAAGCTTGCGGTTCACCTGGTGTTAAGTGGTTACCGTAGCCTTTAGACACTTGCAATATTAAGGGTAAATCACTTAACACTGCAAGTGAGTTGCCATCCTGGGGACTTAGATGATATGCCCTCCATGCCCAGTAATTACACTAGCTACCTTTCCCTTCAATCCGAAACACAGTATAGATAAGTAATTTGTATTTAGAAAATACACTACCAACAGGAGCATTATTCCTCTATTTTGTTTACATTTTAATTCACAATGTACCTATGCAATTTGACCGTGCTATACACTTGTTTTATACAAGCTTGGTTGACCCGAAAGTAATGAAGTGATATATAAAAATTGTTACGTAAAAAACACGTTGCCTGCGCTGTCTCGTAGAATATTGACTTCGGACCTTAAACGGCCTTTATTGGCTAGTAATAGAATCGAATTTACAATGCAACTGTGTAGATTTAAGGTTGAATGAAAAATTCCTTCGCAAAACATACTACTAGATTTTGTAATGTTTTAAAATGGACTTGGTGAAAGAGATTTTTGTGGTGCAATTAGTTGTAGCGTAATTTACAACTACATTTTCAAGGTTCGTAGTAGAGACCGCTGCAATTCGGGGCACAGACAATGAGCTCATTGTGGAATAAGGTTGAAACTGGAAAAAATACTTACTTACTTAAAAAAAATTACATATTTCATTTTTTCTGTGTTATAATATTATATTAAACTGTATTGATATAAAATGTATAAATTAAAATCAATAATTAAGCAGTAATAATGCACTGGAATTAATCCAAAAGTTGATGAAACGGACACAAAAATATTCTTTTTTTTTCGATATAGAAAATACTTAGGTTCTGGACTATGTCCTAATACTTCAATTATACTCTATTCTATCTTGGATACTCAATTCTCAAATCAAAGAGGACTTAAAAGGAAGGAGAGTAAAGAAATGAAATTATTATTTATAAATAAAACTCGTATTAGATCTAGTAAGTCTAAGGCAAAGTCAAAATGTCTTTATTCATTAAAATTTCAGGCTGCAATCGATACAATCAAGATCCAGCTAGCAAAGGAGCACGTGTTCAACTCAACAAGTGTTACGAATTCACGTATTCGCGCGAATGAAGCGCAGTGTTTTTCCGGTACTACCCTGCGTCTTGGCGACGGAGGGCGGCACCGCCCCGCCTAGTTCGCGACACGCCCACTCACCTTTTAAGACTAACTTCCTTCAGTACTTCAGTACCTACGTAAAATACATATTTCTTAATTCCAATAACCAATAACGATACAAACAAATTATCGCATTTAGTGTTCACTCAGCAGTTATAATCGAATGTCTCACATTTCAATCAGCTATTAATAAGCATTCATTAAATTAGCGTCACTAATTCGATTGGACATTAAAGCTACATTAATAACATATCACATTCCCATTTATTTTCTATTTTAGTGACATAAGAATGCCACGTAGAGTACTGATAATTTACCAAAAACAAAGAAGTCTTTGCACGGTCATTATCAAGCTCATTGTCATTGTTTATTTGGATTTAAAAGTTAGCTGAAAACTTCTGGAAATTAGCATCTCTGCGGCCATTATAGACATCTCTCTCCACAATGACCGCAACGCACGAGAAGAGCGAGATACGCAACAACGCTTTATAACGAAAAAGCTCATAATATTTCCCTTTCAACAATGGACACAAACAAAAATATTTAATGGCACAAAACTTTAGTGCGTCTCTTTTGCACGGGTCGTACAAAGCACGTGTGCGAGTGGGAGGAAAACGACGCGCATTTTCCCGACAAATGAAGCGTGGCCAAACCGCAGATTGACCGCAGAGAATGGAGGCAACGAGTGACAGAATGGCGGCGGTTCAGTAGTAGAGAGTCGCGCGGGCAGCGAACACGCACGCAGCCTCCGGCGAGCGTTGACGAGCGGCGAGCGCACTGGCCGACTCACCCGCGCCGCGGCAACTCGCCTGGGACAAACCAACACTGTTTACTAAAATCGGCGAGCGACTCTGACGCAGCGCGCGGGAAATATCTTGAATAAATTAACTCTCAGCTGATGTTGACAACGTGCAGATACGTTAGCGAGAACGCCGACCGGAACCTTTGACACGAATGCCTAAGATTTCGGACGGATTAGCACTTAGTTCGGGAGGTTTGTGACTCATATAAAATGACGAAAGTTAAGTTGAAGCATTATTCAAGGTCTGTGTAAAATAGTGCGGGACTAACTCGAGGAAAATAATTCTTTATAAACTTATCTCTGAAGTACACAAAAGGATATTAAGTGCATGAGTGGTAAATATAGGACGTAGTTGTAAGTGCATTGTGTGATATAAGAAAAGGGAAAATACTGAACATAAGGAATAAGGAACGTCCAACATCGAAGAGTCTGAATTTAGAAGTATAATATTAAATTCCAAAGAGAAACTAATCAATTACTTAACAAGTATACGGAAAATACTCAGTACCGCTTCAGTGATGTTTACGTAAAGATTCTAATAAGTGGCAGTTGGTACAAGCAAGACATTTTTATTGGAAAAGTGCCAATACTGCGTGAATATTAAGGAGCTGGAAGCTAAAATCTGTGATTTTGCAGTAGACTTCAAACAAATACAAGTGTCCTTGAGTTAAAGACGAGCAGTTTGTCTTGTGTCATGTTCATTGCTCACTCTCTGGTGGTGTAGTGCGAATAGGGCAACGCCAGCGTGTAATGGTTTGAAGGATGCACCTGCCATTTGAATCTCGAGGCCGTCGGCGCCGCGAGATGGCCGAGCTGGAGCCGTGGTGGATGCAGAATATCATCGAGGAAACGAGAGCTGAGCATCCAGACCTTGGTATGTTATTACCTGATTTCCAATAGTTCATAAAACAACATACATACATAAAAACACGCCCATAGTCCCAAAAAGGATTGAGCAGAACTTTAGGTAATATTTGGTTACACATACGAGTAATGCTTCAAAATAATGACAGGTTGCCAGTGTCAGTGTTGACAGTGCCAGTCTGCCAAGCAAAACCCAAAAGGCAACAAACAAAAACCAACAACCATGTCAGACTGTTACACTCTGAAATCTTTTTAGCAATCTAAGTTCTCATAGAACAAACCATTTCAAAAATCCTATAAAACCAAACGCTCAATTAAAATATTTAAATTAGTTAAATTAATTAATTGCACTGAGAAAATTCTTACATAAAACATTTGTAATCTCCTTAGGTTTGACTACGAGTGAATGGAACTAAATACGTTAGAAATAAGCTTCCAAATTTTATAGACTTGACGGGAAAAACAAAAACAAAAAAATCTGTAGATATTTTTACTTACTTTGGACGTTCATATAGACGTATACAGATAATCTAAATAAAATTAAAGGGTTCCGAATTGTTGTGGTTCGCTTTTTGACTTGAACTTGATGAAATCTACTGCGGGATAAAGTCGGTATTGGCAGAATGGCGCTAGTGACACCTTGGTGTCGGCTCTATAACGTTACAGTAACTGCTTACCTTCAGTCAGAACTTATTTTAGATTGCCTCAAAAAAAAATTAAGTCGTGATCCTTAGCCATCTGCAAATATTTAACTGAATAGCATTCATAATTTCGAAGCACCAGAAGATTATGGAACAATATTGTTTAAATGTACTTTCATAAATCGTGTTACTTGTTTGACTTTGTTGATTTACCAACATGCAAATAAAATTTATAAACAAATCAATTTTTTGAAAAACAACGCCTCCATTGAAGAGAAAAGTGCGAGAGTTCCGAATGTCATTCAATAAATTATAGACTGATTTAAAATTGTACTTTAATGTTGTTAATTATTCTAATCGTTTACGTAATAAACATATTATAAGATAATAAGATACGCGAGAACTTAATTTAATGAACAAGAACTAACAAGTTGCTGTTCATTGAATTAGGTCCTCGCGTCTTAAATCTTATCTTAAATATCAAATACCTTTCAGGACTAAATTTGTGTTTTATTTACGTATTTTAAAGTCATGGGCTAAGTTTACTCAAGGATTGTTAATTTTTGGGCTTGGTACCGTTTTGTGTATGCGACAAGCCCGCAATCTGTCATATATTTATTTTACTTATATTTTATTTTGTAAGACCCATACTGCTAGATATGGCTTTCTGTTACCTGAAACTCTGCTCGACCCCTTTTGGAAATGTGAGTGTGATTTTAAGTATGTATGGAAACAAATACAGGGCATTGAGCTCTTAATAATATTTGAAAAATCCCAACTTAATAAAAACTAGTAAGCCGGTTTGTTCAAAAACAAACATCACTACGTCAAGAACACTTAAACAGATTTTTTTAATGCAAATTTTGTAGTTTAGTCAACATCTCACAGATGATTACAACTTTTTTCGTATTTATTGATAACGAAAAAAACGTGCGTTTTTTACGCTACCATTTTTCGTTCACACCAATTATTACATCACAACTTAAGCTTTAAGTTGATTAAATTCAAAAGATCTAGCAAACGTCTCCATTCTGCCAGATAGTTATTGTAAGTGGAGTCCAAATGTAAAAGGAAAGAGCCAAATTGCTAGAAGTTTCTTATCAGCTCTGAATAACCAGATCCTTTGTAGGATTGTAAGAAGGAGAAAATACGTATTATAAAAATATAGCCATTTTATAGCAAGCATAATAATTTCTATATTTTTATGAAAAACGGAAATAAACAAATAAATAATTTTATTATGCATATTAAACAAAGTATCTACGCATTCGCTAGTCCCTATCAAACTTTTTGGTGTGTCAGAAAGCGTTAGCAACCAATCAGAGAAGACAATCGCAAATTGTTTAGTACCAAAATTAAATTTACTCGTGTTATTAACGTTATTATAAACCACTTAAATCAGAACTGGAAGGCGCTTAGGTATTTTGTAGCGACAATCTTTCATAAGTTTTGAAGTCCAATAGTCTTAAATAAGTAATTAACCCGTGGCAAATAAGCACACGATCCAACCGTCATCGCCACAGCCTGTACGTAAACGCTTGCATCGCTACTCACACGCTACAACCAATCCATTCGCAGCTTTGTGAAGCTCTGGATTACTAACTCGCAAAGAGAACAAGACACTTCTAAAAGGTTACTTGACATTGGTATTCTGTAATGTGGAATTTCCTTACCAAGAATAACAGTTCACATTTTCGCAATATTACTTTTATATAATATTTTTACATTGCTCCAACAAAAGACTTCAACGCAATTTGGTCCCAAAACCGTTTTAGAAAGAAATGCCTTACAAGTGTGTAACAGAAATTTAAAAAAAAGTAGTAAAATAAATATATATTATTACGTCAGTTAATGAGCACCTCTACGTGTTACATTGGTTGAGGGTGGCAATTACATATTTAACAGCAAAGAACATTTTCTACTCTGCCGGCATCACACGGCTCCTACACACTGTTAAGAGAAGAGACGAAGCGAAATAAATCGGATAGGATCGTAGCAAGTGGCGACCAAAGACATTTTCTGTTAGTGAACCTAGGTACGCTATCCATTTTTGGACCATAGATTTTTTTTTAATTCCTCTATTATCTCGTAATTTATTAAATAATAAGTTCTGAAATAAATATATAGTGTTCTAGACGACCAAAGCTAAGCCAAATTATCATATCTTGTTTTTTTTTTAAATGTTGTCAGCCCAAATTACATAAATTGGTACTGAAAAACCACTCTCTTTACTAGTTTCTAAGGAACACAAAGGATCGAAGATTATGATACAATCTAAAAGAATTTAACCTTAAGCCCGAAGCAGGTAAAGCGTCTCATCCAAGGAATACTCGTAAAATTTTGGCAAGTTTGTTTTAATATTTAAATTAATTACTCAATTTGCAACCAGTCTATAAAATATTATTTTTTTATGTTACTCCTACCCACAGTTTGTAATTATCTACTATTTTATATTTACTAACCTTTGCTTGTGATTTGTCTCGTTTATGTAAACATAACAAACATATTAGAAAATAGCCAGGAAAACTTTAAATCATAGTTTATGCAGGAGTTCAGTCTGCCATATTTCTTTTTTTAATTCGGAAATTCCATAGTTAATTTGACTAATGAAAGAGTTCCACGGCATTTTAGTAATGTTCAGTAAGACAATACAAAGGAGGAATATTAATATTTGCTGGTAAAGATACATTTTTAATGAAATAAAACTAGAAAGAAGTAAAAGGTCTTCCACCCAGGAGGCACCGGTTTGAACCTTGCCACGTACCAATGTGTTTTCAGATTTTTAAATTCATATACGTTTAATCGACGCTTTTACGGTGAAGGAAAACATCGTGAGGAAACCTGCACCCAGCTATGAATAAATTCTTAGGTTGTGTGTGAAGTCGACCTACCCGCACTTGGCCAGCGTGGTTGACTAAGGCCTAATCGCCCCTAATGTGGGGTAGGCTCGAGCCCCTCGGTGGGTATATTATATGAGCTGTTGATGAAAACTTGAAGACTTCTTGTACTCACAAAGGTGAAGTGTTCCGAAACGTCGGGCTACAATAAGATAATGCGAAACTAAAATACACGCAACTTACTCCGTAACTAAGTCCGTAAAAGTAGCTTGAATTGCTCGCCTATATCTAAGAAAATATTAGACATAATTATTTTTAGCTCAATTTTTTTTTTATAATTTCCCTATCTGCAATCAGTCCAGCTCCAGACTATAAGCAGATCTGTTGTGAGCAGTTTGTCGGGTCGAGTATGCTCCCCAGCGGGAGCAGTCACTCATTTGAGAATCTGATATTCAGTTCTTGTACGTAATGGCGTTTGAGGCGTTTGAGGTAGCTAATATTGGACAGCTGGTTTGCCAGTTCATTTGGGTGTTTTTCTAGGCGTATCTTGTATTTCTCCGCCAGGAACCCTATCTCTTTCTTGACAGTATTTGTGTTGAGTGCTTCATGTATTTCCGCATTGGTTATAGACCACGGTAAATTGGCGATGGTTCGGAGTATACCATTTTGTACGATATTTATGTTGGCTCAAATTTAGACTCAAACTACATTCATCCGTAAAATTTGCTATTATGACCCTCATATAGTACGATTCCTAGGTGGTAACATATTACACCGACCCCGACTAACGAATATCATACAGAATACTATACATACAAAACCACTTGCTACGATCCTTACATATTTCTTTCCCATCATATATTTTCATTACTGTCCTCATACATGCAAAGCGATTTCGAGTACTTTTGACATGGCCCTTTTTTAAGATGTCTCCCATTTGATCGACAAACGTTCGTCCAGGTCTCCCCGTTCCGCATTTCAATAAATCTTTATTTGGACGTCAGATAGCTAGAATACCCGAATATTTTAATTTTCTAACATAAATAGCATTTCATTTTTAGTAGTTATAAAAATGAAAAAATATAATTAAAAAACATTTTGAAAATTGGTATTCATTATTTCAACAACCCTCACGTGACCTTAACGTTTTTTTTTGGAGGACTATTTTGGCATTAGGCCGAATTTAGTTTCCATTAATCAAAATTATTCTGGTGTGGATCTTTGATGCACACGCATCCGTTTTGACTGAAAAAGTATTAGAAATCATTAAAATAAAGGTTTTGCGCTATGCGTCCGAATAAACTTTGGAGCAGTGCAATCAAAATAATGCATACCTATACCAAACACTTATGATTCCAATGAAATTAAATACTTAGGTATGTAAAGAAGAATATTTCATGTCGTTCTCATCCTGTTAAGCAAATTTGCGTTCACCACTGCATACTATGGCACGCGCCACACACCGCACGTGCGAAATCCTCGTCCACACACGTCACGCTTTACCAACTTTTTTCATTTACACGCCAATTCGCTATAATTTCTGAATAATAAAAATGGATAACGAAAACCTGAAAAGTTGGGTGTCACGACCGGACTTTTGTAGATACTGCTAGTCTGCCAGTGGTTCGTGGGATGTAACTGCATCATATATTTCTGATTCAGGATCAAAAGAAGTATACTCAGATAAGTTACGGGATAACTGTAAGTTTTCATAGAACAAAAAGTAAATAGCATGTTATATCCACATTTTGTAAAATGTGTTACCGCGTTTAACCTGTCTTTGAATTTTGCTTTTTGCTTCACAGTCTGATATGTCCGCGTTTCTCACTCTTTCCTTCACGTTACGGAACATCTAGCCCGTAATCCGTGCCCTTAAAAGCACAGGTTTGTCGTTTTCTTCCGACTTTTTTTAAATAGATTTTTGATTTGAAAATTTGACTATTGCTAAAATTCTGAGCTGAAGGGCTAAGAGGAATACGACGACGGGCGAGCTTTACCAGAAGATGCCTATTCATTCGAGTCTTAATTCATTTTAGCCTAGTAACGTTGGACGGGTCTCCCCCAAAGATCTTTATCATGATCGATCTTGCGCTGCCCGCATCCAGCGACTGCCCGCGACTTTTAGGTACCAGATCGTCGGTCCACCTTGGGGCGGGCCTTACCAACGCTACATCTTGCAGCACGCGGACCTTTTCGCCCCAACGGCTGTCAGTCCTTCACGCAATGTGCCCACTTCCACTTAAGGTTCGCAATTCTTTGAGCTATGTTGGCGACCGTAGCTTAGCTGATCTCATTATTTCTGATATGATCACGAGGAGAAATTCCGAGCATAGCCATCTTCCATTTAGCGGTGCGCAAGATAAATTATAGTGATAAGCGCTTGGTACTCAAACTCCTTAGATACTCTAGGCAACAAAGAGACACATAGGAGAAACCAGTATAGGAGAACTCATTTGAACGGTGGAAGTTTGTACTACAGGCTCGATAACCCAACAACTAATTGCTAAACTTAAAAAGAACTCTGATTACCCCGTAAAGGCCACCATATTATGGTATTTACGGAGTAACCGGAGTTTTCACAGACAAAAAGTTCGTAATAAAAGGAGTTCTCGTATAAAATTGCATCGAAACTCAGCTCTAGAGTCCGTAGAATCTTCGGGAAACGCTGAATAAATATTTCCTTCCACCATGTTTACCCACAAATGTATTTGTAAACGTTTCCAATTGTTGTTTGAACCGTGATCAAAGTGTGACCTCTTCACAATTCCTGCGACCGCGGCAGCCCTTCATAACGGCTCGACCGCACCTTGGCCACAGCTTGCGGCTCAATAATTTGTATATAGGCCCAGCTTCCGTAAGTAGAGAAACCACAGTTACACTATTAATGTTTTTACAGTTGAAGCCGTTATGTGGATATTTTTAAAAGGTAACTCACTCATTGACCGCGCGGAGTAGTGTGTGACCGCATGTTAATTTGTGGGTATTCGACACGTGGACCCACTCTTGTTAGACTGTTGGTCAGCTATTCCAATGTCATTTTTTACAAGCATATGTTACTATGTATTTTGATTCAAACAAGATGCCCACATGTCCATCTCTGTGATCAGAAAACTTGATGTAATTTCCCGGCCGACAGGTGTATGGAAGCATGTATGTTTAATTATCACTTTATTGTACAATTATTACAAATGGGAAATTTGTGACTCATTCTGTTGGATGTTAATGAAGTCAGAACTTGGTTTTGATTAAGAAATAGAATCTCAAATACTCTATCTGTATGTATGGTAGGTACTATTTAATTCCAAATCGTAATAGTTGCTGACCAACAAGTAAAGTTTTTTTTTATAATTTCTTGAAATCACATGCTTTCTTTGTTGTCGTACATTGCTGAACGTCGTGTTCGTCTTGAAAAGGCATAACATAACTTCATTTTTAGATAGACTCACAATTATGTTTTTGGTTATAATTCAAATGGCAAAAGTTAAACTTAAAACTAATATCAAATGGAATTTTATATTAAAATAATAATTCAAATATTCGTTATCCAAATTTGTTGGTCTGGCTGGGCGCTTAAAACGTTCTATTACAAAAGTTTAAGTTATTTATAGCTATGGATGAAAGTTTTCCTGCTATTATCTAATACTCGAAAACATTTATTATATTGTTTGGCAGCATTTTTGTTATTTAAAAAATTAAACGTGATCGGGTGATTAAAAATAATTATTTGACACATTAATATAATAGTTATGAGAAGATTCAGCTCACAAAGACAATAAACAACTTGTAACATAAGTACCTAAATAAATAACGCGTGTCCTGAAAGTTGTGTGTTACTAAATGTAAAATATTTTTTATCCGTTTGTTTGTTTTCCATCAATTTATTTGTGCTTATGTAAAAGGGTAAATTTACAACTAAAATTAAGAACCCGTTTAATGAACCATGATATTTATATTATATTATCTTAAGTGAGCTTACTTACCTACACATCTAGTATTAATTGATCTGAATGACCACGCAAAATTATTGAATCGGCTTAGAGAAAAAAACTCAGTTAAAGGGCAATTATACGCTATTCATATTCAAGAACTATTTGTAGAAAACAACAAAAACAATACCTACCAAATTTAGATACCTACCTACCTACATTTTAAACAATGGATTATTTGTTTTTTTTCCTCATCATGTTATTAAAAAGATACATTGTAAAATAAAAGTCTTTTACGTTACTTTTTGCAAAATTGTAAAACGTGAAATTTGGTGCAACTGGCCGTTAGTCATTAAAATACTAATGGAATGTCTAATTAAGTGTTAAGTTGTAAAACTCGTCGTGTAAAACGTCGTTAATGAGTTTGATTAATTATTTGTGAAATAATAACTTTATAATATTATTAAAACTAGTTTAAACACTTGATTTGAAACTAGAGTATGCATCAAAATGTGATTACGTTTGGCCTTATAAGGGATGCAGTGAACACATGTAAATAAAAACAGTGAACACATGTAAATAAAAACTTTTGAAGATTGTATAGAGTCTTGTTGGTAATACTGGCTAGTTGTAACGTTGGTAACTCATTTACAATCTGTTATCATTTGAACTTTTTTGTAAGATGACTCTCATTTTACACAATATATATAAAGAAAGTTATTAAAAATTATATTTTTTGATGAATAAGTTAATGACAATAATGTTTGAAACGTACCTACCTATATGTCATTTATATTGACTTGCTATAGTTACATTTAATTTTATATTGACATTTGATAATCGTTTTTTGCTTTGAAGACTAGCTTCTCAATTTGACTGTTTTTTTTTTAAATAACATTAGGCGCTTTACTTATGGTCAATTATTCCTCTGTTGATTATGTTTGTAGACAATAATTTAAATAAATCAATTTGATGAGATTTTTCTTATCAAATGTCGCAATCACACTCTTCATATTAATCGCCATTCACAAATGTCAATCAAACTAAGAGAGGGGATGAAAAAAAATTAGGTAACTGAATCGTAAAAATGAATACGTTTGCATTAAAAGAGGACAAATGAGAGTTTACGGAAAGGGAAAATATCTGAGGAAAATATTTTAAATAATTAAGTCAACAATAGACAAGTTGCAGACTTGTCGATCTATTTATATTAAAATAAATTGCTGTTCATTAGTATCGCTATAACTCGAGAACGGCCGCAACGGCTGAACCGATTTGGCTATTTTTGGTTTTGATATTTATGGAAGTCCGGAGAAAGTAAGAGATTACCCAAATGGTGAGAAAATTTGGAAAACTTGCTCAGAAAATTCTAGTAAAAACAACATTTTTATTTTCCCATAGAAACTTTTCCTATCAGAAAAATTAATGTTCGTCCCATCATTCAGAAATCAATTTCATTCATCTTTAGTGACAAATTTAGTGCGCGAGAACTTTCTTTACTTACTTTTGGCTAATTTCCGTTATCAACCGTGTATCGTTTATGTCTTATTTCGGAAACTACTTTAACGATTTTAATGAAATTTCGTAAATGAGTTTTCCTTGGTCCAAGATAGATTAAAAGATAGTTTTTATCGTATGATATATTTCTACGCTCACACCAATTATCTAGCCCAATTTTAGTATCATTAAGAACTTGTGTTATGCATACTAGATAACGGGCAATTTTTAATAGGTATACAATAATATTTTTTAAATATTTTTATGAATAAATATATAAACAACCATGACTCGTCAACAAATATTCGTGTTCGTCATGCAAACATTTGCCGCTACCAAGACAACCCAGACCGCTTGATGTGTAGGCAGCTATACTGACCATCCCACTAAGACGGCGTCAAATATTAAAAAGTACTCAATTTTTGCACTTTAACCACAACAACGTGTGACATTGAAAAACAGGGGTTTTTCAAAAAACAAACATTTCCTGGGGCAAGCTGTAACTTATTGTTTCATGATTTATATTATTAACTGCAAGTTTAACAACAATTGAGGTTACTTCATTTCCAAAAACTTTACCTGGATTTGACACCACTGGGCCTTGTGTTCTTCAAAACCCAAATAATTTATCTCCATCTAAAATAAGGCCTTACCCGAAAGCTCCACCACGAAATTTGACTAACCACCGTCAACGTAAAATAAAATGTCCTTACAGACATCCCAGAGAAGAACGAGTTACAAAAGGAGTATGAAGAAATGTCAAAAAAGGAAAAGAAAACAAGAAACTAAGTAAGGCAAGTGAAAGAGCAAAAAAGCGGGGACAAAAGATAAGATAAAGATAGTTAAAAGACAAGTGATAGAAAAAGTGAAAAAGAAAGTTTTAAAATCTGTTTCAGAATCTGAACCCGAAGAATGGTTTTGCTGTAGGAGGAGGAGTAGATCAATGTATAATGTGCAAGGTGTTGAAACATGTAAATTGAGCAACAGGACATTTTCTATTAGAGAATAAAACTCAAAAGTCGAAGTCTATTTAAGCGTGTCTAAAGTTTCTAATGCTGAATATGCTAGATAATTCTTTGAAAAGTAGAAGACAAATTTCTAATTCCTAACTGTTAGACCCCAGCCTGTTACAGCTAGCCCTAATAACACTCAATACTTTTATTCCTCGGTGCTTGTAGATGTTCCACCTTTTGCCTTATCATAATTACCTATAGGTGCCGGCACGTACGCACACAGAGACTTGTACATATATTTACGTAAACAGTTATGGCTTACTCGCCTTTGTTAGATAATACTATAACACTGTAGACGTGAGGCATTCACCAAAAAGATTCAAGGTTTGATTTGAATGATTCAGCTGAATCACTAAGAACAGGTTGGCACATAATTCAACACTTTCCTCAACGTTCCGTAGAGGTATTACATAACATACAATAACACACGGATTGACTCGTCCAGCTCCTCCAATTAATGCAGTACACTGACTCATACGGTATAATTAATTCTTTGACCGACAAACCATTTTGATCGTAAGCCACTGTAGTAAAATGTGATTAGTCATACTTTGGGAGAACGGTAAAGCTTTGAAGTAATATTTTTGTTTATTCTAGCTTAGCCTATGGCTTAACCTTCATACACTTGGTGTCAACTTAGTTTAGTTAAATAATAGAAAGACATATTCTGAGAGTAAAGCATAATTCATCATCATCATAACTCGACCCACCGCTGGGACACAAGGCCTCTCCTTGTCATCGAAGGAGGTTTAGGCAGAAGTCCACCATGCTTGCCCAATGCCGATTGGTGCATGGAGTATAAGGTGATCAATACCCCTTTTCTGACCCAGTCGCCTTCTACGACACTCATTGGAGGATAGGGGGTGATGCTATTCTATCGTCCGGCATCACATGGCTAATCTGATATTAAGCATCATTTTAATTGTGTAATATGGAGCGCAGTCGCATTTATATTATTTCAATATTCTTTTTTTAGAAAAAAACGTTTTTTTTTTAAAAAAGGAACACAAAAAGTACTTAGAAAATATTGTACAACATTTTCTGGGTACTTTTGTTTTTTTTTTTCAAAAAAAAATCGTTTTTTTTTTAAATATTGTAATCAACTCAGAAGCCGATCCCAAAACACCTGTATTCAGGGTGTTGGTTATTTAATTTACATGTTATATATGCGACTGCGAATATATAATTATGAACTTCATTAATTATGTGACAACTTTTAATTATTTTTAATCATAGTAGTACAATTGGCGGTCTTATTGCTGAGAGCTATCTCTTCTGGACAACCTTGGTATGGATAGGCATGTAAACATCACGAATACTCATACTGCATGAATTTATTTCTCAATTATTTTTTTATATTTCTACTACTAATGGCCGCAGGTGGCCTTCTGCGTCACCTGGTTTTTAGAGAATGTGAGGACCTTGGTGGGTCTGTGAATCCTCAACTGGAGGAACTGGTTATTATATAAACCCTAAAGATGGGATAATAAGTAAGATAGTAGTAGCTAGCGAAGTGAATCTAAACAAGTCCTATTATGGCATAATTTTTGCGTATACAAACGCGTAATTTATTATTTAGTATTAAAAATATTTACGCGTTTGTCAACGCAAAAATTATTCCATAATGTGAGGTAGTTTCATCTTAACTGGGCGTCAAATATTGGGAAAAATATTTCGTTCAGATCTTAGAAGTGCAAATTTCAAAGATTTGATGAAACAATGTTTACCATAAAAACATAAGCACCAAACACTGACAAATTTTGACAGCGAAAGCAGAGCCTCGGTGGCGTAGTGGTTAACGCAGCCGCCCGGATTGCGGAAGATGCTAGGCTCGGTTCCCGCCTGAGGCAGGTCGATTTTTTTCAGTGTATTTTTTCTAGTATTAAATTACCTTAACCGTAGCAGCAACATGACGATAATGTTAATTAGAGATAATCTATATTTTTTTGTGAAATTTCGAACCACATTCACAGATTTAAAAAAAATACAGTTAGCAAAAACCTTCTGCGTCGGGTCGTTACGTTCTCTAAAATATGGTTGCGTGAAGCGATGGCCGGTTCATACTTCAACCTGTGAACGCAGTGGTGGTGGTGTGAACGAGGTGCCGCCAAAAGGGACTGGTCAATTCTCATGTGTATCTCAAAATTATATTTTTTAAATTAAATAAACTGTATAATTATTTTTGAAATCTTAGCTTTATGATATCAGTAGTGATTCATTAAAAGCTTTTTTCATTAAAAAATAATAACCGGTCATTCACATTCACATTTTTATGTAGGTAATAATACGAATTGTATTATTTTCTAATTTTGGTCCAATACAATGTTTTAGTCTGAATTGGCATAAAAAAATTGTGTAAAATGGGTATTTTTTTGTTTAGAATAGAATAGAAATAATATTTACTGTACATATCGTCGTAACATAATAGATCCACAAGAACATGTTTACATAAAATTGTACAATGGGCGGCCTTATCGCAAAGAGCGCAATCTCTTCCAGGCAACCTTAGGATGGACAGGAAATAAAGATCAAAATCGTGAGGGAATATGACGGTGAAGCAATTTATATACAATAATAGACAAAAAATGTGGGTACGAATACGAATTGTATTGTTTTCATTTAATTAATTCTTCTTTCTCCTACCCTGCTCCCCATTTATTTGGGCTCGGTGCAGTATGTCTCGATATTGACAATACTGCTAAAGGATTTGGCATAAGATTTTTTTGCCGGCTACCTGCCTGGCCCCAACCTTCCTTGCTAACGACTGCTATCTTTCGACAGCATCCGGGACCATCAGCTTAACGTGCCTTCTGAAGTACGAAGGAAAATCAAGGTGGAAAAGTTCTCGGTCACCCATCCGAGTACCGTAGCTTAACTTTCATGATCGTTACAAAGAACGCACGACCGCGGTGCCATCGATCCCCTCTAATCTAAATTAATTAATTAATAGTTCAAATTTGGTTGTCGTGACATTTTATTTGTAATATTTGACAATCATAAGTGTACACCTTACCTAAATTGATATAAATGTACCTATTTGAATTGATTGTAGTTAATATGTTACTAATATTCAATATTCAATTGACTGAATATTATCTAACTAAATAATTTTGATACGTTTAAAATCAAATGCTAGAAACAAAGGAGCTTTTATAATAATAATAATAAATCATTTATTTGCATGAATACGTTAATTTTAACACCTCTATTAAATACCTAATAATTATTTTTGAATGTCGTCAACATTCATATTGTTTGTAATCACAATTAAACGAAAAAGAATTAACAGGCACTCAAAACTTGAGTTCAATGCCAAGAAAACTCAGGTGTGCGCGTTTACGGCTAAAACGTCGCCATTCCTTTCCCTTCCCTCTCTCCAGGGCACAACACTAACGCTACAGAGTAGTATCACCTTGCTCGGTATGGAGGTTCGCTGTGACTTGAATACGAAGGACTACATCGAAAGCGTGATAAAAACAGCTTCACGAAAACTTGGAGTCCTGAATAAGGTGCGGCGTTTTTTCATGCCAAATCAACTGTGCTTGCTTTACAAGACGCAAGTACGGTCCTGCGTGGAGTATTGCTCGCACCTGTGGGATGGCTCTGCAAAGTACTTACTCGATGCTTTGGATAGGTTGCAGCGTCGCGCGGCCCGCATCATCGGCGACGAAGAGGTGACCAAACACCTTGAGCCTCTCCAATTGCGTCGCAATGTTGCGTCATTGAGCGCCTTCTTACGTCTTTGGCAACTCGTTTCTTTGTCGCACAATCAAGAAATGGAATTCACTGCCAGCACATGTGTTCCCTCCTTCCTAAAATCCTGGGTCATTCAAACGAGACGTGAAGAAGCACCTTGCAGGTCGGCAAGGCGAAGGTGGCTAGCGCGGCGGTTTATCTTTCGCATCAGCTATCTTCGCATGTGGACTCCACTTCTGCTTAACATCAGGTGGAATGGAGTCATTTGCTTGACTTTTTATAAAAAAAAAAAAAAATATAAATAATAATTTTAGTATCAAAAAAATTTAATTTTATAATGCACCAAGGACTTTAGTATCTCGGTGACGCGCCAGTTTAGTAAGGCGAGCCCACAAGTTTATACCCTATTGGAAATCGCTCAACGCGCATATAGAATTTTTACTTCAAAAATATTACTAAACTACCGTTTTCGAGCACGATAAAGAAAATATTTCGATTACAAAAACTAAAGTTAATCCCGCCGTGGTCAACAGGTCACCAGAAATTTATAATTTTAAGCTCGAAATTATAACTTTTGATGACAAATCGTTTATCAGAGTTGATGTAACCTGTTCTACCTACTCAACTACTATTAGGCCATCGTGCTGTTATGGCCCTACACGATCTTTGCCCTACACTCTTAATGGTTATCCAACGTAAAGGGAGATGTCAGAATGACATATTCCGAAATGGAATAAGGTATGATCAAGATCTAGCACAATTACGCCGAAGTAGATTTAGTCCAACTAAGCCTGTTTAGTTTAAGTCTGCGGACTTTAGTCGTAACTTATACAATATTCACGAAAGTTAATTACCATTTTCAATGTGCTTTTTAAATTAAAATTATATAATAACAATTCTGTTTGTAGTCTGCCCAGACATCGTAATAATAACTTAATACAAAACTACCTTGTCAGATGTCTGTTTTCGACTTCAAAAAAAGTACGAGCAGTAGTGGATTTAATAGTAGTAGGCTTAAGCCTAGGCCGGCAAATTTGGTCCATTTTTTTATTGTGCACAGAGAAAACAAGCTCCGAAAATTTATTTTTTTAATAAAATTACAAAAGCTAATGTAGTAAGGAAGATTGAACACAATAAAGTTGCAAATGTAATTAATATCATTGTGATCTAAGCATATGCTCGATGGAACTAGGGTATCGAATTTCAGAAGTAGGGGCGGCAAGAATTTATTAGCCTACTAGCGGCAAATTTGTAAATCCGCCACTGAGTAGGAGGTTCTGAGGACTGTATGTTTTAGTGCCTTACGCGATTACTCCGTCATTTATGAATCGATGATTTGATTATTCTTTTTCCGTTATTATTTAGCTAGAAAATTCTTTCATTTTGTTTGGAATGCTGTAAAATCCCGAACACTGGTAAAACTTAGATTGTACCGATGTGTTGGTAAAAAATAATTTACAAAATAGGGGCATTTTTTCGGGTTTTGCCATCAAAATTTAAATAACGCTAGGTTTTACCCGTAACGATTATAGTGAGATTAAAATTGGTTTTGAGATTAAAAGAATATTACTTATGTGAGAAATATATTCATCAGGCAAACAAGTCAGTAGTTTTAGTTTAGTATTTTAATTCTCCAACTCCTCTAAAGGATCCTCTCGGTTTGGTTATAAAGATAAATGACCATGAACCTATTAATGACATAAATAAAATACTGAAATTAATGATATTCAAAACACGGTTTGAAAATTTCCCAGTAACTTAAGCATTGCATATTACAAAAATATTACATTGGCTCCTAGAATAGACAGTCTATCGTTTAACATAAAGAAATCATAAACATCACCCTAGAAAAAGATGACCCACTAAACATAGTGAACGATTAATGTAGCATCTTACGAATGATGCAAGCGTGAAAGTCCACGACATAAGCATACTTTTTGACACCTTACATATCTGTGACGATGATGACATTATTAATGTAGGTAAAGTACCTTTTAATCTTTATAATAAAGTGAAGCCTCACAATAATATGAAGGCTGCAATAAGAACGCAATAGTGTTTTGCTTTAGTTTGAAAATCTTTAATACTAGAAAAATGCACTGAAAAAAATCGACTTGCCTCAGGCGGGACTCGAACCCGCATCTTCCACTTGAAAATCTTTGTTGCAATATTAATCACTGTTTATAGAAAAATAAAGTTTTTATTTTACCTCAAAGTGTGTTACATAATATTATGAATGAATGAAATTATTTTATTCTAACACTAATCTAGCACAAAATAAAACACACACAAGCAATTATACACAACCTTAAATCATTAGCCGAAACATTCTTATTATTACACTACACTATACCTAGTATAGTATTATATTATCTGTGACTATCCTAAGGTATCACACTAATACGCCCCTCACATATTTCGCCCCTTATTATAGTACAACACGCCCCTTTTGGGTAGCATTTTCTGCCCTTAACGGGTAGAAAATGCCACTTTCTGTTCAGGTGTGACATTTTATGTGAAACTAGCTTCCGTCCGCGACTTCGTCCGCGTGAACATTTTACCCCCTTAGGGTGGAATTTCCAAAAAATCCTTTCTTAGTGGATGCCTACACTGTATAAGGTTTAGCGGTTTGGGTTGTGCGTTGATATTTCAGTCAATTAGTCAGGACTTTGAATTTTATATACAACATGTAAACTAAATAACCAACACCCTGAATACAGGTGGTTTGGGATCGGCTTCAGAGTTGATTTCAATATTATTTTTTTTTAACATTTTTTTTTTTATAAAAATAAAAAACATACTTAAAGTACCCAGAAAATGTTGTACAATATTTTCTGGGTACTTTTTGTTTTTTTACAAAAAAAAAAAGGTTTTTTTTATAAAAAAATATTGAAATCAACTCGGAAGCCGATCCCAAACCACCTGTATTCAGGGTGTTGGTTATTTAGTTTACATGTTGTATATAAATGTAAGAAACTACAGATCATACGAATATGTGCCATTTGTAAGGACGTCTCGGTGGACGGTACAGTTAAATAACGCAATTTAATAACATTTGTTTATTTGATAAATATTTCTTAGTTTTGTGTGAAATGTTACTTACCTACATTAATAATTGACTGAGACTGGTTTTAAGCTTCTAATGTATCCATTATAATTACAGCGATTCTTTAAGCCAATGTAATGAATCGCGCCTACTTTACGAGACGTCGACAGTCACTGTAACTAAAACGTTCCATCGAGGGGTCACGCATCGACAGTACATATCGATGTAATGTTGCATGGATAGTTCATCGCCCGTCCATGTCGTGAACGACACCGTACAGAATCTAAGCATTTCCCAACACAGTCTCAATCATATATATAGGAAACTGGTAATTATAAATCTATGGTCTCAATTATTTTTCCTACACTGCTTCCAATTTATTTGGGGCCGGTGCAGTATTTCTTGATATCAACAATACTGCGAAAGGGTTTGACATTTGATTTTTACGGCCGGCCATCTGCCAGACACCAACCCTGCTTGGGAACGACTGCTATCTTTCCACAGCACCCGGGACCATCAGCTTAACGCGCCTTTCAAAGTACGGAGGAAAATCGAGTTGAAAAAATTTCGGTCACCCATCCGAGTACTGACCGCGCACTTGGTAGCTTAACTTTCGTGATCGTTACTAAGACATCGACCTCCTATTACCAACACTGTGTAGAACTTTAATGGGGGTATTTCTTGTCGGCAGTACCAACCGGCAGTCCAGACTACATGTGTTCGATGCTGCCGCAGCACTGGCGCTCGAACAAGACACTGCCGGGAGGGTTCAAGGTGGTGGCTCTCAGCGACGTGCTGGACGGCACCGTGGTCACTGTGATGGCGGGCAACGACGAGAACTGCTGCGCGGAGCTCAGGAACAACTCTACAGTCATGAAGAATAGGGTAGCCAAGTTTAACGATTTAAGGTTCGTCGGGAGAAGCGGTAGAGGTGAGTGAAACTGTTGCTTGTTTTAATTTTATTTTAGTGTGTCTGTATAACATGTCTACATTATTTAACGTTGCTGTATAACATTGCAACATAAAACAGGACACATATAGACAACTAGCTTCCGCCAGCGACTTCGTCCGCGTAGACATTTTACCCCCTTAGGGGTGGAATTTCCAAAAATCCTTTCTTAGCGGATGCCTACGTCATAACATCTACCTGCATGCCAAATTTCAGCCCGATCTGTCCAGTGGTTTGGGCTGTGTGTTAATAGATCACTATGTCAGTCAGTCAGTCACCTTTGAGTTATATATATTTAGATTTACCCCCTTAGGGGTGGAATTTCTAAAAATCCTTTCTAAGCGGATGCCTACGTCATAACATCTACCTGCATGCCAAATTTCAGCCCGATCCGTCCAGTAGTTTGGGCTGTGCGTTGATAGATCACTATGTCAGTCAGTCAGTCACCTTTGAGTTATATATATTTAGATATCGTCCACACCTTCGATCATATATATAACTAGCTTTTACCCGCAACTTCCACCGCGTCGAATAGTTACTTTTAAATTTTTTGTCAAGTACCTAAGTTCCTACTGACATGTTTCCAATAAATATATTAGGTTGGGGAAAAAGTCTTTTCGCATTATAGTATGTATAAACTTGTAATAAAATCTCTTTGGCTATACTATTTCTATCTGGCTGGTTTTGGTATCATTGAAAGTTTAAATTTTAAAGAACATAATTCCAAATTCAAATTAGGAAAATGTGTGATTTTCATTTGTTTTTCGTACCGCCAAGATGAGTGAATCTAATGAAGAAATTCGATACATTTTAAAATTTTACTACAAAAAAGATAAAAATGCAACGCAAGCCGCGAAAAAAATTTGCAATGTTTATGGACCTACTGCAGTGTCTGTGAGAGTAGCACAAATTTGGTTTAAGCGTTTTCAATGCGGAAATTTTGATGTCAAAGATGCACGTCGCTCTGGTCGCCCTATTACAGATAAAATGGATGCCATTTTTGAAAAAGTGGAGCAAGATCGGCATGTCAGTAGTTACGACGTAGCTGAAGAACTGGGAATTGACCACAAAACAGTTTTGGCGCATTTGAAAAAAACTGGGTACACAAAAAAGCTCGACATTTGGGTACCTCACGAGCTCACTGAAAGAAACCTAATGAACCGTGTACTCATTTGTGATTCTTTATTACGACGTAATGAAACCGAACCATTTTTGAAGAAGCTGATAACTGGTGATGAAAAGTGGATCACGTACGACAAGAACGTGCGAAAAAGGTCGTGGTCAAAGGCCGGTCAGGCTTCACAGACTGTGGCGAAACCCGGGTTAACTCGCAACAAGGTGATGCTGTGTGTGTGGTGGAATTGGAAGGGCATTATTCATTATGAGCTGTTACCACCAGGCAGGACCATCGATTCTGAACTCTACTGCGAACAACTGATGAGATTAAAGCAAGAAGTTGAGAGAAAGCGGCCGCAATTAATCAACAGAAGGGGTGTGGTTTTTCATCATGATAACGCTAGACCTCACACATCTTTAGCCACTCAGCAAAAATTAAGAGAGTTTGGCTGGGAGGTGTTTATGCATCCGCCGTATAGTCCTGACCTTGCACCTTCAGATTTCCACCTGTTTCGGTCTCTTCAGAATTCTTTAGGCAGTGTCAGGTTAACATCACGAGAGGACTGCCAAAACCACTTGTCGCGGTATTTTGACCAGAAGTCCCAAAATTTCTATAGCAATGGGATCATGTCCCTACCTACAAGATGGCAAAAAGTTATCGAACAAAATGGTACCTACATACTTTAGTTAAATGTAAATAAACTATATTAAAAAATGTTTTGAATTTTCTTAAAAAATGCGAAGAAACTTTTTCCCCAACCTATTATGTAGATATAGTAAACAGAGATAGATTTGTATGGACTTTCATACCAACTTTCACTCCCCATGTAGGTCTAAATTTCAAAAACGCTAGCATTAATTTTCAGATTTTCAGACTTTATCACCCCATTTCCCCCTTTTAGGGGTTGAATTCTGAAAAATCTGAAACACGTGTTTACTCATTTATCGATAGGGGTAGGCACTCTTGTGAAGTAACGAAATAGTGTAACAAATCTTGTTTCCCCATAAAAACTTTGGACCCCTGATTCACTACCTTAGGGGGTGGGTTTTGAAAAATCCTTTCTTAGTGCACCCCTATATCTCATAAGGAACCTACGCGCCAAATTTTAAAATTTTTAGACGTAGCGGTTTGGGCTATGTCAGTCAGTCAGTCAGTTTCTTCTTTTATAAATTTAGATGGTCGAAGTTCCACGCCAATAAAACTCAAATTTGATATATAGTCTGGACTCACCTGAAGACTTAGGTATATGCCCGATTAAGGGTCATAGCACACTTATCTGCTCGAAACCGTATCGCCTCTTTTTGCCTAGTAATCGCGTAACATACATACAAAAAAAAACATACAGTCGAATAGAGAACCTCCTCCTTTTTTTGAAGTCGGTTATCAAGATACTTAACTGTCCTAAAATAAAAAGGGTCTCTACTCCCTTTAGAAGGAATAAAATTTTAGGTAGTTAAGTATGAACCCTAACTAACACTTCCCCAAATTAGGTAAAACAATCCAACCAGCGTCTGTGCTAATCAAATGGCAATAGACAATAAAATCAGTAATCTCGTTATTAGAGTCGGCGAGCAAATCACACCGGCCGCCCACACTCGACGCTAGATTAACCAATTATTACTACGTAATAGTTGGCCGGCCTCTAATACTGCGAGCGCAGGTAGAGTTATCTAAATTGTGTATTACTACCGAACTTGGTATCACATTGTCTTAAATTGGAGGCTTCTTGGTGGAATAGCCGATAACGCTGGCTACACAATGACATCTAGCGTTCCGTATTCGAGTCCTTTTATCGGAGAGGTCAAATGCATTTTCGTATCATCCCTGGAGTACCTATGCAACTGCAGAGGTATGTGGGACTCGAGGTACAGGCTCCCCCCACCCCCAAACGTTATCTCCGGGCATACTGCCGAGGCACAATACGAAAGCACTCCGGGATCGCGACAATTCTCGTTTCACCGGGAAGCCATCTGTACTCGCTCTTTCGGGCCCAACCGGGGCACCGTTCAATCGTGTCCGCTGTCCGATGGGACAACAGACCGCCTGTCTTGCAGAACGCCACCGAACACAAGGCTCCATCGGCCCTGAAAAGGACTTTTTCTGTAAGTGTAATCAATCTGTCTTGATTGCCGGCTTTTATTTTTATCCACAGCTTATCCAAAGAGATAAATAAATGATGAGATAAAACGTCGTGTGGCGTAGTGCGTAAGAGCATTGTCTCCCACCCGGGAGGCACTGGTTCGATCCCCGCCACGTACCAATTTGTTTTCAAATTTTGAATTCATGTGTACGTTTAATCGACGCTTTTACGGTGAAGGAAAATATCGTGAGGAAATGCACACACCTATGAAGAAATTCTTAGGTTGTGTGTGAAGTCGACCAACACGCACTTGGCCAGCGTGGTTAACTAAGGCCTAATCGCCCCTAATGTGGGGTAGGCTCGAATCCCTCGGTGGGGATATTATACGAGCTGTTGATGATGATGATGAAAGATATAAATAATTATAGTAGTCTAATTATGATAAATATGATGATGACTAGTACAGTAATTGTAAACTGTCCAATTAAGGTGCTTTCAGCAGCTAATTTCAAAAGCTATGGAAACCTTTAATGTGTTATGCAGCCTTTCAAGTCAAATTTGTAACAATATGCCAGTAAAAGTTTATGTAGGTACTAACTTATGTCATATAGAACCCATATGACAATCAGTCCTACACACAACTATTTAGTTAGTATTGGGTCTAAATATGAATGAGAATTTACGACAGTTTAAATTCACAAAAAAAGAAATTAGCTTATAATTAAAATAAATTATCACCTTAATTTACTAATGGATCTGATTTAATGCATAAATATCCATAATTAATCAGATTATGCTACAAGTTTATATATCTACAAGAATTACTATGGATGTTAATTATTTTATAAAAAAAAATCCGAAAAACACATCTGTACGCAATAAATCGCAGAAGCGGACTGAGGGGGTTTTCCCAGCCCCTCGTTTCTGCTGATTTTTGCTATAACGGCGCTCGCTCACACCTCTAGTTAGTAACGGATATGTTTTTCGATTTTTTTTTTACAAAATTCTAAAATAATTAATATTTCAGAAACGATTTGCTTTCGGATATGAAATCAACTAGTATTGTCCTCTTCTTTCTCCCCTTAACGGGTCTGCCACTAATTACCAGTCACCCTGTATATCTTACAATATGTATATGTCACTGGAAGATAACAAGATCCGCAATTTTATAAATTTCCTAGGAAATTTATAAACTTTCTAGGAAAATAGTTTATAATATTTCCTAGGAAATTTATAAACTTTCGTAGGATTCTAAACGAAAGATAAATTGTATTTTAATTTATTTTACGCCCACATTTTTGCAAATTTATCAACTTGCGACGTCTCATGGTAAATTTATATCGCCGGGTTAGTGCAAAAACCAACTAACTGTCACTGTTATTTTTCGGATTTACGATGAATTTATCTGCCTTTATTCTACATAATTAAAAACATAAATATATGAGAATGCAGATGATCATTACAAAAATTAGAAAATCTTCTATCTATCAGAAGTTTAAGATTCCCAAACTTTAAAATCGCAATAACTCAAAACTACAATTCCATGGGTTAGTTGGTATTTGCATTAAACCGGCGATATACTAACAGCTATCCATTCGTAAGATTCTAAACGGTTCGACCAATCACAGAAGAACTTCTAACTTTACGCTTTTTTAATTGGTCGATGTTGACATTGGCAATGCTTGTGACCAGAGACTTAGGTACAATCAGAATTGCCAAAAAAAACTATTTTCACAGTTTGTTGTTTTTTTTAACTGTGTTAAGACTATTAACAGTTACAACATTAAAAACTTTACAAAAACACACGAGCAACCGGTTTGTTTAGGTTCCGTGGTTAATAATGGCGGTGGAGAGGAAGGAGAAGGAACACGTGACTTATTCAACCAATCAGAGCGCACATGACGTTTAGTTATTGCTTACTTATTATTTTACGCGAGGGTTCGGTAAGTTTATCAATTTGCGAAAATGTGGGCGTAAAATAATACAATTTATCTCTCTCCCTCGTCTCTCTACGAAAATTTATAAATTTCCTAGAAAAGTTATAATTTTTCGGTTCCTGTTATTTTCCGGTGACATATATATACTTTCAAGCATATCACACGAAATAAGTCGAATACAGAAAGCAAGATCATGTTTGTAAACTTGAAAACTTGCCTTCTGTTCCTCTTTATCTTGTGCCCGTGACCTATTGTGGTGGACTCACTCAAGACGGTCATCTATACGCTAAGCATAGTTACTCGGAATTACAATCGTAGTTTCCTCAAAATAACTATAGAAAAAACACGTCATCTCAAAACAGATTTAGAACACCGTACAAAACCACCTACTTATTCGAGAAGTCGGCCTATCCAAATAACTTCAAAGCTTTGATTACATAACAGTTAGTTTTTGCCAAATATCATTTACTTTATTAGCTTGTACGTTTTACAGTCGAATTGTGAGTCTTATTACGAAGGCGTAAGAATAGAAGATACTGCAAAATTTACACGTTTTTGCAGATGGGTAAGTACGGGTTTAGTACCCACACGAGATTTTCCAATGAGTTCCCTCACATCAAAATGGATCTGAGGTGTATTGATTTTCCCTATATACATAGGTTAATATTTGTAACAATAATTATGCTTATTATATATCCAAAAAAATACGTTAGCCACAACTTGACCTATGATAATATATTACGCATTAATATCTACTACATAATTATGTAAGACTAATTTAACATGGTGTTGCCAATCGCGATTTTTTTTCCTTAATGCAGTAGTTAAATCGACATAAGCAAAGACTTGAAATATTAAATACTTATTGTAGCCCGCGGCTTCGCTCGCGTCAATGGCGGTTATCTTCCAGGTGTCTCGGTGTCTTTTCCAGGGTCTCAAACTATATCCAAACCATTTCGTCAAAATTGGTTCAGTGTTTTATAATATCAGGGATTCTAGGCCGCATAGAAGGTAGTTCGGTTATAAAAATGCGATTACTTATTATATATGTAAGCAATTTTCTTTATTAAAATCTAAATTAAAGTATTCATCCCTACACTTCACGCCTAAACCACTGAGCCGTTTTACATGTTTGGTACAAATATTGAGTAGACGTTTAGAAAGGGACATAGGCTACCTTAAGTTTGAAATAAGGAATAAAATAAAAATAATTCGTACTCTAATACTTTAATTTTAAACTAAATTTTTATCTACTATATAAAAATAAGTCGGGTTTTCCTTCCTGACGCTATAACTCGAGAACGGCTGAACGGATTTATCTTATCTTGGTCTTGAAATGTTCGTGGAGGTCTAGGGAAGGTTTAAACGGTGAGAAAATATGGAGAAATTGCGAGGAAGATAGTAAAAACAACATTTTCATTTTCCCATATAAACTGTTCTGCCTACTTGCCTGTCAAACATTTGACCTTCCGCCATTTTAGCGAAGGAAGAGTTTTAATGTCGTTAGGATAGGTGCAAAGACATTTAGTACTCCGTGTGAATAGGTGATACGAAGTACACCGGGTCATCTAGTGGCGTATAAAATTCGACATCCGTATTTCATGTATGTAATTTAAGCTTTTAGAATTGCATTGTCTTAAATAAATCTGAATAATCTCTATTCAGATTTATTTGAGGCAATGAAATAAAATATGGTATTGGGGGAAAAGAAGGGAGGAAAGAACTTTGTCTCAACCAAATCCCAACTAAAGCTCATTTTAAAGTCCTCATTGTTTCTAATCTACAATACAGAAACTATAGTACCTACGATAGAGAAACTATAGTAAGTGCAGTACGTGACTTCTTGTATGGTAGATTAGGAACTAATGAGGACTTTAGAATCGTTGTACTACCACGCTATCTCAATGCAGATTTGTTGGTGGAAGCAGTTGCAGTGACAACCTGAACCAACAGCTTCCGAAGCGCGGCGGTCCAGAATAGTTAACCGGAGATGACCTCAATGGTCCTGTAAGGTGAAATTCCCTAAAGGATTTCTAGTCAGCAGGGAGTTTCCAACCAGGCATCCGAGCTGCTGTTAAAAAATATAAAACAATAATTGCTTTGTATTTAAAATCAAAACTACACGAAGAAGCTTGTGTGTTCTAGTGGAATACATGTGTAGATTGAAGTGTAATACCTACATATATATATGTAAAATTCATCGTAGATTAAGCGTGAGTGAACCGTGAAACAGCTTTTTACTGTCACCAAACTAACCGTTAGCAACTAAAAGTAAAAGAAACTAATCACCGACTCGATTAAGGCCTCAACCCCTCTATAAGGTAATAAACAAAATAATCGCTTGCGGTGAAGCTCCGCAGAGTCTAAATCACGAACGAGAAAACTTGCATTTGAGTTCGTGTCATCGTTGAATTATACGCCAATTTATTATCAATTTCGCCTGCCGTGAAACGGTGTTTAGTGATAAACAAAGGAAACGAATAAAGTGCGGTTTTGTATGTCTATGCTTATACGAATCCATCGTGAAAACGTATGGCTGCTTCATACAAGAGAGAGCGTGGAGCCGCTCGAATTTGAATCGCAATCCTGGGATATTTGAAATTTATATTTATTATGGGCTGCTGTGTGTGTTGTGCTATGTTCTATTTAGTTGAATCACTCTTCTTAGATTATACTAAAGAAACAAATAAATATTGCTGCGACTGTGCTTTGCTTTAAACGTTATTGCAGCACAGCTCTGCATAGCTCAAAGTTTTGTAATCACATTAACATCTGTCGGCTTTTGTTTATTGTTTCAAATAATAGAATTGAGTAGAAATCATTTAATCACAACAACATAAATCTAGTCATCATAACAGCCTTTGTAATTCGATCCACTGCTGGGACACAAGCCCTCTCCTTGTCACCGAAAGGTTTAGGCAGTCGACCACGCTTTTCCAAAGCGGATTGGTGGACGGTGTATAAGGTGGCCAATACCCCTTTGCAGATCCATTACCCGCCTTCTACGACACCCATTGGAGGATATGGTGTGATGCTATCCTACTCTGCTGGCATCACACGGCACTTAAATCTAATATTTCAGGTTTAATTTAATAGCAACTTTAAAAGCGGTTGTGAAATGGGGAGACGTCTCGACGCTGATCTTCCGTGAATACCAGAAAAATAATGAATTTCATGATGGTATAGTTACTTTTTGGGCTCGACGCCCCTTTTATATAGCCGACAGGCTGGCAACCTGTCACTACCTTGGGGAGCTATTGCCAGATGTCACTTTAAGTATAACCAAACCTTAGATTATATAACTGGTACCAGGTATCTAATTTAAGAACCAAACCTTACCTAAAGCAAAAGTCCTTTTTGAATACCTTTAGGATTTTTAACGTGATGCTATATATGTCTGTCATTGTTATCTAGTTCGGATCTCAACGAAGGCATTTTCATTGGTATCTTATACTTTTCTTAGATGTTACAGCTTAAGAAAATATCATGTTATAAAGTTCTAGACTAAAACTCGTTTACAGATACAAAGTATAGCTAACCCGTCATCGCGAGAAGGCTTTAAAAGCTAAACTTTCACGGCTCGTATCAAGACGAGGCGGATTTTAATTTCCAAACCGCAGCAGTAAACGGCACAGCACTTTACAGTCCCATTGTGCGCAACCCACATGCCTAGCGCTGGTTGGAAAATCACAGATCATTTCAAATGGTCAACGCAAATACATAATGTGCGAGGCGGTATATACGGCGCATTCCTAAGGAAATGGAGTGCTGGAACCACTTTGTAGCGTTACAGTTTTTTCTACATCAATCTTGACTTTTATGTTCAATGAGTCGAGATATGCTGTGGTTCTTATTTATGTAACAATTAATACACAAAAATAATTACAAAAGGAGACATACATTACACAGAGTGTTGTACAAAGACAGGTACAGCTTATTCCTTCCAGCAGCCCCACATATACGTTCTTTTTAAATCCCACAATAAGGGTGCTCTTTGTCTTGCAGTTCTGCAAAGCAGGGGCGTAATGTCTCTTGGATTAGCTACCTTTGCATTTGGACACCACTTTCCATCAAATTGGACGGAGTAATTAATTTACTAAAGTTATTACTCTTGCGATTATCTCAGCTGACCGACACATTACCAATACCAATACCCACACGAACAAAGACATTTTGAAGCCATTTCAATGTCATACCGCACAATCAAGAAACAGAAAATCACTATCAGCATATGTGTTGTCCTTCTTACAATACCGGGTCATTCAAAATAGGCGTGAAGAAGCACCTTGTAGGTCGGCAAGGCGAGGGTGGCTAGCGCGTCGCTTGCTTATAGATAATCTCTTACACCAGCTATTTTCGCATTTGAACTCCACTTCAGCTTACCATCAGGTGGAATATGGTCATATGCTAGACCTTTGAATTTTATCATCATCATCAACAACAGCTCATGTGTCCCCACCAAGGTTTTCCTTCACCATAAAAACGTCGATTAATCGTACATATGACTTCAAAATTTTAAAACCCATTGGTATTGGGCGGGGTTTGAACCGATGCCTCCCGGGTGGGAGACAACGCCTTTACGCACTATGCCACCGACGCTTATCTTATATAATCGATCGGTAATTAATAAGAAAGATTTCATAAAATATTCCTTATAAAATGCCAACGAACAATTTGTTCTCTGTAGGCGCACGTTAATTTGCTATTGGTTAAAATTTGACGCCCCTCAATACTAAACGTAAAATGTCACCCTATTATAATTATAAAATTTTTGCAATGGCTCACAAGGCCCATAATTGTTACCTTAAACCTACTAAAATATGTTTACCATCTGTATGTACATTATGGAGCAATAAACAATTTGTTTTGATTTGATTTGATTTGTAAAATGTATGTGTGGTAATGTTGAAAAGCAACTAAAATGGTTTTATTTTTATGCCAGTCACGTGGTTGATATAGCTATTTAAATCTTAAGGTATGTACTTTCTTCGCCTTTGTAATATATGTATTTTTTTAAATAATAAGCCACAGTTAAATGCAATAATTTGAACCAATAAAATAATGAAATAATTTAAATAAAATAATTTGACCTGCCTGCGCGTTTGGCTACCGACTACTCGGTTTCTGTGTGGAGATCGATTCCCGGCTGCTGTTAGACTAACGACGAGAACGCACTCCTTTTTTTATATAGTAGGAAATGCTTTATGCATACCAGATACCTAGGGCCGCCATAGGGTTATGTGGGACTCCAGGTTCGGACTCTGATTACCCACTCTAAAACCTACTGTACTTGTGCAGCGTCACACGAGTAAGCGCAGTAGCGAACACAACCGCACTAGCTTAGTTGTAGCATTACAGGATTAATATTTATGTGACAGCAGCACATTAATATTATTCGTTTTAAAAATACGCACCATGTGGTGTATATTACTATACTATACATTTTTTTAAAAATAAATAATACCTTCCCAAATATGCGTTTACGCTTTCAAAACGGCCAGTTAATTATTATTCAAATGAGATCCAAAGTTCAATAAAAATTGCCTATATGCTGTAAAAATAGAATGCTCGTATTATTATTCTTCATCGAAACCTTCAAAAACAGCGCAAATTTATTAAAAAAATATAGAATATTAACGCTGTATAATAAACCAGCCGAGTTATATTTAACTTGCCCTTGATTTTAAAATAAAAAAAACTCAAAAACATTACTATTACGTAGGTAGTTGTTTTCGGAAAACAAGTCCCTACGTGTTTGAGTGTTAAGGCCATTGTACACATATAAACTCGCGTCGCATCAACTCAAGCCGTTTATTATTCTTTGTATGGAACTTCATACTGTAATGTACTATCGCGGTCTCCCTAATCTTCCACCTTAAGGGTCGTTTTTGTATTACACTGTCGACGACTACCCTTAGCCTGTTGACCAATAGAATTCTGAGTGAAAATCCCAGAGTGATGCAATACAATAGTCTTAGCAAACATTGCCGTAAAGACATCTGGTTGCAATTTGTTAAAACAATGACCTTTTTTTAGAAGAGGGTCTTCTATTGGTCAACAGTAATAGAAGACGGGGCAACAGAAAAGGCTCGCTTCAAACCAAAATTTTTAAAACTGTACAGTTTAGCAAGACCCTGATAGTACACTAATCTGCAGCGTAACGATGCCTCGAGACAACCTCAGGAACCGCGGTGCTGTGCATAGTCAAGTTGCAGTTCACTCGCTTATGTCTCGCCATACCGGAGCTTACGTCTCTTCGTCCACGCTTGCCTCTCTCAGCACTCCCGCACCCTGACTGCAACACACTAGGTAGGTACTGCTGCCGAACTTGCTTTCATTCATAAGGCAACTTATAGTCGCGTTGCACGCGTGTTTAATAGAATTTGTATGTTTGAAACTGATTGAACTGGTGTCGCCTAGCCAATAACTAGAGGTCAGCGAGCTACGAGTATAAACGCGTCGCTTAGCCGTATCCGAGTCGATGTACCGGAACTGCTGATCTGCTTTGGTTATGCTTACGTTAGGTTAACACCTGATTGACAGCGGGTTGATAAGTGTGCTATGATATTTAAACGCCTTTGTGATCTAGTGCTTCGCACACTAGAATTATTTCTAGAAGTCCGGCGTTCAATCGCCAGGGGAGTACAAAATTGTACTCGGTTCTATTAGTGATAGGGCTTGTGATGCCGGCAGAGTAGAATGGCATCACCCCATACCCTCCTATGGGTGTCGTAGAAGGGGAATATTAGACCAGCAAATTGGGGTATAGATCGCCTTATACTCCGTCCACCAATCCGCATTGGGCAAGCTTGGTGGACTAAACCTCCTTCGATGACAAGGAGAGGCCTTGTGTCCCAGCAGTGGGTCGAATTGTAATTGCTGTTATGATGAGGGCTTGTTATAAGTCCGCCTATCTACCATCATCTTATCTAAATCTGTCGCTATAACAAAATACTTGTAGTATTATAGTAATAGTAATGCTGTTTTCCAACAGTTTGTGATAAGACACATTCTTATTTAAATCTATTCGTCGCGTGTGATAAAGTAAGAGGCACTGTATGCTGAAATACAGGTTAATTTTTACCTAGTTCGGCAACAGATGCTATATAAAATAGAATAGAAATAATTTTACTCTCACAACAGAAGCGACGTGCTACATAAACAATGAAACAAATAAATAAAAATATATCGTAAAATATATAAATAAATATGCTATTGATAAGCTTTAAGTAGGTACTTGAAAAGTAAATCTTTTTGGTTACTTGAAGTGTAAATCTTTTAGTCAAATAAATTATAACTGGTAAAGTAAAAAAAATATTACACAAATGTCAGAGAAACCCATTGCAACGTGAAGAGGGAGTCCCGGAAATCATGACACACGAGTATTTTCCGTGAATGAAAACCGGAATTTTACAACGATTATAATTATTATGAGATAAATACTGACATCCATTTACTCGATGCTACTTACAACCGGTTGATAATTTATTGGCGCTTAATACTGTTTTATAAATAGTGTGAAAATTGGCTGGTATTACCCGTCCTCTTACTGAGCCTATATGTTTTTCTAAAACGTTTTTTGTGAATGTGCTTACGTCACGTAACTTTAAACACGTTCTAAGCCAAAACCGTTTTACGGTAAGTCACATGGTTACTATTATTAACAACTAGCATTTGCCCGCGACTTCGTCCGCGTGGAATACTTACTTTAGACAGCATTTTTTGTGTAGGTACTTATTATGAAAAAACACACATACAAACTGCAGTGCACTACGGTAAATGGCATTTTTACAATCTACCATTTTAAGTTTTTCCATCCTTTGCTACTTACACGCAACCTTTCACCCCCACATGGGTCAATATTTTTGGGTGGGTCATCATGGGTCACTTTTTCACAAAAAGGTAGCTTTTATTCCATTTCGAGGCTTAGTCTATTTTTGTTCCAAATTTCAATAAATTCGGTTCAAGTGTTAGGCGTGAAAGCGATTAAGCTAAAAGGTCACGTCCACCATCTTGGATCTCAAAATGGATGCTGTATTCTGAATCCTGACTCCGAATACAGCATCCATTTTGAGACCTCCGAAAACTACAAAACTGATACCCATATCAATTTTAAAATTCGCGTCCGCCATCTTGGATCTCAAAATGGAGCCCTGTAAACCACGAAAATGATACCCATATTATTAATAATAAATTAAGTAGCGTCCACCATCTTGGATCTAGAAATTGATGACGTACTTGGAATCGCGACCCCCGAAAACTACGAAACTGATACCCAAATCGCTTTTATGTTAAAAAGTCCCATCTGCCATCTTGGATCTCGACGTAGATGATAAAAACTCCTATTTGCCATCTTGGATCCCGACGTAGATGATGTATTTAGAATCAGGACCCCCGAAAACCTCGAAAATGATACCCATATTCCTATTAAGTTAAAAAGTCACGTCCGCCATCTTGGATCTCAAAATCGATGTTTTATTCGGAGTCAGAACCCCCAAAAATCTCGAAAATGATACCCATGTCGGTTTTACATTAAATAGTCGCAACCGCCATCTTGGATCTCGAAATAGATGTCGTATTCGGAATCGGGACCCCCGAAAACCACGAAAATGACACACATATCGAGATTTTGTCAAAAAGTCGCGTCCGCCATCTTGGATCTCGAAATAGATGTTTTATTCGTAATCCGGACCCCCAAAAACCACGAAAACGATACCCATATTGACATTATGTTATAAATTCGCGTCCGCCATCTTGGATCTCGAAATAGATATTTTATTCGTAATCCGGACCCCCAAAAACCACGAAAACGATACCCAAATTGACATTATGTTAAAAATTTGCGACCGCCATCTTGGATCTCAAAATGGATGGTGTATTAGCAATCGGGACCTCAGAAAACCTCAAAAATGACACCCATATCGATTTGATATTAAAAAGTCGCGACCGCCATCTTGGATCTCGAAATAGATGTCGTATTCGGAATCGGGACCCTCAAAAACCACGAAAATGATACCCATATTGACATTTTGTCAAAAAGTCGCGTCCGCCATCTTGGATGTCAAAATGGATGGTGTATTAGGAATCGGGACCATCGAAAACCACGAAAATGATACCCATAACGATATTATATTAAAAAGTCACAACCGCCATCTTGGATTGGATGTTTATTTCTTATCAAGTGTCTAAATTCAAAGTTTCATGGTTTTATCTTTAACCATGACGAACTTCCATACAAATTTTCATCCCCAATTTCATCCCCACATGGGTCTAAATTTCAAAAATCCTAGAACTAATATTTCTTTCTTTCTTATTAAGTCCCTAATTTCAAAGTATCATGGTTTTATCTTTAATAATGACGAAGTCCCATACAAACTTTCATCCACTATTTCACCCCCATACAGGTCAAAATTCCAAAAATCTTAGAACAAATATTTCTTTCTGTCTTATTAAGTGCCTAAATTCAAAGTTTCATGGTTCTATCTTCAAAAATGACGAACTTCCATACAAACTTTCATCCCCTATTTCAACCCATACAACATTTTTTTCGCGATAAAAAGTAGCCTATGTCCTTCCCCGAGATCTAATCTATAGTTGTACCAATTTACATCAAAATCGGTTCAGTGGTTTAGACGTGAAAGCTTAACAGACAGACAGACAGACAGACAGAGTTACTTTCGCATTTATAATATTAGTAAGGATATCGTCTTCAATCGTTCGTTGCTATGAGCCATTTCGAACCGCTTCTCTCGCGAAAAGGTGACTAAGAGAGTTCTGGCCTGACATAATACCATCTGATGTAATAGGTCTATCCACCAACAGGAGCATGTCCAAGGGGGTATTTCGTCGGTTGACACAACTAGCTGTTAACACTGCTCGTTTTGACTTGACCAATAGAAACCTTAGTGTCAAACGGTGAATTTTGGACTTCATCGTTTGACATTAACATCGTGTTCCTGTACGGTGAAGATTTTTGTGCTCCTATTAATAGGGTTCTTGCTAGCAGAATCTATCAGTGGGATGCTCTCCCACCCTCCGTCGACTTTTCAGAGTTGGACCAAAGCGTGTTTTCTATAAAAAGAGATGTATTTGCATAGAAAAAAAATCAGCCCGGCAACGGAGCCCGGGACACAGCGCGCTGTATACATATATCTACCAATTATATATAATAGGATATAACCGCGAGTTTCAAAATTAGTAGAAAGTTGAAAGGAAAAAAAAGACAATAAAATATTGATGCAATCTATTCACTAAGCAATAAACGTACTCTTAAGGAGAGATTTATTACAAATGCTTTAAAGATAAGAAGCATTATGAACGAATTATACGATTATGTAAATAGCCACCATAGTTGCCATCGTAGTCCACTTATACTGATTACCTATCAAATAGATTTTTTAAACCAATAATTACAATATTATGCGTAGTTAAATAAAACCACTCCTAGGAGAATCGGCGGAAAATTATAATTAATTTAACCAACGAACATTTTATAAACTAATTGAAATAAGAATTGTAAATTGGCATCAAATCCAAAAAGTAGTAAAACTTTTGTGAACCAACAAATACAATCCATCGACCAGGATTCGACTCGGACGCCCTAGGGGTGCTAGGCGGTCGAGAGACTTCCGAGAGGGAGGTGTTCGGTCGCTCAGTAATCCCCAGGCAAAGATGGCTTTGCAGGCTTGAGGACCCTCCAAGGTGTTCGCCTTCTTAAAACCCGGTCACGCAGGAAATGACATCAGCGACAACCTGCAGTACTTCATAAAAAAAACTCCTCTTAAAGATCTCAGCGGTCTGCAATTAGAAATAATGTAAACAAAACAAAATCAGAAAAAATTAGAAAGGTTAAATATAAAATCATATAAATATCATCACCGAAGCTAAGCTTTCTAAAATTTCTCTATAAACTTTATGAATTAAATTACACTAGCATCACCTAGCATATACTAGAAAAAATACACTGAAAAATATCGACCTGCCTCAGGCGGGCAGGTCGATTTTTTCCAATGTATTTTTTCTAGTATTACAAATATTTACGCGTTTGTAAACGCAAAAATTATTCCATCACCTAGCTTATGTTACGATTCACACAAATAAATATCTTTACCTATAACATAAAATTCTTCTGTTTGTGTGTCTGTCACTAAACTACTCCTAAGCTATTGGACCATAGATTTATAATAACTGACGTTCGTAGATTGGCATTGAAGCGACTAGGGCGAGACCAAAACCGAAATACTTTAATGTGAGAATAATGCGCATGTGTGCGTGAAAAAGAGTACTCACTATGCACAGCCTGAAAGAAGATGTTTCTTCAATGTGACCGACAAGACGACCTAGGCCATGGTCTCGTACATCTGTTGCGTCCTAATATACACGTTAATAATCTCATTCTCTTTCTCTCACACCTTTCACATTGCTGACCCAACGTTCCTAATTACTATGTCTATGGGTTGGACCGATTTTGATGACATTTTTTATATATGTTTAAGCGGATCCGAGAATGGTTTATATTCACACATTGATCCGATAGAACACGTTTTTTTTAACAGTACCACGTCTGTTGGTCATTCATTAGTTCGATTTTGCATAATGTCACATTCGATTTCATTGACTGATAAGGTGTGTCATTCTAAAGTAACACATTCGTTGAAGTGAAAAATTACCCTAAATATATCTATTACGATTGAAACTTAATCTGTCGATCAATTTAAAAATAGTCTGTCAATATAAAATTTTGCTACTGCAAACACATTATAACCACCTTAAGATAATTATAATAGTTACCAAACCAGAATTACTTGCCCAAATTAATAGCCGTAAGTAGTTTTGAAAACAAAAATAACTGAGGCTCAAATTACGCTGGTCATTTATTTTTCGGTATGTAACTCGATATGAACGACGCTATCAGACGGCTATTAGTTGTCATATAGTCAAAATATTGATTCATCGATGTGACAAGATGGAGACGACAGGCGACAATAGGGTTTAGAAGGATGTAGGCATATCATTATTCGTAATAACGATCGCCTTGTTAAGTAATTAGATACTGAAACAGGTCCTGCACTGTTAAGCACAGGACAATCTATTTTTTTTTCATATAACATTGGTGGAAATCAAATGTATATGTATAGTCCGCCTGAGGGTAAACGGTGACCGCAGCTTATGGAATGTTGCAAAACCAGGGGTATGACACGCGTGTTGCCTTTCTTGAAGGAACTTTTTCACGCCTTTCTTGAAGAAACCCCTGTTGTAGTCCTTTGAGAAAACCTCGACAGGGCGTTCATTTCACAAACTAAACGTACGTGAATGAAAATTTGTTCTCAAATGTTTTGTAGGTACGTTAATTTAAAGCTCCCGTAAATAGGCATCTTCTGGGTAAGCTCGCTCCAACCGCAACTTCCTCTTAGCACTCCAAATCAGTGTAGTCAAGAGTAAACCCATTTTACACTAAAAGAAATATTTACATTCGTATCTTGCCAGCTCCCAATAATACTTAATTAGTTATTTGTGTAAGTACCTAATACCTACAGCACGGATTTTAGAGAGAGGTAAGTCACCTGGCTGGTACTTTAGACCATCTATAGCTTTATGATTATGAGCTATTCTTTCAAATTAGTTATCACTAAAAATACACATTCTGTGTGTGTGTGAATGTGTATTTTTAGTGATGCTGGTAAACGTAAGCTTACTGAAGTTTGGTTGTCTAGCAATTATTATTAGATTACTAATAATAACAGCGGTCACTTAGCAACTAAACTCTTTTAGGGCGATCTCTAACAGAGAATTAAATATTTAAACTGGCCATATTAAGTCCATGAGAGATAGGGCACAGCGGATTTTAACCTCTCGAATTTGGAGCATCCAGTAAGATTACTGTACACTTTTGTAGTGTTGTGGGTCCGTCAGTGAGTAAGGTTATTTACACCATGGCAAAGGGAGGGGATATTAGGGTTGCCAGTGTAGAAGCAGCACTGTATTACTACTATGGCTGTTTACCATCAAGCGAGCTGTATCACCAAATATCATAAAACGTAGGTACCTAATTATTTCAAACACGAAGTGTGGACGCACCAAACTTACTTATACAATATCACAATTACATAAAACAATGCAACGGAAGTGCTAATTTATCACGTTTCGAAACTAATAACCGTGCATATTCCTCATCTAATGCAACTTATTACAAAACAGTTTTCAAACAAAACCCAACACAAAACTAGAATAAACCTTTACTAGTCTGAATATAGTTGAAAATGCCTAATTTCGTCTCCAACTTTTGTTCGGAGTTGTCAACAAATCGGACATCTAATTAGGGGCGAGCGGCGTAAACGGCGTGACCAGAATGTGACCAAATCATTTCAAGGCACGCTCATCAACGTGTTCGGAGTCATTTTGTTTTTATTCCCTTTGCGACGTGCTCTTATTTCGGTCGACGTAATATCGAGAGGTTTCGACACAGGCTTCAAAGTTTAATATACGATACAATCAAATAAAATGTTGACAAAGTTAACACTGTTAGTCACATCCCTTCTTTGTGAGTACTACATTCTTATTGGTGAATGAATATGTGAATCTCGTGGCATTTTATAAGAGTGATATGAAAGCGTAGAATATAATAGAATAGAATTAAAATTGCTAATTATTTCAATTTATTTAATGAGTCACCGTTATTTTTCAAATAATTACAAATTATTACGAAAGTAAGTGGTTTTTAGAAGTTTTGACAATTTAAAGGTATTAATACTAGAAAAATGCACTGAAAAAATTGACTTGCCTCAGGCGGGACTCGAACCCGCATCTTCCGCAATCCCAGCGGCACGCAAAAATTAATTAATAATTTATTAATTAAATTATTCTCATCACAGTCCTTATAAATGCTCGGTAATTTCGAGTACTTGCTTTGGACTTTGCATTTCTTGAAAATGTCAATAAACGCTCGCAGATGTCTTCTCTGTGCCGGATTTCCGCTTACTAAGATTCGATTCATATATTGTTTTCGTCAATGTCCTTTCACTCAATATTTCTACGCGGCCAAGCTATCTGAACATCCCTTTCTCAATTCTTGTCACTACTTCCATCAAACAACATGTCGTGTCATTGTTTAACCGGTCACTTAATTTCAGCTCAGCCACGTTTCTCAAGACTCTGATTTCGACGTACCGCATTTATACATAAATTATATTGACTTAATTTATAAAAATAAACAATCTTCTTAAATCCACAGTACACGGACAGTTTTGTATCACTCAATGCCGATTTGTCGTTAAGAAAATGCAACGTATGGTGACCACAGACATTCCCTGAAACGGCTGTCACTTGAACGTTTTAGGTCTGAAGTGCAGTCGTCTTCACTCACAAATGTCACTAAGGATTTACACTCGATCGTAAATCAAGATGGCCGCCTGTCCCCGCGCACCCCCAGCCCACCTGCGCCCGCGCACAATAATTGAATATTCCTCGCACCTCTCTCAACACCTCGGAGGCTGATACAATGTTACACTTTATAGCTTCGAGCATTGTGTTAGGTCCTAAACTGTTGATGAGTGATCATACGAAATGCATTAACTTTAATAGCGATTTTAAAAGCAATATTTCACATCATTGAAGACACGCCTTGAGTTTAGTTCGCATTTTATGATGATTTGTTTCCGTATTGAAACGCTTTGCGCGTCGCTTTGTGGGGAATGACACCGACTAGCGACATTGAGATGGCGGCGTGGCGGAAACTTGCCCAGATACTTTGGAAACTTTCTTCGCTTTCGGTGCGTATTATTAGGAGTAGTATCCAGACAAGTTTAGATACACATTATAACATCTTTGGGATCTTTTCTAGCAATGACTATCTGAATTTGAAGTAATAATCGATAACGTCTGCGTTGTCATCATAAGAATATTCTCAGCAACGGTTGGATTAAATTCTATTATTGCATATAATTAATACACTGAAAAAAATCGACCTGCCTGAATCCCGCCTGGGGCAGGTCGATTTTTTTCTACTATTAAAAATATTTACGCGTTTGCAAACGCATAAATTATTCCATAATGCATATAATTATGGTACGGGGTTCATTGTTTACTTATATTATTCTTCGCTATAGATTTAATCAATTATATATTTGTGTGTCTCTTCGTTATTTTCAAATCACCTTGAGTGAAAGATAAATAAGAGGAAAATAAGTAGGTAGTAATCTCTATAAAAATCAACGCTTTGCTAGTTAGATGATGAATTAAAGAAATATATTGTGCACAAAAAACAGAGTAATATAATAACATTGTACAGGAAAAAGCACGTGCAAAGGTGAGTTTATCTCTGAAAGAGAGATATATTCTAGCAAGCATTAGTTTAAGCGTCTAAAAGCGTAAAATTTTGTTTAAATTACTTATTGCTCTAATAATAAATGCATATATGTATTATGTTACGACTAGGTATGGGGATAAAACACATCGAAATAAATTGACACAAAAGATATCTGCGTGCTCCGTAAATTTAATAATATAAATAGGTTACAATACAATAACAAACACTACCGTGATAAAACATTATCTATGGACCTAATTTTTACAGGAATGAACTTGTACGTTTATGCGTAAACAAGTTAAAAGTGTATTGATAATAGTGTTGTGTAATTAGTCAGATCAATTACATAATTTCTTTTTTGCTTTAAGTGTGACTAAAAATTATAACAATGGTGTTGTGTAATTAGTTCAATTACAAAACATTTTTTTTTTTGTTTTAAGTGTGACTCAATTGGAAATAATTAATTTGGCGTTAGCACTATTTTCCCATATATTGACTTACGTAACATAAATAAATTTTGAAAACATTGACGTACCTAAAGTAAATAAGTTTTGAAAACGGTTTTATTTTCTTAAACGAATAAACTAAAAATGTGGAACAGTTAAAAAAGAAATAACTGATCAAAAAAAACTCATTACTTTCTTGTTGCCATTTTATCATATTTGAAAAAAATTAGACGGAGATATCCCAGACATCGTGTAGCCAGACCTTTTGAGAGGTCATTCGCCAGAACTAAACTTGGGCTACAGCCTCCCTTGGCACGAATTTGTAATGAATATAATAAGACTAAGCAGTAATATCTTTGATTTGGACTGGACATATTTAATGCTGCCTTGCAAAATTTTAAGTAAAAAATTTAAACATAATAGGTTGGGGAAAAAGTTTCTTCGCATTTTTTAAGAAAATTCAAAACATTTTTTAATATAGTTTATTTACATTTAACTAAAGTATGTAGGTACCATTTTGTTCGATAACTTTTTGCCATCTTGTAGGTAGGGACATGATCCCATTGCTATAGAAATTTTGGGACTTCTGGTCAAAATACCGCGACAAGTGGTTTTGGCAGTCCTCTCGTGATGTTAACCTGACACTGCCTAAAGAATTCTGAAGAGACCGAAACAGGTGGAAATCTGAAGGTGCAAGGTCAGGACTATACGGCGGATGCATAAACACCTCCCAGCCAAACTCTCTTAATTTTTGCTGAGTGGCTAAAGATGTGTGAGGTCTAGCGTTATCATGATGAAAAACCACACCCCTTCTGTTGATTAATTCCGGCCGCTTTCTCTCAACTTCTTGCTTTAATCTCATCAGTTGTTCGCAGTAGAGTTCAGAATCGATGGTCCTGCCTGGTGGTAACAGCTCATAATGAATAATGCCCTTCCAATCCCACCACACACACAGCATCACCTTGTTGCGAGTTAACCCGGGTTTCGCCACAGTCTGTGAAGCCTGACCGGCCTTTGACCACGACCTTTTTCGCACGTTCTTGTCGTACGTGATCCACTTTTCATCACCAGTTATCAGCTTCTTCAAAAATGGTTCGGTTTCATTACGTCGTAATAAAGAATCACAAATGAGTACACGGTTCATTAGGTTTCTTTCAGTGAGCTCGTGAGGTACCCAAATGTCGAGCTTTTTTGTGTACCCAGTTTTTTTCAAATGCGCTAAAACTGTTTTGTGGTCAATTCCCAGTTCTTCAGCTACGTTGTAACTACTGACATGCCGATCTTGCTCCACTTTTTCAAAAATGGCATCCATTTTATCTGTAATAGGGCGACCAGAGCGACGTGCATCTTTGACATCAAAATTTCCGGATTGAAAACGCTTAAACCAAATTTGTGCTACTCTCACAGACACTGCACTAGGTCCATAAACATCGCAATTTTTTTTCGCGGCTTGCGTTGCATTTTTACCTTTTTTGTAGTAAAATTTTAAAATGTATCGAATTTCTTCATTAGATTCACTCATCTTGGCGGTACGAAAAACAAATGAAAATCACACATTTTCCTAATTTGAATTTGGAATTATGTTCTTTAAAATTTAAACTTTCAATGATACCAAAACCAGCCAGATACAAATAGTATAGCCAAAGAGATTTTATTACAAGTTTATACATACTATAATGCGAAAAGACTTTTTCCCCAACCTAATATAAATTAAATAAACTTAAATTTATTTAGTTTTTGTTTCTAAATCAGGGAAAAATAAATGTACTTTTTTGTTCAATTTTATATTGAATGCTATGTACGCCGTTAATGTGATACTTAGATATGTATCAGAACTCTCCTTTTTTCTATAATGTTAATTAAGCTTTTGGAATATGTGTCATGTGGCAGTACTAAATACATACATAAAGAAATTCATGGCTTGCAAACTGTGTAATTATCATTTTTTGTTATTTATTTTTAAGCGCAATAAATATGATACCTTTAAGTCATTACCAAATTGTAAGCGTTGTTGAATATTTGCTCCAGCAGCAGAATAATTATTCAAACTGAATTATTATTATTATGTCGTCCGAAGTGGTAGCACATAAGTAGCTATAACTTGCGTTGGTGGTAGTTCAGTTTTTGCTCATTTAAAACTTTTAAAAGTACTAACTAACAATGTTCATCCAAATAAAGTACTTTTGTTTTGATTTTGTAAAAATTTTAATTAGTTGTTACGAATATGTGCTGTTCTATTAATTATAGGTATGTGAACTTATGAATTAAAGTTATTGAATTTTATTTTCTAATTTTATTCAGCATGACTTATAATTTCATTTGGTATATGTATATTTCAATCATATTGGACTGCTCAATATAAAATGCTAAGTAATAAAGATATAAATATATTTGAAGCAAGCAAACATTTTCCCTCCGCATTGCTAATTTCTTGTTAATTAAGTCCAAACTCGAGAGGTCGTCGAAATACAATATCGAAATCAAATTCTCGCCGCCAACAGCACTCAAAACAGGAATTTCTATCACCTAAACACGCAAAAGGAATATCTAAATGCACCCGAATCCACGCTCCCGTTGAAATCAGTCATTTATCCCAAATCGAGTGCAGGCTACACGCGAATTATCTGCATTAGACATGTTAATCCACTCATTTTAACTGTAATTTTATTCGCTATTTATCGGCGCATTCATTACTGGCGACCGCAAATCGGGCTCCCAAAAAGCTCGCTATTTTCGACAATTCCGGCTGTATAGTTAGTGTGCGCTAGTTTGAACGTTTATGTATAATAGTGGTCTGTTAATTTGTATTGTGTCGTTGATTAACTCTGTTGTCTAAATTTTTAATTAAAAATATTACGAAATTAAGTTTCACTAAAGATGTCATCATTATCATAATCAACATTATAATGGCCCCACCTGTGTGCAGGTTTCCTCGCGATGTTTTCCTTCACCGTAAAAGCGTCGATTAAACTTACATATGAATTCAAAAATTGAAAACACATTGGTACGCGGTGGGGTTTGAACCGGTGCTTCCCGGGTGGGATCCAAAGGCAACGCCCTTACGCACTACGCCACCGACGCATTCTTCACTTACAGATGTGGAATATTATAAACCACTCAGACTTGTGAACAAATGCTTACGTTAAAACAGCGGTAGGAAAATGTTTTCCCCGTTTGTATAAAGACATGCGCGCTATAGATAAATATATATTCGCTAATTAATTTACTACTATCTCGCTCACATCTGTTCCAGATCCTTGGTGTGTGCTTATTATTTTGTTTACTATTATTATTAGTAACCCAGTAGTTCCCTGTTACGGTAGGTGTCGTAAAACTCGACTGGGGGAATTCTGAAGTCCGTGCAGACCATGGCAGCAAGGGGACACTCGCACGATGTCGAGTAAACCAACCACAATAGCATTCCAAATGAGGGTTGGTGACAAGCAAATGGCAGACCAAAAAAAATAGACCTAAACTTATAGCAGTGCGGTAACATATTGTACAGAGTCCAAAAAAATGAGATCAGTACCCTTAGTATGAGTTTTGATAGTTTTCGAGCTTAATCAAACGTATCGTCTCTTTTCATACATTGCCCCTTGTTTCTGATAGTTTACGCTAGAGGCTCTGGTACAGTACAGGGTAGGAAGATGAAGAAGGCCGTATTATAAAAGATGATGTAGCGCCTCTGAGGCCTCAGGCATGTTTGCGGAAGCTTGAACCGATGGATCCCATGCCAGAATACGCAAAAAAGCAGCAGCTCTTTTACGGTGTATGAGATGAGAGGTAGCGGCAACACCATCCTGTCACGTTTAGCTGTTAAAAAGGGAGACAGAATTTAAAATTTAATTTATATATTTACTAACATTGTTACTATGTTCTCCAAAATAAATATTATTATAAACTATTGCTAACTTCGATTTTTGTTGTTTCAGGGAAGAGTTTCTCGCTAACGATAACAATATCGACCAGCCCACCTCAAGTAGCTACGTATCAAAAGGCGATCAAGGTGACCGTCGATGGACCCCGGGAACCCAGATCGAAGACCAGTAAGTACCATTTAGCTAAAGTAACAACAAAGCATATAACTGTTGTTATAACTCCCTCAAAGTCAAAACCGAATACTCAAACATTACTATTTAAATACGTGCCATAAATCACAATAACGTATGAAGAAGTTGGACCCTAACTTTAAAGCGTTCCTTAAAAAATATTATTAAATTATTCCGAAAAACTTCTGTTCCTAATCCCTGCCATCTTTTTTTCTTTATTGGTTAACAAACAGCATTTTGTCACATTTTGTTAATTTTTCAGACCTAATTTTGAAGCGATTTGAATAGACTTTGCGAAGAAATTATATAATTGTAGGAATACTATTTCTTTATTAAGACCACCATATAGAGATATTTTAATTTACACTTATAGTTTTTTAAAGCAAGGCGAATCTCATAGCGTTTTTTTTTTACGAAAATGCAGTTTCGAGCTATCTTTCAGATGAAATACCAGCCCGCCTAGCATGACCACCGAAACACGATATGATATAGTCATTTATCGCGTTGAACTGTCAAAAATTATTGGATATAACCGTCAACTTGAAATTTTATCGAAACTGCGAACATGTATAAGGCTTATGCATGTTCGCAGTTTCAATAAATTTTCAAGATTGTGGTTATATTTAATAATTTTTGACAGTTCAACGCGATAAACGGCTATATATATAGTTTCGGTGGTCATGCTAGGCGAGCAGCATTATAATGGCAAAAAATACTTTGCCATAATTAGTTTTCCAATAGAAAGTATACTATTCTAAACCATTAAAGAGCCCAAATAAGTAATAAATTGAGATAACATATTAAAAAGGGATACCAAAAATATTTATAAATTTGTAAATTTTGATGATGATTTTTATAATGTATTTGAAATTAAACTCATTTAATGTGAGTACTTATTATATGAAGATACATGCTAGACATAATAATGATATAGTTACTTCATTAAATGCACTCAGATATTTTTATTAATTTAATGAAAAATTATCTAAATCCGAGTGCGCGACCCGTTTTCGATCGTACAGTCCCCGCGGGTCTTCCCAGCCAGTGGACTTATCGCTCTGCGAGAAATGTCCATGTGTTTATGGGATCCAGGGTCGCATAGAAGACATGATGTATCTAACAACAATACAGCTAAAAAAATATTATTAGTACTTCGATGAACGCAAACACTTAAATTAAGTAGGTAAACCTGTTTAGGTTTACCTACTTAATTTAAGTGTTGTAACATGACCTAATTTTTTTTTCGAAATTACTGTGAACGTTTAATGTGACTTTTGATAAGGAAAATGTATTATTAATTGTTATTCTATTATTATCGCGTGGTGGTATCACGTAGGTACTTGTTGATAAGCGCGTCTTCCCACGGTACAAATAACACTTACTGATAACGATTTGGTTACACACAACAGTGGTGAAGTGCTGTGGCGCGTGCGGTTTTAATTTAAAGAAAAACATTAAATTTTATCAATCAATAAAATTAAAATGTATTTTTGGTTTATCTATTTAATTTATTTTGTTATCTATTTAAATTTCATGTCGCAAAGCCTACGGTAGGCATTCGAAGTAGCTTAACACTTTTGTACACTTTGTCATTATATTCATTCGTTCAATAAGGAGGCAACTATTACAAGCGGTGGCGTTGCTATCATATCCAGTTTATTAAATTCAATATTAGGTAGGAAAAAGCTAGAACAAAAAAATATATTTTATGCCACATTTGTGGCAATTAAGCATACAGTCCGGTAGTGCCTAAGTGGTTACGCAGGCTATGGACACTTCATTGGCTCTTCGTTCATTGTCGCTGATGTTGTCATTCAGTTGACGGAAAGCGAACGCGGATTGCAAAGTTGTGCGTGTTTTTGTGATTTTGATGTAATTAAAACATTTTCTTGCACTTTTGTTTGGTGGTGAAAATAATAGAAATATAAGGAGCTTCTTGTAAAACTAATTTGGAATGTCAAAGAAATGTTATACGACACAATAATTGATAAAAACGCATCATAACTTAAAGGTTTTTGTCACAATAATTAAAATGAAGTTTACATTATCTATTGGGTAAGATGACATACCACATTTTTTTTTTGCCAACTATACTCGTAAGATCAACAATATACAACATGTAAATTAAATAACCAACACCCTGAATACAGGTGGTTTGGAATCGGCTTCTGAGTTGATTTCAATTTTTTTTTTTTAAATAAAACGTTTTTTATTTGAAAAAAAAAACAAAAAGTACCTAGAAAATATTGTGCAACATTTTCTGGGTACTTTTTTTTTTTTGTTTTTCTGTTGTTTTTTATATGTCGTCTTATCTACCGACCTAAGTGCGATTTATATTATTTTTTTAATTTTATGTTAGGTCGATTATTCTAAAACTTTATTAATCTCGTTGATTATGATATACCTATTTAAGAATATGCGCAAGGTGCTGGTATCACATGAATTCAATTTAAAAAACACAAAATATATTCACAATTATATGTGTTTCTGTGTTTCAAATAACATTAAAATGTGCTCCGAATGTATTGGAGGCATCTTCAGAAACTGTTTCTTTTTCATAAAATATAAATATGGCTAATTAATATTAAAAAATATCGTCTTCCGCTGTCCTTCCGAATGGTAGTCACGCGAAACTTGTAAGGTGTCCATACTTTGGGTGAGAGAAAGGACCCGATCAAAAATTTAATTTTAAAGACACTACCTATATGTAAAATTAGTGGTATTTTCAGTGTCCTTTTGCCACTAAAAAGTAAGCACAAAATATTGTATACATTGGTATCGTCTTTTTTATGTTAAGTGGTTGGCAGACAGGCACAGGGCCTGCCTGGTGGAACGGTGCGTCTTTCTTAATATGTATATATTTTTAACATTTGTATTAATAATAAAACAAAATTTGAAGTCAATAAACTAAAGTCAAACTAGTCTAGTTAAATACACAATTTTATGTTGAAAGTGAGAACAATGACTAATGATTAGTTTTAAAGAAATTTATTTCTCATAAGAACTTACATATAACACTTACATGATAGTTCACTTAAGATGAGATAAAATCGCTATATTTTTTAAAATACATATTGGTGCAGTGCAGTTACTACCGTGACACAATAAATAATTTACGTGTAATTGACACATAAAAAACTATATCACAATTTTGGTTTGTACTTTCCTGACTCACTGTTTGTTAAACATTTCACAAGAAACACAGAGAACACAGAAAACGCACATCAAAAATATTAAACCCAAATTCACTACGTACTGCCTTCATTCTCGCAAGTAACCATTAAATAGTTGTAAGCATTAAATATTAATAATAATAGTGATTAGGTAAGTACATGTTAACAAAATATTGTGATACAAGTATGCGAGCCTCAATTAATAAAAGAAGAAGAATAATTATCTTAAGAGGTATCTCATCACCATTTTTCTGTCCTATTCCTAATTTTATTTAGGGTGTGAGTATTGTGAAGAAAAAAGCTTCCTACGTGTTACTAACAAAGATTTCGTTGGAAATTTTAACGGTAACGCCTACTGTACTGACGTCTTCAATGGGGAATAATAATAGATATTACATAAGTGTGATAATATAATTACAATTCTCATAGTTACCAAACTATATCAAACACAATCGCTTCAACTTGAATCAAACTTTCAAATCGATTTCTTACTGGCTGCGAAAAATGGCAATGGAATCTCAAATAGTTGTATGACATAGTTTTATTTAGTACATACGTTATTTTTAATTGACAAAGTAACAACGAATATGCAAATTTCGAGTGTAGAAAATTATATTCTGAAACTCCATGGAAAAAACTTATTATATACAAATACAGACAGCCAAGACCATGAAGGTGATTGAAGTATCATCTTCTTGGCTGTTTGTCAATCAAAACAAATAAAACCTTAACTCGCTATTGATGTAGCTCAATCTTGCTCAACAAAGTCCCATTCAACTCCCAATATTTGGTGCGCCTACCGAACCATTCAAAGGATCTGGAACTATCAAAATTGGCTGGTGAAAAAAACACGTTACGCCATATGGAAGTGCGCCAGCGGCAAACAATAGTGAAATTATATCTGTAATAAGTCTCACTCACGCACGGGCCGCAACTGCTGCCGGTACCAGCCTGGAGACGAGAGCTTTACAAAATGTAAACTCACCTCGTATTTTGTCAAAAGATCGGAACAGCTAAAAAGATATCGGATTTTTTTCTGGGAATTTTCTGAAATGGAAATATTTTATATGATTAAAATTTCGACACTATCATCATTTGCTTATTCTCTTTCCAATTTAATTTGAGGTTGGCGTATTATTATTTTCGCTTCCATACATCTCGTTCAGCCGTCATCTCAGCAGCAATTCCTTTCTCTATTATCATCTCTCACAAAATCTAACCAACTTCTCGGTCTTTCGGTCCGTCTTTTTCTTCGGCGTTGCTCTCCCGCTATTGGTTTAAAGGACTAAATGGGTATCCATTGATGCTCATCACGTTCTTTTTCGTGTGATTATCATTTCTTCTCATTAACCTCATTAGATTATTTCTTTGAACGAAATACTACGAAAAATCGAAATTTGTACGTCCCGCTTACATACCATTCTAGTCTTAGAAAAATAGATTTCTTGTCTTGATTAGTATTATATAATGACCGCATTTGTGGTCTAATGATTTGCACTGATCAGATCCTTAGTCCTCGATTCAATTTCCAGGGAAACACAAAATTAAGTTCAGTTTGGTGGGACTTGTGTTAAGTTTGCTTGGCTAATAACACCTTCTTAACAATATCGACCGACGTAACAGAACTGTAATATACCGAAGGAAAATACATTTTTATGGTCCAATTGCAGAATTTTATTATATACCGAGGCATTTTGTAAAATACGGAATCAAACAAATTGCCTGCGACATATCCACATTTGACAGTTTCTGACTCTTATTGCGTAGATAATAAAGATGCTGAGCAATACTGGCTACTAAATTGTTATTGCTCATGACTTTACCAACGAAAATATAATCAAGATAATTATAATAAACGCCAATACCACAAGATTTCTGTTAGTACACAATGAATTCTTATTTGTAACAATTGTATTAGAATTTAACAATTTAAATCCACGACACCGAAATTGATACGCATTTCCTGCCTAATTCAGTGCAAATAATTGCGTGTCAATCACCTTATTAGAAATAAATAGGAGGGCTTTTTTTGCTCAAAATAGTAGGTACCTGATCACCGACCCCTGTTTGTAAAAGCCGCTGCTATTACGGCGGTCCCATAGATTGTTTTGAAAAAAAAAACACCGATAATTAGTTTATGAGTTTACACAGAATGAAACGCATCGATACCGCAATTATGTTGTGAAATCGACACAAACAAATGCAGCACGTTAATTATTGCTATGCGGTGGTATTAGTGATGTACATTAGTGTTAGGAAAGATTTTGTATATCGATTGTTTCTTCGTAAAAAGAATCGTAAAAGTACATTGTTATGTGCAAAAATAAAAGTGAATTTAGCTACATTTTAAAAGGAAATACAGGGTTTTTGGTACATGGTGCCTATATCAAGAGAGATTATTATTATGGTTTTATCAAAATTTCTAAATTTGTAAAACTATTTTGATATGTTCAAATATTAACCCGCCTGAACTATTTGAATGTAGAACTTTGAAGTTCATTTTACCATTTTGAATGTGTGATAACACCTTAGCACTTTTTGAAATGTTTATGTTAGCATCGATAGGTACCCTTGTTATACCGATTTACCAAGCTGTATATAAATATAAATATCTTTTATCTACACTCATGTCATAATATTCGAATTACGATATCAAAGGTGAACATAAAATGACATACTTTTTAATACAGATAATCAAAATTAAAATTAAAAAAAACAACCTGTAACATAATGACCATTATAACACCGGTTCGACTCATTATGATACAGTTATTTTTCTTAAATACTCGGGAAGGCAAAGGGATCTAACCCATACAAAAAATTTGACTCCTAATAATTTGCAAAAAGCCACAACAAATAGTTTGTTGCCAGAAAAATAAAAAAATTATAATTTTACAGAAAGGGAACAAACAAACAAAGGTTAATTAGGATTTAAAATAATTAAATGGAAAATTGACGAGCCCCCTCGTGTTATTGTTTTTAGTGTGTAATTATTCTATGGCTCGATTGGTCGCGTTAAGAAATCCCTCTTATTGGTTCGCTGCATAACGCGTCACGGCGGCGGGCGGGCGGGGCGCTTCTGATTAGACAGTTCTGGCGGAGCGCTTGGTGATTAGTAAAAAATAAACAAATCTGTGTTTCCAATACGGTGCGAACAAGCATATTCAAATAGAAAATGAGAAAAAAGCACTTGTTTTGGAAAACGTAATATTTGTCTTTTCTGTTGTTTTATTTGAATTTATGTATGAGTGTAGATAAAGTAGTGTATGCAACTGCATATAACACGGGTATTATATGACAGTTGCATAAACTACTATTAAAACGTGAAAATAAAAGCTATAAATATGAACTATTATTACATATTTGTTATAATGATAAGTACTTTCTATCAGTAAGATCAAGGAAATGTACAAATTTAAACTTTCAAAAAAAAACTGTATAATTAAAAGCTCTAACTAATATCGATAACATTCTATCGACTAATGGCAGCTTAATTAGGCTGGGTCACAGCGAAGCGGCTTACACCGAGGCACCTACAAATTAAGTCTATTATGTCCAACTTTTAAGTCCAGCCCCGTGAATCTTCCTTTCTTGCAGCGCGGAGTTTGGGGCTTACCCGCTAAGTACCTGTTTGTCCCACCCCACTCTTTGTTCGCTATCTCTTTAAGCGGGATTTTGTACTCGTAAGCAATAAGTCCTTTGATAGCATTTCGCATGAGTTGTTTTGAATGTCCATCGCGATTCTTAATGAGTTGTTTTAATTAAATTATACAAATAATCGACTTGTGTTGTTGATATGTTTTATGTTTTGAATGTATTTTTTTGATATCGTATCGTATAGATTATCTGGACTAGTATTATAAAGAGAAAAGATTTTTATATCTGTCTGTAATTAATAGGCTCAAAAAGTACTAAACCGATTGAAAAAAATCACAGGGTTGAGTTACAATTTCATGTTGAACATTTAGTTTTGGAACTAGATAGAACTGATTACTGGACTGTACGCTTTAATCATAAACTCCTTTAAATAAAAATATAAAAGTGTTCTTTATTCAAAAATTAAAAAAAAAATATATACTAATAATTAACACAATCATCTGTTCTTAGGCACAAACACCACGACCCACCCAATCAGGACGTTCAGCTTCCAGCGGACACTGATCGACTCCCAGCTGTCACTCAGAGATATGGAGTACAAAAATTCTCCTGTCAGAATACGGTCCCTATCTCATGAAGATCGAGAGTACAAGACTAATGCCAACCTGCCCTCTAGTGGTGAGTTTTCATAACTCATTTTTTATTTTAATACCTACTCCATGAGAAGAAAACATACTAACATGATACCTTTTTGGAACAGCAGCGTAGCGTGTTTCTGTTTCGATTTAAAGAAATTTTAACTATTAAGCGGACTTTTAAATTTTTAAATTTTGAGACAGAACCTCCTCTGATCGCGCGAGCGAATTGGCACGAAGCTTATACTTTTTTTGCGGTTTTAATATGTGTATTTTCTCTCCTTAGGATTTTTCTCTCTGCGTAGGTCATGCACACCACGTTCTTCATGACACATAGCAGTTTGTTTGCGCTAATATCGGTACAAACGTCCGTTATCGGCGCGTTGTCAACGCTCGTGAATGAGTGTACCCAAAAACGCCAGTTACTTTTCTTTTAAAAAATCAATGCATATAATGAGTGCTACCACGACCAACGTCGCCCTGCTACTATAGAGGAGTTTCTACTCAATAACGCAATTTTCCAACGCGTTTGTATCGATACAAACGAAAGACTGACGGAAATTCAGACGTGCAAAGGTCATAATTATTAAATCATATCAAGACAAAACTGCATCCACAACGCATTTAAAAAACGCGGTATGCAAAGGCGCTTAATTCGATGTTTTTTTTTAATTTTTTTATATATTTTTTTTATATTTTATAAAAAAAATACAGTCTATTACATAACAATTACATACTGCTAAGATTAATTATAATAATTCATACAATAATTATGAAACTAAAAATGCACTTGTATAAGTTGTGTACATTGTGATTTCGTTCAACCTGCATGAATGTGACTCTTCAAAAGAATTTAAATTACACTAGTTGACTATTTCACTACATTTTAAATGGCTACTCGGTAAGTAAACTGGTAATACCTAATACTTTAAGTTCAAATGTCATAAAGCTAGTTTTTAAAATAAGCTGATAATGATGAATCAAGCACCACATCATTGCCTTTATTTGGTTAGGTACTTTTCGGGTAAAACCCAATATTTAGTACAAAAGAAAAAGCGTGTGATAGACACATATATATTATTTGCAAAACAGTTAGTCATCCCAAATAAAATGGTAGCGTAAAATGCAAATATTAGGAACTTTGATAAAAAGTATTGGCTCTTAACTCCATTGTTTGTTCTCGTATTGAGAGCATTACAAAACGATTGAATAATAATTCATTATTATCCTTGTAGGTTATTGTGTTGTACTGATGAGTGCAAACTTGTCATCGGAACGAATAGTGTAATGTAACTACGACGAATTGTCATTGAGTTACATGTTCTACAATAACTTAATGCAGTAGATATCTGAAAAACGATTTACGTCATCTTTCGAAATTTTCACTTTTCATTTACAGTGCGTTTAAATTTATGAGAATCTCATTGTGCAGACACTACTAAAGTTTGGAAAAACTGGTTGTGGTGGGGAACAATAAAGACAAACTTTCGCGTAGTCGTTCAGTAACAAGATGGACCGATCAAGTGAAAGACTGGTCGTCTTCCATATTATTACGTTCTAATGTCGAACTCGATACCGGTGGCAGATAATCCGATCCAGATGCAACCCTATCTCAATTGTGGTCAGCTGCTGACAATGAGTGGTACATCAAAAATAGAGAGATAAATCTCCCTTCCTTAAGGACTACGCGTGCTGGTCTACGCTGTCACCGACAAACTGTGGCTACCTCCAACGCGAACTAAGAAATTTGGCAACTCGTTTCTTTGTCGCACAATCAAGAAATGGAATTCACTGCCAGCATACGTGTTCCCTCATTCCTACAATCCTGGGTCATTCAAAAGAGGCGTGAAGAAGCACCTTGCAGGTCAGCAAGGCAAGGGTGGCTAGTGTACCTCTCGCACCAGCTATCTTCGCATTTGGACTTCTGCTTACCATCAGGTGGAATGGAGTCATTTGCTCGACCTTTTTATAAAAAAAATGTTTTATCAACATAAAGTTTCATTTTTAAATAAGAGACTACAATATTAAACTCAACTCTCAGTGTTTTTGATATCATAATATTAGGAATCTTTACACTACTCTTGACTAACAGCATAAGTGTAAATTTTTAGTTTATTCATATGTCATTAATTTATATCGATCATTCCAATGACAGTGGTACGTTTTTTTTTAATTATCACGTTAAGCCTTAGTAGTAGATAGTGTAGGTCTCTTAAATTCACTCAATGATCCTTTCCACTTTGTCATAAAAAAATAACCATGAACCTGCCCATGATGAAGCTATTTGGAGCAAAATCTTTCAAAATCGAGACTGTCCAAGCTAACAATACCACCATGATATAGATGGAACAAAAGGATACTTTTTAGCATTTTGGAATCAAAATTGTCCCTTATTTCGCTTTGGCAAATGATCAGCTTATTTCAGAATCGTCTCTTTCTCCTTATTGTGCCAAAGGAAATCTCGCACAATGGACTCATAAAATACGTCATTAAAAAACTTCTTTCCACTCTGCGTAATGTTACAAATCATGTAAAACACGACCGGCGGGCGGCAGAAGCTAATTTACTTCGTAATTATGCCCTAAATAACTGTAAACGGGGTAGTGCTGCTAAATTTATTAATATCCGCGCTTATTATCATTACGGCACAATCACTGCCTCTAACTGACTGCCGCCTTATTTGCCGACGAGTTGCAAACCAAGTCTTGGTTGTCTATTAGACATGACACTGAAATATTTCTACGGAGTTGGACAAATAAGACTCGTATTTTTATCTTGCAAAAGCGGGTGAACAATAACTGTTGGGTATACCCACACGCACCCAGAAACAATGTGCATACACGTGTGCTACAAATACAGCAGATTAGGCTACCCAAAACTATCAAACTTTATTAAAATTTCAATCATATTTCAGAATAATAGAGTTCAAAGTCTATTGAAGAAATTTGACAGTTTGTGGTAGCCTGATGTGCTTATATCACACTACCATGGCTCTTGCGTTCATGTGGTTAAAATACTAAATACGTCATTATTCATTTTCATTCAAGCATTCAGAACTTCCGTAGTCAAAGGCATAGTAGTATCTAATATCTACTATTTTGATGATAAATGAACGCGGCTTGGTTTTTACATATTCACCATACAAGACAGCCTTAATAACTGGTTTTTAGGGTCAGCAAAAAGTCTGGATGATTTCCGTAGCCGAATTGATAACTTCTTATCAATAGTCTTATCAGAAAAGAAAGATTTCACTATTGGTTTAATTGTGGTGGTCGTAAGCCCAGATCAGTTAATTGTACTACGTAAGTTACTGCCGCAGCAAGGAGACCCTATGCGACACTATCAAAATGTAGCATGTTTCCTTAGGTACCTTACTTACACTGGCATCTATATAGGAAAAAAACTCAAGTTTTCACAAATGCTCTATAACTGTCAGTTTTTTTGAAATAAATTATTATGCAAATCAGAACGTTAATTTGAAATCTTAACTAATACTGTATATGCGAATGTGTGTTTGTTTGTTACCTTTGGTTTCATGACTAAACTACTCGATCTATCATCATGAGAGTACCCACATATAAGTGTTACTAATAACAAAGTTACATCCAACTGAAAAAAAAAAACTGTATAGTGAGGAAAATACAATTAAATTTGAACTTAGCAATTCCGTGTCAAATTCATAGTAAATTATTTTTTGAAATACCCTGTATCAATTAAATTAACAGTTTTTCTTCACCTACGTATTTTCAGTATTTACATAACAGACCAGTATGATAAATTGACAACAGCGTTTTCGTCACATAGTAGTAGTAGTAAAGGTAAGTGTTAAATAATTTACCATTCGGATGTTTCCCATTATGTCATTGATTCTACCGCGAACTGCTGAGATAGTGTACCATCCGCCCTGGTTGTTGACTTTTGTTTGATAATTGTTTAGGGTTTATGTTACAAAGCTTGACAAAAAATTAACATTATTCTTTGTCAATTCCTGCCCTGTCTATTCTTTCTAAGCTCCGTTTCATAAGCTCGGGGGCGTTAACAAGGCAATCCCAGCAGACTTTCATCAGCGGCGCGGCAATTGCGCGCGCGCACCTAATGACGAGCATCCATTATGCACGCTATTAAGCTCGCGCTAACCCATGTCAACTCTAACTTGTTGCTTACAAACTGCCTTTACTAGCTGGATGGCTGCCTTGTACGGACAACAACAGCAATGGATGATTAAAAACAGACCTTCTAAATTCATTAAAAGAAATATATAAATGAATCAAAACAAATATTTAAATTATCATAATTATATGAAATCTTGGCTGTGAGTAAACATTTGAGTAGTACTCAGTAGTAGATCCATTCAAAAGAGGCGTGAAGAAGCACCTTGCAGGTCGGCAAGGCGAGGTGGCTAGTTTTTGAGTCGCTGCATCGCTATCTACCAGATAAAATAAAAATTAGACAAATCAAATCGCAATACTGTGCGCAATCAAAGAGTCCTCGTCTTCAGTTGCTTCTAAAAATGACGCAATGAGCGTCACTCCTTCTACTCAAAAAACACTTCAATACTTTGAAGTACCCTTTTAAAATTTATCCAGACAGTCTCTGGTGAATTCTTGATCAAAATTTCCAATGATTGTAAGAAGTTCTAACAATCTTGCTCTTTTAAAACCTACTAGTAGGTATTTATCTTTTGCTAAATACGCGAAATCCTATATGCGCTTTTATTTCTTTTTCACGCTTGCACCAATTGTGGCGCCCATATTAAGTATCAGACCTTGTGTTAAGGATACTGAATAACTGACAAATGTATTTAATAATCACGATATTTTATAAATAAACTTATCCATTTATTTTATATAGACATTTTAAATATTAATAAACCTCCTTGGTACACCTAAGTAGGTAATCTAAGGAATAAGAATCATATTTGCAATCACTCAAAATCATGTTGTTAGTCATACAAGTGGTATTGCCGTCGGTTCCGACGTGAAGGTGTTCCATCAAATCCGTAATTGCCGGTTCCGATTGTCTGCGGAACGTGACCGTCATCCCTAGGGCTCTACACACCTATGTTTGACAGGTATAACTGGCAAGTCGTTTGCAATATTCAGAACAAGTTATGACTCCATAAAAAACATTAGGTACCTTAGGTGTTTATTATCCGTTATCGTAAGAAAACGGTGATGAAAATTTTCCCGAAATTCTTTATGTTTTTAGACTCAGAAAGCTTGAGCATTAGCTACCCAGAATGTGTAGGTACATCCTATCAACTAAGCATAAATTATAAAATCTATGTATTTAGAAAAATAATTCCAGAATCTTTAAATAAATTTAAAAGTTAACGGTGATAAAAAATATTCCAAACTGTTTTGGACTGCGCTATTTTCATGTTTCAAATACTACTTTAAAATCTAAGAAAACCAAGATTATTTAAATCACGAAATTACGTAAGATATTGTGTGATAAATTAAATATGTCACAAGACGTGGAATTTTTATTTAAAAGTGTACCTAGTACTAATTGGTTGTTTAGCTTTTGTAAAACAATAATTTCCTGTGTGGAAGTAATTTTAAATATGCAGATCACACTATCCCATTAAACCAAACCCCAAAACCAACCACAAACTGAAAACAATTCACCTACATACAAGAAAGGCTTACAGCAAAACAGAAATTGAACAAACCTTCCCTCAATATCTTTCACACCTGCGTAGATTGCGTGTCGTCTCCGATACGTGTTGATACGGAGTGCGGGCGAGCTAATCCAGACCGCTTATTACATCCCACAGTAGCGCAGCCGAAACCGCAGTCATCGGTTCTGCAGCCCCATCGATCCATAGTTTCGTTATCAAATTTTCACACGAACCAAGATTGACTTTATTTGAGTAAGTATAACCGCAGAACTACGAGTTCAAATCTCAACCGACTCCCAGTTTTACATAGCTCGCTCCGTACGCCAGCATCATTTTTCTTTGCCTAATACGAAGGCATTGGAAGACGAAACAATCGAACAACACCATCGAGCAGCCCAGTAGCCGGTAGCCAATCACGACGCCCGAGATATTGATCATCGAAATTGATCAATCAAATCGAAAACATCGTACCGGAAATAAGGCGCGATATAATAGTTATTGTATTACATTTGTAGGGATTGAAAGTTACCCGAAATTGATTTTTGTTGTTCATACCGTTTACAGTTATACGACTTTGTAATATATATAACTTTGTTTAAGAAACAAATATTACCTACTCATTTAAAATTTCACAATAAAAAAGTCTTCGATATTCCGACAATACATTTGTAAATAAGTAAAAAATAGTTCTTTAAAAGGATGTTCTTTCTAGAAATTTTCATGTTCCATTTCATAGGTCATTCATAATAATTAATATTTATACCTAATAAGTACAACTAATAACATCAGTTCTACGTAACAGCAAAACTTGATATTATTTTATTCGTGATGGTTGAATATTAAAATACAGTTGATGTTGCGCCAACACTGATTACTTCGGATTCAAATAGTGATAGACAAGTACCAAGTACAAAGAGACATAAGAAGCTTAGAAGTGGCACATTAATTTTTCTTTTTGCGTCGACTATTAGTATTAATTTCATTTAAAACCGCATCATAATAATAGTAACAATCAATATTTATATGAACTAGTAATTTGCAAATGCAAAAGATTGCAGCTAGATATTTTATTTAATGATTTTGTAAAATTCTGTTTTGTCGCAGCAATGCGATTGCTTGTATATTATTGTACTGAAGTGAACTGACAAGTAATTAAACAAAAAAATATTGGGCGTCAGAGTTACATTAAATTAAAAAACGCACTTATAACGCACTTATTACGCACACCTAAGCCCCACTGGTACGGCGACAATAGCGACGCGACGACGATTTAGTAAAAACAAACTCATATAAATATGATAGAGATGTTGACTCAATTCACAAATAATTACAAGGTACTAAATTCGTAAAAGTGTTTGCATTTTACGCCAGGAAGTCTCGATCGTTTCCTAATTTTCCATCGTTTCAAATTGCCTCTAGAATTTGATTTATAGGCGTGTCGAAACCATCTAATATTCAGTCAGTTTATCAACCGACTTCAAAAAAGGAGGAGGTTCTCTATTCGACTGTATGTTTTTTTTTTTTTTTTTGTATGTATGTTCCGCGATTACTCCGTCAATTATGAATCGATTTTGAAGATTCTATTTTCGTTAGGAAGGACATACTCCAAAGGTGGTCCCGTATAAATTATACCGAAATTGGTTCAGTACTTTTTTGTTAAAATGATAATTTCATTGGGGATGAAATAATAATATCGTCCACGAACACAAAAATAATGTCAATTTTTTTTTTGAACTTGCCATTACCTAATATGCAATAGTGAAATTTTGGTTAGTAGGTCCAATAGTCAACACATAAACTATGACAAATTATTTTATGAACTTAAGTTAAATAACTAGGTTCATAGTTCATTAACTTACCATTCATTTTGAATGAATGGCAGGCATTTGTAATGAGCTATAGGTCTGAGACGTGATATTATTTGTTAACCGACTTTAAAAAAAAGAGGAAGTTCTCTATCCGACTGTTTTTTTGTGTTTGTTACCTGATTACTTCGTCAATTATGAGTATTACGACTCGATTTTAATGATTCTTTTTTTAGGTACGTCAAGATGGCCCGTATAAATTGTATCGATATAAATTTGACCCTTTTTGAACAAATCAGTAATAACAAAAAAAAACGTGTTAGTTAAAGTTTCCATTAAGTTTTAATGAGCGCCTAGTAGGCCTATCCGTTTTCAATAAAATATACTTTATTTTCACTAAAAACAATAAAATAAAATATTTTTAGCAAAAAAAATAGGACAACCGACTTCAATGCGTACAAATTTAAACTAAAAAGTAAGAAATAAATAATATTTTTATGAATTAGTTGAAAAGAGCGTCATAGAAAACCAAGGAAAGTATTGATACACATTTATAATTCTTTATTTATAATTCATACTCCGATATATTTGGAGTCGGTGCCAGCCTAAGCAAAATAAACTTACCTAATAGATACGAACTTGATTAATCCATTAACTATACATAATAATGAATGATGAAGATAAGAAATAATCCGCCGCTCCGTGAAGTTCGAAAATTGCAAACACTATCCTCCTTGGCTAGCTGGCACCGGCTCCAAATATATCGGAGTATGAATTATAAATAAATAAAGAATTATAAATGTGTATCAATACTTTCCTTGGTTTTCTATGACGCTCTTTTCAACTAATTCATAAAAATATTATTTATTTCTTACTTTTTAGTTTAAATTTGTACGCATTGAAGTCGGTTGTCCTATTTTTTTTGCTAAAAATATTTTTTATAAGAATTTATGACGTCACAAATTTCTAATGTAAGGAAGAATTATGTTTTGACAGCTTATAAAAAGAATCTCAACTGAATGCACAGGCAATACCCCAGTGCGGCCTCGGCCAAAGTCGTAGTATCTAGCAGAATAAGTTATATTTTTCTAATTGCAGTATTAAGGCGTTTTAAAATATTATTCACTTATTTAAATTTTCAGAACATAAACAGGCCTGCATACATTAATTAACTAAAACACTTGTACTGTCATCGGGTGCTCGTTGAAACAGGTATACTTGCTAACCTATTTAGGTGGAAACATAAAAGGGAAAGGTACTCGAGGTAGGTACAATTTAATTGTTGTTTCGTCATACAATTAGTTCAGTTCTATTATATCCTAAGCTCTCTGGATCACGACGTCGGCGTCGTCGCCTCGGCTGTAATGACATTGCGCTAGAGTCGGTTTTTTCTCTGGATCGCATTTGAAGTTATTGTTATTATTTTACTCTCATAAGCCGTCTTCGGGTCAATGACCTTACAGATTTACACTTCTGTTCACGTTCACGCATAAAAGCTGTAGACTTTGCTTGTACTTTTATAAAAGTTAAGGGATTTGATATTTCTTAGACAAAGTACGAGGGAAAGAATGTTGTTAAGTATGTGTAAGTCCAGTTTCTGTAAAATTACGGGAAAGCTCTTCGTCTCCATCTAACCTGATGTTGTGTAATGGTACGGCGTTTAAGACGTATACATATAGCAAGCTGACTGCCGGCAGCGTTCTGCCAACTGTTTTCAGTACTGGTCCGCGCGGGTAGTCGGTGCAGATGTTCTCTATAATTTTTAGACCAGGGTCGATAATTTTTTAAAACAAAAAAAAATAGTAGGAGGAAACCGATTGAAAAAGAAAGAGAATATAACAAATATAATTAACGGGCAATCTGAGGTAGGAAGTGGAAGGGAGTTTTGAAGGGTAAAAAAGGTTTATCTCGGTCCGGTAAAACTGAAAGTTCTATAGAAAAAAGGTAAAAGCAAAGTTGTTAGTGATAAAAATCTACAACTTTTTTATTTACCATTGTTTCACCTCAAAATTTATGTAAAATATTCAAATGACCAAGTTTTTGGTTTTTTATTTTTTACTCTTACAATTCTTTTTTTTTCACGAAATTTGGTGACAACTTACGTTTTTATGTATTTTTTTTTTATTTCAAATATTTATTTTTTTACCTTATTTTGACTTAATATCGAAAAAGTGCCCTAATTTTCAATCGAAAATTCTCCCGTCAAAATATCTGCTTTTCTAAAAAAGTCGGTGGGCTTTTTGTTTGATGAAATGTCTATTTTCTGATTATGTAAAACAATATACATTACAATGGTAAAAAAAAATCAGAAAATGCAAAGAATCTAAAAAACTCAAAGCCCAATTTTTTTTAATCGATATCTACAATTATGAGCTATTTATTAAAATTTACACTTTAATTACTCGAAAAATGGTACATTCATTATTGTCCATGTTACATTGGTAAACACAAAAAATCGAAATATACTACTTTAATTAACAACCAAATAAGTTAATGAAGTTAACCTCAAAACACCAAAATGTCGTTGAGTGTCGGGCCCCTCCGCGGGTAGTATGAAGAATCATATTAACACACAGACATAATATGTATATGTGGGCAATATGGGTCTACCACCTAGTGAGTACTAAGTAACTTTAAGAAGCCATGCGGCTACAAAGAGGATAAGGTTTATTAAACATCAAAAACTTGGAATTACTTCTGAACCTGACAGGTATCATCATCATCTTAATTAGCCTATCTTGCTTCCAATTTTATTCGGAGTCGCCTAAGACTAATATGCTAACGTCGACTAGACTAATATGCTAACAACGGGTAGTAAGTCCTCCACCTTACAGAAGACCAAAGTCAAATAACATATTTTTGTTTTGTTGTGTAGCCAACAGCTATGGTGACTGGCTTACCACCGCAGTGTGCTTCTCTGCCAACTAAATGGCAAAAGAAAACACTACAACAGATTTGGCTGAAAATATCACGACTCGCCTACCAAACGTTAACCCTTCATGGGCATGGGCTGGCATTCGCATGTGGTGGATACCCCCTCCATACTGGGTGATGACAGATGGTGTTACGTCAAGTAAATATTCACGTATTCACCTTTTACGACACCTATGACTCGTGATGGGGTAGAAAGAAAAAAGAAAATTTATTTCCCTAAATAACAGTTTTATCTTTGTTGCTTTCTTACTTTTATTTTTGAGGTAGTATTATTTATTATATATTATTTATTGCCTCCACATGACATTGCACAGACGCTCTAACTGACTCTACCATATATTTCCGAAATGATTATGAGATTTCCAATTACCCATTATTTATAGCACTTTTAATATTTTATAAACATATTCTATGCTGTTTTAGGTTAGATACTAATGGATTTTACATCAGAGATCCAAAGTATAACAATAATACCAAAACTAAATTAGATTTCGTCCGTAACGCTTAGAAAATTAGTCACGTACCTACTACGAAATGTCTTCATCCATAAAGGATTCATAATTTCCATAAAAAATATCATAGACAAAGCTGTTTTATCAGAAATCGAAGGGCATTAATCTTTGGCTACCAGCTTGGAGCTAGGGATGTAACAAATCAAGTATCGATTTCAAGAATTATCGATATAACATTATCGATAATATGTTATTACAGTCATAATTTATAGAGAATACAATTATTATTAGCTTAATAAAGTTTATATTTGTAGTAGTACTAGCTTTTATATAATTTTCGCCTTCTGAATAGATTCTTATTTCTATAGCTACTTACTTTAGCATTTAGCACCTACTTATATTAGTTTATAAGTGTTTTATAATATAACTAACTGTCAAAGTTCTTATTAAATAAGTTCTTCCTGCATCCTGAAGTTTTTGCAAAGTTTTAAACGAATCTTTAATCTATGTGAAATAATTTAAAAAAAAAATTCTGATAATCATTATTTATTTCCTATTTCATTTTAATTACTATGAAAGTAAAAAAAAATCTCCTTAAATTTGTCCTTGAAAGCTTGCAAAAATATGTAAAACAAAAAAATCTGCTCTTCAGGTACGATTCAGAGCGGCTAACCGTTGATAAGCATACTAGAAGGTCCATTAAGAATATCGGATAAGAAAGCTCAGTGTTGTTATCGTCTTAAAAAGAAATCGTTTAAAACGAGCCATAATTCAAAACGGTTAAATAAAAAGATAAAAACTATTGATAATTATCAAGGCACATCTCTAGTGGCAGGGCATTAAAACTATTAAGTGTATGGGGCGGGCCTGCGGGTGGAATTAAGCCTTGTGGCCACAAACCACAGCTCCTGGACGAACAGGACAGTTAGCCCTTCATATTATCGATATTTTCATAATTAGTATCTGTTACGATGATATTTATATCTTCGAGGAAATCGACCCGTTCAACAATCAAGTTTCCAACGCAAAAATCTCAACCACTTTCAGATTTTTAACCGCAATGCAATGACATAAGATAATATTTTTAATGACAAACATTGGTGAATAGGTCAAGTAAACACTATAACCGAAATATTATGTAATGTTTAAGATTAATATTTATAAGTCTGCCTAATGGTAATCAGCCAACGTAGCCTATAGACGCTTTCAAAACTGACGTGACATTCGTGCGCTGCCCTTTCCCAACCCCGAGGAACTTTTTAAGAAAACTACTAAGAAAAGTATAGTTAAAATTAAGGAAAATTTAATTCCGTTGTCATTCGTTCTCATTTTAGGACTTAAATTTTGTTATTCCTAATAACATAGTTGATTAATTTACAAATTTTAAACTTTGATCAGACGAATTAACTATAATTCCGAAATGATGTTGCTGGCTCAAAGTGATTTTAACTAGTACTTATTAAGTACTAGTTTGACTTATTAAGTATTGTAGGATTTAGGTGTTTGTTAGCGATAATGACAAAATAGTTCCTTTTTCCAAAAAGAAAAATATATCTAAGTCAGCCATTTAATAGTGCGGTCTGAATGCGAACTTTAAATCTACGAGGCGTGGCTTCGATCCCCACACAAGACAATTATTTTTTTCCTTCTTGATCTGGGTGTATTTTTTCTTAAGTTTATGTACGAGTATTGTGTTTTTTTTTTGCCAAATAAACGTTTATTCATTCATTCATTCATTCAAATAATACTTGTTAATTAAAAAAGAATTTGGGTGTAGTTGGCTACAAATAAATTTAATTATTACTACTTATACTCGCATTATTTTCAATGTGTAAATTACTTGATGCTACCCGTTTAAGAAACCTAAGAAGACATTTATTACCATATTTGAAACGCAAAAATACCTGACACACATCCAATTTAATTCTATCAGCCAAAGCGTCTCTATTATTCATCTAATTAGTCCCCCTCTCATTAGAATCACCGTATTTTAAGTCCAGTTATTTCCCGAGTTCAGAATGAATTTGTAAATGCACGGTAAAATGCGAAAACCGCAAAGTCAGGCGCCAATCGGAGCCTATACTTTATTTACAAATACCAAAATAGATGTAAAACTAAGTAGAAATACCAATTGTTTTACGGACGATAACTTTGCTTTTCTATTATAGGTGTTACGGATTTTCTAATCCGATTCCAAAATGTCGGACGTTCTGATTCATCTCAGGCCGTTGATTCCGCTTCCTTCAACCTCTTCCACTTTGCTCTGTTTTGAACTGTCTTAGAATCTGTGCCAGCCAATACTAATTTCACGCATACTGTGCAAGTAGGTACTACGCTATATACGTTTGTTATAATCAGCATAGAGAGCGTCGATGGCGTCGAATAGCGTCGTCTCCCACCCGGGAGGCACTGGTTCGATCCCCGCCACTTACCAATGTGTTTTAAAATTTTGAATTCATATGTACGTTTAATCGACGCTTTTACGGTGAAGGAAAACATAGTGAGGAAACCTGCACACATCTATGAAAAAAATCTTAGGTTGTGTGTGAAGTCGACCATCCCGCAGTTGGCCAGCGTGGTTGACTAAGGCCTAATCGCCCCCAATGTGGGGTAGGCTCGAGCTCCTCGGTGTGGACATTATATGAGCTGTTGATGATGATTTTTCACATTAAGTGATGTGCTTTGCAGAATTCCCTATTGTAAATGGTTAATGTCATATTAAGGAACTTGTTTTGATTATTGAAGTCATCGCTTGATAAACTGTTGCATAATTAGGTCTGCGATAGTTCGATTTATTTTCTAGATTTTCTTTTTTATATCTGATAAATTTATTTAACAAAAATCTAATTTTTCCAGTATCCTATGATGCCTGTGCCTGTGTAGGTATATCGAAATACAAAACTAAGATTTACTGAGTTTTAGATAAGTATGAAATTACATTGATCTTTTGATTGGATACAACAGAGTAAAGAACCTACATTATATATTTTGCAATGTAAAAGCAAGTAGCTTATACAACATACCTCATAGTAGATTACACAATTTCTAATTTGTCTAACTCCAAAAAAACGACTACTTCTAAACACAAGCACCATTACGCTCTGCTATTAGCATGCCACTCTGTGGTAACTTCCATACGATCACCAAAATGACGCTACCGCATATTAACAAAAAACTTCAGTGAAAATCGCGGACACTTTCTACTTGTATCTAAAATAGTATTTAATTTTTAAGATTTTTTAAGTTGTCACTGTAGCTTGACTAATATATTTTTGATTATATCACACAAAAGCCTCAAACAGATGTCGAACCCTTGAAAGAAATGTTTAGGTGTTCGAGAAAAAATTACTTGTAAAAGATTTTCATCGTATTCTATAATTAGTGAGTATGCGCTGTCTAACCACTCCACCATGGCGGCATATGTTACTTAAAGTTCTAAGTATTTTTCTGGTATACATAGTATATCCTATCTAAGTGTATTTTTGGAGTGTACCTAGAGACGATTACCTACTACTTAATAGGTGTCATTTGCGCGTTACTAAAGCTAACCATATTTCCCGCCCTGGACAATCTCATAAAAAATTAATAAAAATTATACATTTTTGATCCTATCTCAAAGCTTAAAGCTCCTTACTCCATGGGCTTTACAATCCATAATCACCGACAAAAACACAACACTATTCATGGTAGTGATAATTGAGTGCAATCTTGGGACTATTTCCCGTGGAAGGATATTGAGTTGTTCTCTAATAAAACGTTAACAATTTATTCGCTTTTATGAAAGAATTTCTTGAAATAAAACTTCATTCTTAAAACATTTGCCACCAAAAGTTATGAATGAAAACGGAAATTATAAGCCGTTGCCGTACGCTACAAGGTAGGCTGTCCAGCAAAAAACTCGTTAGAGACAGCCAACACAAACGTTTTTGCTTCCGCTGTTTGAAAAAATCCGAATACCGGAATATCGATAGGAGTCATAATAATCGATAGCGAGCACGTACCACGAATAAAGCATTAAGTGAGCAGAGATCTGGGATCAGGTGGCTCCTGCGCCGTAATGTCTCGCATTTGCGGTCGCTGCAGGCAGGATACGCGCTTGTACAGTAATGAGCAACACATAACGAAACCTTACAAATAATTCCACCCACGAAAAAAACACACCGAATCACGTACTCGTATCCTTCGGAGGAAAATGCGTATCGGATAGCACAGAAACACGTCTCTCCCTTTTCACCTTGCACTATCGAGCGAGCACGAGTGAGATAAAAAATAATATTCGCCTGTGATACCGATACATTTTTGAGGTGTCGGCGGAGCTCAATACAATCAATTATTGTTCTACGTGTTGCACGTTCACCTTCTGTCGGTAAGTGTTTCAGTTTACAAAAAACGCCATATCGTAAAAATCGTGTAATTTGCGTAGACATCAACTTACGTTCTTTCGAAATTTCAAATTACGTGTAATTTGTTAGCGTTGATCCCAGCTGCTCCAGTAAAAAGTTTATCGGCTTTATTTGGATTTAGAACTAAAATATTTACTGGTCCGGAGTCTTGTGAAGCGGTAATGATCTGATTATCTCTGTGAAAGAGCACTCTCGCTAGTGCGCGCTGCATTCGAGTATCGCCCTTACGTCCAAGTATTTAGTAATTAACAACTCTCATTCGATTAAATTTGCATGTGCTCAAATAGTTTTAATTTGCATTAATTAATTTCTGTTCTCGTTAATTTTATAATTCGCAATATTGGTAAATAATTTTAGTATTTTTGTTCGTTTCGTAATCAGAGCTAATTAGGTTGCGATATTTCGTACAGAGCATTTACTTAGCGATAAGGGGAGAAAATAAAATAATCTGTAACACTCTCGAAATTCTCCTTTGAGACCATATATAAGTATACAGTAAGAATAGCGTACAATTTAGCCATAAAATATTACAGTGTAATGTTTCTATGACTCTCATAGCGGTAAAAACATTAGATATAAGTACTAAGCTCTGATAAATCGCTTATAGTAGATCTATTTTTATCTTTCCTCGGTTTCACATATTGCCATTTTAGTCTTACTCGCGATTCAACCCTGAGTCCACTACATGCTCATACGAAGGTATTATGGCGGTCACCCGTCATGACGGTTGGTTTTATACGTTTCCCAAGTACCATGGGATATACAAGGATTGTAGATAACATTGAGAGGTAGAGATAAAATTTTGTATGAAAAAAAGATTTTTAAGCAACTCACTAGAAATGAAAACTCTTTACATTCCATGGATTCATCGTACTGATGCCGGATCCATAGCGTTGCAGAGAGTGGAGTCAGGAATGATGCTTGAGACCCAGGTGTTGGTTATCCCATCGGCACTCACCTTCTCTGCCTAGCCAATTTTTATTTATTTATTTTATTTTTATATTTGATATGCTTCCGCGATAACCGCTTCAGATACGCGTTCCAGTACAGAACTCACAGAAGTTTTAGATAAACCGAGCTCTCTTAATAATGCATACCTACTGGTATGCCCTCGCGCGTACCTCAATCGCATACAAGCCAACCATCAAAGTATTCATTGGTTTTTATAGCAAGGTCTTAGGGATGTCCGTTTCTCAAATAGTATATAAAAAAATATTCAAGGTATCCATCTCTCGTCATATAACAGCCCTGAGTGTGTCCCCGAGCATGCGTATGCGCGAGATGTGATAGGTAACGCTAGCCCGCGGATCGCGTGTGCACGTATAGTGTTACGCGCCCGGCCGGCTGGATCAACGATCGTCAATCGGCCGGATCCATTCCGTGTAACAATACCTTATGTGTGGCCACGAGAACTGCAGCCAATGGGTAATAAAGATTAACACAAGAATTGTGTTACATATTTTTTACATACACTCCCAGAATCCCAAAAGTTGTTAATCTGAGCTTTATGTATTGTACAAAAACCAAAACTCCCTAAAGAATTTCTAGTTGGCGATCATCTCCCGTGGGGGAAGGCTCTACGCTACGGCGCTCGATCCGGAATCGTTCCAGTTAGCCTTAGGTTGGTCAGGATTTAGGAATGTAGAGTTCTTTGTTTTGAATCTGAGATATCTTAATTATTTTATTTATTTACCACTTCACCTATATACCCATATGTATAATGTATAAGTCATCTCGGCCTGCTGAGAATGATTTAGTTACAATGTAATATTTGACTTTTGTTTGTTGGCCCACTAAAGGATTGTTACTTTTTGGGGTGGTTCCCCTTTTATCTACTATTTTGAGGCACTACGTGGCCCATACTACCAGATGTGTAACAAAATATTACCTAAAGCTCTGCTTAACCCCTTTTGGACTATGAGCGTTATTGTACGTATTTTACTACATAAAGATTATTACACCAAGTTTAAAATTAATTAATTTAAAACCTATTAGGTTTGTAGGAAATGCTATATAGAGTTGTTCTTATCAACTCAAAAGAAGAAGATCATTAGGTGTAAATAGGCAATAAAAAAACTTACAGCAAAAATATGATTAGATTGTTATAAAAACATAACTTTTTTTTGGAATTTAAACTGTTGTTAAAATTAATAAGAAATGCGAATGAAAATCCACTGAAGTTTCTGAGATGAGCGTTCACAGGCGGAATGTTAAATGCAGCCGAAGGCCTTCTTTTACCAATATTGATGTAATTTCCTACATAGTATGTATTTTAAAAATAAACTGACTAATAAAATAACAACAGCTCTGTACGCTCTACTATGCTCTAAATAAAGTTGTCGCGTGTTTCGTGGCCTCAACTCTAATCTCGGCAACTTACATTACCCACAGCGAACGTGTCTCAAGAATCAGACGCACTGGACCGGACAATGTTACCGTTTGTACTTTATAACACACCTTCGTATACCCAATCAGATATTATTGCTGTCGAGTTTGTTATACACATGAGCAAATTCCAGAACGGACTAGTTTAGAGGCTCCACGATTGTTTGCGAAACAATCTTCTGAAACTCGACTTTGGAGGATACTTATAACGTTTTTCTCTTTACGCGTGCAGATCTTTTAGTGTCATTAAGGGAAAAATATTATATACCATGAATAACAACGGCTTAGGGTCTGTTTCACAATTTCCAAGTAAGTTCTCATTAGTTTTTGTTTGACAGTTAGTCTATAAAAAAATATAAATCAATGAAACTGGCCTTAAAAGTCTCTTTTACTTTTAAAAGTTCTAATTGGGAGATACTTGCTACACCACAGGAGATACACCTCTGAACCTGTATATAATTTAGAGACTCTGAATTGCATAATGTGACGTCGTGATCTTCATATGGCACACATACTTTCAGATTGTATGTTCCACTAACCCCAAGAAGAGCTAAAATGTCCCGCTTCAGCCAACAGTATAAAAAATGGTTTTCCTTCATGTATACAACAAATATGGACAAGTGAAAAAACACAAGGCTAATATCAACAAATAATATAATACGCGATATTTTGAAACGATTTACTTTTCTCAGGTGCTTAGAGACTTTAAATTAGTTAAACTCCTTCAAATTCCCTTTTAGTACCTTAATAAAAAAGCAGTCAAAAGAGCATTTTTTTATAGACCCGTGGGCATCCCACTCTGACGAAAAATTTAATTGGTCACGTTAGGTAAAGTGCGAAGTTTATGATAAGGAAGTCGCTTATTCTCTTTCATTCTGATTCTCTGGTGTTGTGCTCTATAAACGAGTGTCTGAACAGTTCGATTTAGTAAATGGTATCGCATATCGATTACAGTAGATTTCTTTTAGCGAGTTACTCGCACGGCGCACGTTCTAGTAATGACCGACTTAGCCGAGGAGCTGACCGCAGCACGGGAGCTGGACTGTAATAAAACTGCATTATATCTTCAGATCACATGTAGCTAAAGTAGCCAAGTTTTTTTATTGAAGACGTAAATGTTTTTTGTCTTTATTGTGGATTTTTATCTCATGAAGGCGATATATGCACATCCTCCTCCTTATTACAATCCTGGTCATTCAAAAGAGGCGTGAACAAGCACCTTGCAGGTCAGCAAAGCGAGGATGGTTAGTGCGGGACCTTATCTCTCGCATCAGCTGTCTTTTTTGGACGCCAATTCTGCATACCATCAGGTAGAATGGAAATGCGTGAACTTTTTATATAAAAAAATCGCTCAATGCCACGCACTCAGAGACAATATCATCGGCTCTCTTTCGTTCGTGAGATAAAAATGCTGTAAAAACAATGCTCTCTTTTCGATTTCGAAAAGGAACATGAGCCAATGTGGATGGATAAGAAATTGTTTCAATCTCGAGCTCCTAAGATCTTGGTCGTAGTTTTTACTAAAACAGTGTCCGTCTACCCACTAATCTGCACTAGGCCCATATGTCTGCTATTGTCCTAATGTAGGTTTTTTGGAGCACAGACTGCATTATGTTTTTATTACCAGAAGGACAAGGTCTTGTAATTGCAAAGAGCGTTACAACTCTAAATTCAAGCTAGTTTCTAGCATTTCTTGTCAGACCTGACCTGAGTATGTTAAACAGAGACCTTATTAATAGCATCCCTATTTATGTAAATCCTCTTTTTTTAATTAACCTTTTATTATTTTTTATGTTATTTGATTCGCAGACAAGCATACGGCCTGCCTGCATAGTGGTATTAAATAGTCACCGTAGCCTATAGACGGTTGTAACACGGACGTGACACTCACGTGTTGACAACCCAAATCCTCTTCCCTACACTGTGGATTTCTATAGCTCTGAAGCAACCTAAAATAAATTAATTTAATCAACCTCTAAAATGAGGTAATTGAAATGTCTGACATTAGACAGTTATATCGAAAATCACGATATTTTGAGTGGATGGAATAAAAATAGCATATTATCATATTATTGTTCGGTTTCCGCCCATGTAGATATTGTAAAATAACTAAAGACAGATATAAAACATTTCATTTCAATCACACGAGTGACCTAGTTACAACATTTTACTTTATAAGTAGTGAGATTTCAAAGATTTTTTTTTAACTCTTGTGTAGAAAATCAAAATGTGTAGAATGTCAAATCAATTTGGGGGCTTAACGTTCTAAAATCCAATAACTAAGCGGCAGAATAAAGATATATTTTCTTATATACAAGACCGGTGGCAAAGAAACCTTATGGTCAACGTCCACCGTAGCCTCTCGGCGACAGAAACACACACTTTGCAAATTATAAATGATCGTTAAAAAAAATTTTAAGACAATCTAATGAGTGTATGAATTCTTTTCCGTATAGGCACTCTTAAACTGTCGAGTATTCGAGCTTGCTCTAAGGAAAACACCGTGACACCACTAAAACCAAACACACCACCACAAAAAACATGAAAAGGTTTCGACACAGAGACGCCCAAAAGTTAGTGGACTGGACCCACCAACGTCCTCGCCTTCATAAAAATCTTCGGCGACGCTTTATAGGCCATCTGCGGCCAGCCAACAGCAAGCAATACTCATAGTCTAAATATATATAACTCAGAGGTGACTGACTGACTGACATAGTGATCTATCAACGCACAGCCCAAACCACTCTACGGATCGGGCTGAAATTTGGCATGCAGGTAGATGTTATGACGTAAGCATCCGCTAAGAAAGGATTTTTGGAAATTCCACCCCTAAGGGAGTAAAATGTCCAAATGGACGAAGTCGCGGGCGGAAGCTATCAATAATAAAAAGCGTGGCCAAAGCACAGCTCTGTAATATCCATTTATTATGGCATTGCTTCTATGCAGTGCCCGCCTTCCATCAGACGAACCTTAAGCTTGATTATTACCTACGACTCATAAAATAAATATACGTATACGGGATCATGTATATTTTATTAAAAAACTTGCAGATTTATTAAAATATTAACTAAATAAACAAACTTAATAAAACCATTTACAACTCTAATTCGGTTGTTTCATTCAAACCACGAAATTAAACATCCAATGCGGTATTTTAATTTTGTACAGTATAATGTTCTGGTTAACAATTGTTACATCTGATTACGGAATTATCATGTTACGTAACAACACGTTCACGGGGAAAATTAAATTAAATTAATGATGTACCTACTCAAAAACGTTAAATTCATAACCGAATTAATTTGGAATATGAATATCAGGTCTGTGTTAATTCATAATTAAAATGATTTTAACTAATATAGTTGAAGTATTAACCTATTATGAATTCATCTATTTAAGAAACCTATCACAATAAAAAAAAGAATTTCAAAATGTGAAATAAAATAGTATTATAATCTTAATTAATAAAGAGGCGCGTTTTTCTGACTCAGACTTTTATTTCAATCGTTTAGTCTAAGTGACTTTTGTACTGTGAAAGTGGTATTATTTTTAATACACACCCATCTGTTTTGACGATCAAGATGTAGAATCATTTATTCAAATATTTTTTTGTGTTGTACCTAAAGGGTATTTCAACAAGAACCTGGATTTTCTCATACGAGAGAATTCGCAAATTTGGAAATTTAGCTTTCTGGCTGAATATCCGTAGTAGAGAAGCTTTGGCATTTGTTACATCGAATTCAATTTCGCCCTAATGTTACATCGAATTCAATTTCGCCCTAAAATCGCATTAAAATAATAATGACGTCAAGAATTTTGTAGTAGTCATCGTGTGCTCACCAGTCGCGAATCGCGATCATTACCAGTCTATCGCAAAAAAATGTTCAGATACTAATTCTTGTCAAGTATTCACGAGCATTAAATTATGTGACCCCCATTATACAGGGTGTAAAAGACATGAACAGTCAAACGAGAACCATGTATTCGGCTCACCATCATAACATTTTTCTTCCTTCAGACTATACCTGGGAAATTGATAGTTACGATTTTATTGAAGGTCAAAGTCATATATTTTTTTTTCATTTTTTTATGAAAACGTATTCTATACGTGATGTCTTAATTATTGTCTAAAGAAACATCATCATTTTTTTTAGTATTTCATAACAAAAAATAGCTTCAAAACGTTAGCGTTAAATGTAGCTCACTCGATGCGCACGGACACTAACGAACGGGGCCGCCGTCTGGCAAAACTATGGCGGTTTTGCGAGTTGCGTGCGAGTTAAGCCCTTTACATTGCGCGGTACAATTTGCAATTTTTTTTAACACCAAAGAATAAAAATCATTTCCCAGCAATATTTTTTTTTTAAATATGTCTTATTTTGATGTATAGAATACGTGGTTTTCGTTTGACTGTTCATGTCTTTTACACCCAGTATTCTATGTAAAACAGAAAAAAATGAAATAAAGAACAATGACAGAACTTTTGTTGAAAAATCCTTTAGCGTCATTGTTACTGATGTGTTTAAAATATTTTCTTAGCGTTTTTGAAGAAAATATTATGACGTTGTGAAGTTGTCATTGTTCTTTCAAAATTCGCTTTAAAAGATTGTTTAAAAGCCGTAATAGTCAATGCCGTAAAAACAATAATAGAAGAAATTGCAATGGACCTAGGATTTATTTTCTTTTCAGCAAAATCAGTGTTTTTGTGCTTTTATATCGTTCGATCTTATTTCAGTTTGAATAATTATAATATAACATTATTAATAAAGTGGTGTTACTTTAATGCACAAACATCTGAGTTGACATTCGATTACAAGGCATCATTGAAATAATGTTTTTTTGTATGTATAACGTTGAGAATTTTATAGTGATATTCAATGACGACTTTTTTTTAACAATAAATCAAGGCCCTATCGGAAATCATCGTGTATGTAATTCGGTTTCTTCGAAGAAACTTCACAGTTTTACGCAAGTTAAAAGTTTCACCCTCAATCCTATTAAAGAGTTCCCTTGCCTCCGTACAGGATGTATCGAATTACCCCTGTTACGATGTAAGTGATCACCGACAAAAACTCCATAACAAAAGGACGAGAAATCTCGGCGCGGGTGAGAATATTCTTATGGGAGTCTAATGAGATTTATATAGCTTCGGAAAAGTATGCGCGAGGTATTAAATTCGTGTTCAAGAGTTTTTTTAGTGTAGTTCACTTATTTTTTATCTAACTTCGAATGGTTCAAGGTAAACTTTAATGCTGACAAAGAAAACTTTAAGTTTTTGTGACATTCTTCACTTTAGAAATAATGCTTTAGTACGAGAGCATTGGCTATTTTGAAAGAAATCTTTATATTGCACAAATCGTTTAATTATTCTGGTAATTATTTCCTATTATTCATTTATTCGAGGAGGCCGATGGCGCCGCGGTCGTTCGTTCTTCGTAACGATCACAAAAGCTAAGCTACCAAGTGAGCGGTTGGTACTCGGATGGGTGACCGAAAATTTTCAATTCTATTTTCCTCCGTGCTTCTGAAGGCACGTTTACCGTGTCCACTGAATCTAAGCGAAGTTATGATGATTTGTAAACAGAGAACGATTAGGTAACAAATAATTTCGATAGTGGTTGACGCAGTCGCCCGGATTGCGGAAGATGCTGTATTTTCTAATTTTAAAAATATTTGCGCGTCCGTTAACGCAAAAATAATTCCAATATAGTATAAGGTATTCTATACATAAACGTACGCATTTGCCAATATAAAGTGAAAATGTATGTAACTAAAGTAACAAAAATTTTACGGTTGATGTGAGTTAAAAACGTCTCAACACGTGTTTTTACAACAAGAACTCGGGAGAAACTCCTATTAAAAGATAGTTTCATGTTAACTGGACGTCAAATATTTATAAAAATATTTCGTTCTGATCTCAAAAGTGCAAACTTCAAAGATTTGATGAAACAATGTAACCATAAAAACATAAGTAGGTACCAAGCGCTGACAAATTTCGACAGCGAAAGCAATGTCCAGGTAGCATAGTGGTTGACGTAGCCGTTCGGTTTGCGGAAAATGCGGAGCTCGATTCCCGCCCTGGACAGTCGATTTTTTTCAGTGTGGTTTATAATTTTAAAAATAGTTTCTTTCTCCTACCCTGCTCCTAATTTATATGGTGCAGTATGTCTTGATATCGAAACACTGTTTCGGCATTAGATTTTAAGTCCGCCCGATTACAAGTCACCATTTTTTCCCTCTAACGTTATTTGTTTACGACTATCTTTCGATGTCACAAAAGAAAATGTAAGAACTTGGCAATTAAGAAATATTTATTAAAAAAATACAACAATTATTAATGTCAGGTATCAGTCCTTTAGCCAAGTACATATGACGGTGTTGCCAACAACAGCCAACACGTCACATAATAAGCTGTCAATAATAAGCTAATTGCCCCATGCGAGACACGAAATGTGTAACAAGAACAAGCGCGGCATGATCAAAGGAGACTAATTACACCCCGCCCCCACCACCCGCCTAATCAACGCCGTTGATTGGTCGAGCGAGTATTTGCATTCGACAACTACATAAGTGAAATGGTGAAAATTGACAGCATTTGCAGCAGTAATGACATGAGTGATTGGCGTTGGGATAGGTGACCGGAAACTGGCAACCTTGCAATTACATAAGGAAAAAGTTACTTTAGGAAAGTAAGTTTTTATAGGCAAAAACTTAAAGATATTCAAAAGTTACCCCATGTTAATTCCGTGACTTTTTTATTCAAGAACCAACGATGGAAAACAAGCGTACTTAGAATCTTGACTCTCGCTAAAAGGTCGGCTTGGTCATAAAAAAATAACCCTCAATTATTCGGACCTGATCCTGACCAATCACAATTCAAATAGTTATAATTCAAATATGATTAGTTCAGCCTGCTACAACTAGACTATGGCTCACTATGGCACTATATATGGCTTTCAGTCGTAACATACACTCGTACAATGGTGAACTTCCGAGTTTGAGCAGTTCACATACAGATTAAATTCACGCGAACGTTTTATTTCATTTTGGATTTTTGCTCCTATAGTGTAGTATATTTTTACAAAAACAATTTTTATATTCTTACGTTATTACCTATTTGAAATAGTCATTAATGACAAAGTGTTTATGTAAATTAACATTAACTGTTTTTCATTTTCCAATAATAACTTGCTATTGTTATAAAATTACTCGTTAAAATTAATTAGTGGACTGAAGTTGTTCTGAAATACCTATTTTAAGATATAATTTCAAGGAATATTTTGCTTAACTACCAACGGTAGGTACGGTACTGAATTGTTCATTCTCAGTAGCGTATAAAATATCCTTAGAAATAACATGAATGACTATTTGTTTTTAGTGTGAAGTAGTTTTTATTGACAATTAACTAGGGATCTACCACGACTTCTCACATATAATACTTAGAGTACGTACTTACCAATATACTTTTTAACCTTCCTCTTGAATCGCTCTATCTATTGATGAAAACGGAACTGAAGCGTCGGTGGCGTAGTGCGTAAGAGCGTCGTCTCTCACCCGGGAGGCACTGGTTCGATCCCCGCCACGTACCAATGTGTTTTCAAATTTTGAATTCATATGTACGTTTAATCGACGCTTTTACGGTGAAGGAAAACATCATGAGGAAACCTGCACACAGCTATGAAGAAATTCTTAGGTTGTGTGTGAAGTCGACCAACCCGCACTTGGCCAGCGTGGTTGACTAAGGCTTAATCGGCCCTAATGTGGGGTAGGCTCGAGACCCTCGGTGGGGACATTATATGAGCTGTTGATGATGATTGATGAAAACTGCATTGAAATCCATTGCGTAGTTTAAAATTCCAAGCGTACACACAGAAAGAGCGATTTTTTTATACTTTGTATAGATGTTCTTTTTCTTTCTCCGATACAGATATTTGGGGTTGGTGTAATGTTTTGCTATCGACATACTGTTACAGGATTTGAAATTTGATTTTTACGGCCAGAAATAGTTTCTTTACGACTGCTATCGTTCGACAGCACCCGGGACCACCAATTAAACGTATCTTCCGAAGCACACAGGAAAATGGAGTTGAAACAATTTTCGGACATCCATCCGAGTACCTAGCACTAGACGTAGTAACACTTGGTAGTTTAGCTTTTGTGATTGTCACGTAAGACACAATACCAGTTAGTGCTTGTGGGTCTTATATAATTATTTCTTCCTTTTTTTGTCCTGAAGCTCAGAAATCAAAATTTTGTACCACCAATTTTGATTCGCTTTTCTAATTCCATTTGGATCATTATGGCAGGAAAGTGCTTATTTTTTCAGCCAAAGTCACGCTAAATACAAAGAAGTCCTGCAGAGCATTCACATACAAAACACAGTGGCACAGTGGTAGGTCATTGGGCATCAATCACGATGCTAGAATTAGACCACAATTCCTCCTCGCATTATTTAATATTTTTGACACTATTTATGTAATTGTATAAAAGAAATTAAATTCCTTCTACGAGGTAATTGCTACAATGTTTTGTGCTTCCAAAGTGAACGCATCACACGCTTCCGCTCATATTGGTGTGCTAATCGTGACATGTGTTTTTCCAAGTACCTATTTATTGTTTATGTATATAGTTTTATGTGTTTTTTTCTAAAATTTCATTGTTTGAGAAAGCTTTTAAGTTGATTCATTTGATTGTTTATCATTTTTTATGGAAACTTTTAGATACTTTCACATAAAAAATTGCGACTGTGAATACTAGCCCGCTTGTAGCAAGTACCACGCCGTAGTTAAAATAATAGGTTGGGGAAAAAGTTTCTTCGCATTTTTTAAGAAAATTCAAAACATTTTTTAATATAGTTTATTTACATTTAACTAAAGTATGTAGGTACCATTTTGTTCGATAACTTTTTGCCATCTTGTAGGTGATCTCATTGCTATAGAAATTTTGGTACTTCTGGTCAAAATACCGCGACAAGTGGTTTTGGCAGTCCTCTCGTGATGTTAACCTGACACTGCCTAAAGAATTCTGAAGAGACCGAAACAGGTGGAAATCTGAAGGTGCAAGGTCAGGACTATACGGCGGATGCATTAACACCTCCCAGCCAAACTCTCTTAATTTTTGCTGAGTGGCTAAAGATGTGTGAGATCTAGCGTTATCATGATGAAAAACCACACCCCTTCTGTTGATTAATTCCGGCCGCTTTCTCTCAACTTCTTGCTTTAATCTCATCAGTTGTTCGCAGTAGAGTTCAGAATCGATGGTCCTGCCTGGTGGTAACAGCTCATAATGAATAATGCCCTTCCAATCCCACCACACACACAGCATCACCTTGTTGCGAGTTAACCCGGGTTTCGCCACAGTCTGTGATGCCTGACCGGCCTTTGACCACGACCTTTTTCGCACGTTCTTGTCGTACGTGATCCACTTTTCATCACCAGTTATCAGCTTCTTCAAAAATGGTTCGGTTTCATTACGTCGTAATAAAGAATCACAAATGAGTACACGGTTCATTAGGTTTCTTTCAGTGAGCTCGTGAGGTACCCAAATGTCGAGCTTTTTTGTGTACCCAGTTTTTTTCAAATGCGCCAAAACTGTTTTGTGGTCAATTCCCAGTTCTTCAGCTACGTCGTAACTACTGCCATGCCGATCTTGCTCCACTTTTTCAAAAATGGCATCCATTTTATCTGTAATAGGGCGACCAGAGCGACGTGCATCATTGACATCAAAATTTCCGGATTGAAAACGCTTAAACCAAATTTGTGCTACTCTCACAGACACTGCACTAGGTCCATAAACATCGCAAATTTTTTTTGCGGCTTGCGTTGCATTTTTACCTTTTTTGTAGTAAAATTTTAAAATGTATCGAATTTCTTCATTAGATTCACTCATCTTGGTGGTACGAAAAACAAATGAAAATCACACATATTCCTAATTTGAATTTGGAATTATGTTCTTTAAAATTTAAACTTTCAATGATACCAAAACCAGCCAGATACAAATAGTATAGCCAAAGAGATTTTATTACAAGTTTATACATACTATAATGCGAAAAGACTTTTTCCCCAACCTAATATATTATCAATTATCTTTTCTTGAAATTTGAACTTAATTGGTTTTTTTTTCGCTTTAGATACGACTATCAAAGTGTTTACAATATTCAGTTTTGTTTCTTATTTATACTGATATGTAATTAAGTTATTAAAGATTTTTGTTTTCTAATATTCAAAACCAATGTAATACCCATGCTTATGAATGAATAAATGAATTAAGAATTAAAATTATGAATTATGAATTGTTGAATCAATTAAGTTCATTGTTAATTTTTATTTAACAAATTATGTTTTTATACTCATATTTATTACGAGGCATGACCTTTTGGCCTTGCACAAGACTTACGTGTAAGGAATGTCATATAATTTTCTGTTTTTGTTCTATTCTAGGTGATATTTCTTTAGCTACCAGCAACCCCTTTATTTAATTTGAAACTTGTTTGATTTTCGTAGTTGGACCCACTTATCACGTCACTGTAGCTCGCCAAACGAACATGTACCTATGTAATAAAATAAACATAGGTATAATTCGTTTTATTCGTCTATCATTGTCCGCTAATAACCGCACTGTGCGCGGCAGTAACGATAAACAACATAGTTATTTTCATTTGGTTGAGCATCGTTATTTTCATTTGTTGTATATTCGTTAAATGTGTGCGATGTTTTGACAGTTCACGAGGTGAGGGTGTTAATGTGACATTACGCTATGCTAGCCAGTGTCTAGGGTTGTCAATATATTTTTGCGTAGTTTTATCATTTTATTGAGTTTTTACATGAAACTTTTATGATTAAACTTATTTTCACTGCCTATGTGGTCAACTGGTTCGCCAGAATAAAATTTACGTGTCCCAGGTTTTATCCTCAGAAGAGTACAAATTCGTGATCGTTTTGGTTGGTGATGGAAGATTTGTTTATGGTTCCAAAGTAATCTTAGCCTTGCTACCAAACAAAGTCTTACCAAAGTTATCTTTAAAAAAATCTTACCAAAGTTGGTCGCCATTCAATGGCGTTAACACCTTTTTCTGTTCCGACAGTTAGTGATAAGATAGCCAGTCCAGTTAAGGGTTCCGGGAGGAGCTGGCTTCTACCTTCGGTCTTCTTCTTCACCATCAAAAAAAAGTATGTTCTCTCATAGAAAAACTCACTGAAGAAATCGGTTAGCAAAGCTAATCGACAATTCCATATTGATATTAAATTCTTTCATATAAAATTTGTTTGCCATGTTTCAAAACAACAGAAGGGTTATTGGTCTAAACAAATCCACACACATTATCAAAAATTAGATACATTTATTAACTTGGGCTGTAAAATAAAGAATGTCTCAGATCGCACTTATTTGAGCCCTACCCCCTGCCTCTTTGTATTGATTAATATGCGATCTGAGGCTTTCTTTCATACTGCCCTAGGTAAGTACAAAATTTTATGCCAGCCCTGATTAGGGATTTTTGGGTTACGCGTACGGAATATGCCACTTTCAGGTCTGGTGTGGCATAAAATATATTTGTGTGTGGGAGTCGCAGTTTGGCAGGTTAATTTGGCAATAAAAAATCGAACAACTATTTCGCTAGGTTATTAAAAAATAAATTTTACTAGAAACACTATGCAATTAGAAAGACTAATTCGTCAATACACGTTCACTTTAACCAATCTAAGAAGGTATTCGTAGAGATGGCACAAAAAAAATATTTCAAAATTTTAAATTATGAAACATATCTTTTTTATACGAGCCGCAATATATACCAATTATTAAAAGATCTGGTGGGCATCGAGAATGTATTATTGTTAAGAATTATATTCCAAAAAAAAATGATTCCTCGCTATATAGCTAAAGCTACTCTCGTAGCTTCTAGCAAATCGTGGGATTTGCTAGAAGCTACGAGAGTAGCTTTATAAGCACAACTTCCATTCACACATTGATCTTAGAGGTATCTGATCTAAGAAATTGAACCAAATTAGCTGCCAAAACCATATTTACACAAATGGCGCCAGAGTGAGATCGACGTTGCTTCATTCGACTTTTTTCAAAAAATCAAAATTTCGTTGTTCGCTCATGACAACCCTATGCAGGGGAAAGCGGGAGAGGCGCGGGAGGCAGTAATTATCCCACGTCACCGGCAGGCCTAGGCTCCCTGTCCGTGCCGACTATGTTAACATCTAGCCTTCATAAACACTGCCTTACTAATAAAAACTGTTGAGATGTGGAGGCTCCTATTAATTACCAATTAAAATAACGTACGAAATACTTTTTTCAAATTTGAGATGATTTTTTTTATTCTTGAAGCTCCTGTTTTCCATCTTAAATTTCGGTAAAGTAACGATAAGGCCGATGTTGGAATCCAGTTTCACCTGGAATCCGCAACTAAGGGAATTAACTCCACTAAACACGCGTAAAAATACCATTAAAGTATTACATCTTTGCTTTTCAAAAAGAAACGTTTTCCTTAAACAATTTCATTAAATAAGTATTATTTATTCTGTCTGTCAAGACGGTTAAAAAAGCACGGTGTATTATTTCTTCTACTCTGCAGGCATCTCATGGCTGTCATGTGATGCCGGCAGTTGAATAGCATCACCCCATATTATCCTCCATAGGTGTCGTAGAAGACGAGTAATGGATCAGCAAAGGTATTGCCTTATCCTCCGTCTACCAATCAGCATTGGGCAAGCGGGTGGACTACTGCCTAATAAACCTCCTTCGATGACAAGGAGAGGCGTTGTTTCCCAGCAGCGGGTCGAAGTATAGAGGCTGTGATGACTCCGTATAGGCGACATGCTTGTGTGGCGTTGTTTGTAACCAAATGTTACTTATAGCTCTGCTCTATGCCTTTAGGATCATAAGCGTGGTAGTACTTATGTGTGTATATATACTGCTTAGTAGATTTTCAATGAGAAGATATTCCCTTGCTTCTAGCTAATAATGTTAATTAAACTTCCGTATTTGTTGCTATTGGTTATGTTAGGTATAGTAAGTTTTGGTTACTAACGATTAGCAGGCAAAACGATTAATTCGTGTGGTTTTATGTGTAAAATTGTATATTATACAAGATAACGCTGGCGCCATTGTCGAATGATATTGGCATAATGTTATATTTTTATTATTTTACAAAAAACAGACATCATAAAAACCGTTTTTTTTTTCACTTGGTCTTTGTCCTAAGGTTTTTTGGGTTTGTGTCGTTTATTGTGAGTTTTTTTTTTAACATAGAGCTTAAAATAGCCGGAATCTTGAAAACAGTTGGACGATCATTGCACGATGCCATTAATAACCTTATAGAGTGAAATCTCTGCTTCAAATAGACTAGATATTCTGAAGTTTCTCCCGAGTTCTTGTTGTAAAAACACGTGTTGAGAGACTCCATTTTTAACTCAATCTACCTTAAAATTTTTTGTTACTTAAAGTACATTTTCACTCAACATTGGCAAAATGCGCAATATCTATATGTCGCGAACGCCATTAATTTAAAAGGAGAAGAAGACTTGATATTTATGCTTTTACCAGGAACATGGTTTTCTTCGCTCCATGAAAGTGTTAGAGCACGGAGGATTAGCGGCTTCCCCTTTCCAACTGATAGAAGGTTCTTATTTCTATCTTTGAGGGGTAATATTTTGGCCTTCATCTAACCTGATGCTTATAACCAGTCCATCAGTGGTTAGGCCTTATCATCACTATAGTGATGATAAGGCCTAACCACTGATGGACTGGTTATTTTAACCAAGGCCACATAAAAGTCTTTTCAAGGCTAATTTTAAAAAAATACACTTCATAGTAGCCTCCTTGCATTCTATATGCCTGCAACGGCGGGTAAGTTGAACACAGAACATAGATTAAACCTCTTATCTATGTTCTGTGGTTGAAAATGTTTTTTTCGATAACATATTAGAACAACAAATAAGCGTGCTCTTTTACTTGCTGTTCACAAATTTTCAACCCAGTTTATAATCATGCGAGACGTAAATTTACGATGATGTATCCTTATTTCAGTGTTTTTAGCAGACTACGCGAAATCAAAAGGAAGGGTTATGGTTTGAGAACAAATTTAATACCCACCAATAAAATAGTACAGTACTCACCAAAATGGATATTATGTTTTCCACCAAAAACAATTTTTGGTGAACGTTTACACTTTTTTGGTGAGCATTTATTCTTTTTTGTAGGTTAGGTTAGTATGGTGTTAATTTAAATACAAGCCTCATGGTTTTAGCAGTTTATGTATGTATGTTTGTCTTTATGTGCGTTCCTCCATAGCTCTCTAGTCATCAGATTTTGATGAATAAGATGTCAATATTCGGTTTATGGTCCGGAACATAGGCTAAATTTTAATCGATTTTAACAATAGGAGGGGTCGAATTTAGCTTGTAACCCCGATTTTAACCGATTTCATCTTTTCTGTTTTCCGTAGTCGCGTTACAGTGTTTTACACTTTTTCCTTGTGATATAGGAGCACCTCTGAGTAAATTAACTATCAAACACATAATCCATCACCTAATTGGATACTCCCAATTGCCATTTTCCGAAACGGTTAGTCAAATTGGAGCGCGGTTTTTACACACAGCATTATTTTACATGGATACAACTGCCACCGACCGCAACGCGGCAGCCAGCTTTTATTTAGATACCTAATTAAATATTTATTAAGTGCATATCTCATTTATACATTAAACCGATTTTAATTTCATGTACGAGTGCGCGAAATTAGGACCAATGGACGGTTGAACCGCAAAATGAAGTGGATTCGTTGAGCGCCGCCAGTATCGCTCATGGAAATCATTATCGAACTTTTCGTGTTGAATTTGGCGAGTGTCGATAATGAGCTGCTCTTTGTTTATTTATAATTAGTTTTTTCAGTTCACCTACTATATAGTTTTAGACTAATTCTTAAAGAATTTTTAGATTTGTTGATTTTTGTTAATTTTGATTTTGACGTTAAATTAACTTTACAGTTACAGATCGTCCTACCAGGGTTTGTAGGACGTTGTTATTTTCAGTACCTAATTTAAAAATAATTGCTAGGCAACCAAACTACAGTAAGCTTCCTTTTACTAGCGGGTAGAATATTGAAACCGGGCGTGAGTCTATAGTTCATCATCATCATCATAACAGCCTTTATAATTCGACCCGCTGCTGGGACACTAGGCCTCTCCTTGTTATCGAAGGAGGTTTAGGCAGTAGTCCACCACGCTTGCCCAATGCGGATTGGTGGACGGAGTATAAGGTGATGAATACTGATGCATTAGTCACCTTCTACGACATCCTTTGGATGATATGGGGTGATGCTTTTCTACTCTGCCGGCATCACACGGCAAGTCTATAGTTACCTATACATCAGTTAATTCACCTACCAACGTGAAACAAACACATCGGTGTAAAGTATATTAATCCTACAATTTTTATTTTCACTTTTTACTGCAAACTTTTTTATCTATATAAGTACCTAAGTATACATTTGTGTAGCTATACGTATTAGTCTCCAATAAATATAGTTATAGATCTAATCTAAATCATTGTATTAAAAATTGTATAAAACATTGTCCTTACTATTACAACACGTACTAACTATTATAAGTAGGTACTTACCACTTTTCAATTTTAAAATATTTACCTGAACAAAATATGTATTTATTTTATGTCTTGCAAAGCTACAGTGGATGATTATTTAAGTACCTATAATTGTGAATCCATGATCAGTTCACGGAAAGTCCCTCTTAAATTGAAAACAGGAGACTGGGTAATACCAGATGTTAATTACGTTGCTAATTAAGTTTTACAGCGCTTAAAATTAAATGATAAACATACAAAATATTAATGAATTCATGAAATAAAATATTAATATTTACAATTGACTCGAAACTCAAATTTTGTTGACCTAAAATTTAACATTTTTATTTATTTATTATATTTGGGAAACAAACAATATTTTTACACAATTACAATAAAAAAATAAAAAAATAGTACATTTATCAATAAAGTTTCCACTAATAAAAGTTATTCTGTTCTCTTAGATTTGCGCGAGCACTACACATTATAAATAAAACTACTTTTACGGATTTAACTCGCGTGTAATTAGATTTTACATATTATTATTATTGCCCGACGTTGCTGAAAGTCTAATTACAAAAAAAAATCTAATTACACGCGAGTTAAATCCGTAAAAGTTGTTTTATTTATAAAAGTTATTCTTGTTTGTTTTACGATTGTATAATAAGACTTAACAGCTACTAACGTAATAAAACATAGGAACGTTGTAATTAAGTATACAACGTATCTAAAATGTATTCACCATCCTGACGTCTTTGTTCTGCGTATATACAATATTTAGAAACAATTGAATGCGTCATTGCGTTAGAATTGATTCATGCCTATGACATGGATAATATTGGTAGGAGATGGTATTGTTTATAGAATAAATTGACTAACAAAAAGTGTTTTGACAAATCTGTGGAACGAGCATTCCACAAAAATGACAAGATTAGCCTCGATATAGCAAGATAGAACGACTAGGGTAACATCAACGAATTAGGAATGATTGATCATTCCTAATTCGTTGGGTAACATGCAAATTTTGAACGATTATCACGCCTTTACATTAAGAGCAAAACTATACCAAACCCTATACAGCAGTGTGGTGTGGTAAAATAATATGGCTAATTATTTTCGAGGCGACTAACAACTTAAAGTGCGACTAACTATTTTGTTACTAAAAAATAACTTGGCAGCGATTAAATTTTAGCAATATTATATTACATGAGCTTCCAAATGCAAGGATTTATAAAAACTAAATAATGGCTGCTACTTTAAGATAACAAATATACTTATTGAACGAATGAAATTATTCGCGAGGCACTATAAATAATGGCATCGCGACTATAATATTTATTTTATTTTATTCGGATAGCTAACAGCTTACTTACTAATAATGTTAAATAAACTATAATGATAATCTAAGGGCTATTGACAAGCTACCACATATAAATATTTTTAGTTAATATTACTTATTTAATTTACTTAAGTGATTAAAAACTGTATAAACTGTACTGTACTCACGATGACTTACAAAATAATAATATTAAATAGGTAATTGATATTAATTTTACACAGTGCAGAGAAGAAAGTAAGGTACTGAATGCTTCCTTTAGAATTATTTTAGTATCCTTTTTTTCCTATCTAACTTACTAAGCAGATCACTATTACCTGCTCGTATTTCTACTTTCTGTCACAAATTGCTCGAATTAATTTTCTTTGATTGCGATATTTTATGGTACATTACTCCATAATTTATTATGATTAGGAAAATTCCACAGTACAACATTTCCAATTTATAGAACCGGTGAAAATAAAAGTTTATAGTTTGGTATAGCTATTAACTTTTATTTTCATCTAAAATATGTTATGTTCTTCATCGTACATTCTAGAATGACAATGCAGTATTCCCAATGTTCGCAGAAGAGTGAATCAGATGCAAATTTCTAAATAAAAGCAGCATGTGTACGTGTCAGACGTCGCGTTGACATGTTTTCGTATGGTTCCTTATTGTTTTCTGTTTTATAACTTACTATGTAAATTTTGAAATAAGACCGACCTAAATATTCAACGTCCGTTAAAAATTGTTTATTTTAAGTAAAAAGATTCAAATCCTACCTACAACTACGCTCATAATCCCAAATCGCCAAAAGGGGTTCAGCAGAGCTTTAGATAAAATTCGGTTACACGTAAAGCCACATCTGGCAGTATGGACGATGTAGTGACTCAAGATATGACACATTGCCAGCTTTTCGCCATTCAAAGTATGCCTAGTAAAAATATTGACAAACGCAATATTTTAAATAAAACTGATTATATTAAGTACATCTCATCATTGTTTGGATTTTTTTTTTTTTTTAATTAAATTCAGAACTCCTCGTTTACCACTTCATTTTCTAGCAACGATCTTACTAAGTTCCTAATGTAATTGACACAAGTACATTTGGTTAGTACCTTTAGTTGACTATTTCATATCACCATATTTTTTTTCTGTTTTTCATTCATAAGTACGTTTCATATAGATTTATTCAAACAATATCAAGTATACCTATGAAATTGGCGTTTTTTTCTTACACACTATTAGCTGTGATTTATTCGCTGTTTCAGTTTTATATTTTAATTATGAATAAGGACTATACTGTTACGGATTTGCATGTAGTAAACTTAGAATTATTTAAAAGTTTATTTAAAAAAAAGTGACTGTTTTATTTTGTCAGCAGAATCAACTCTTGGAATCGTTGTAACTCATGGAAAGATTTGGCAACGGAGTTTTTTAAAAATTTTAAATAACGTTAGTATGGTAAATACACATTTAATTGAAAATCTTCATAAAAATTGGCGTTGTTCCATACTAACTCTATTTTTTTTTTAACTATAAATCCTAATGTTATATATAATAAGCGAACAACTCTCGGCTAAGTCTAGCATCAATAAATTATGCAAAAATCAAGTCTGTCCATGTCCATGATGAAGAGATTAAAGAGTCATTTTCACATTTTTTTCAGAATTTACCAAGTGAAATATAACTTAATTACAGACAAAAATTGGTTGTCTGTAAAGTCGGTTTACTGACGATAGTTGAACGTGACAACGTCTTAAGAAAATACTGATGGAATGGTAGCATTTTTCAAAAGAAAAATTTAATTTCATTTGTTTTGCCGGCCTTACACGAGGTAACGCCGCATGCGTCATGTTTTTTCGTGCGTGCAGCCGGCTCTATCGAATTATAAGACGTTGTCACGTCAAAATCTTGCAAAGAGTGTAGTTTCAAAAAATAATAATAATAAGAACCTAAAACAACAATTGAATTAAAGAAATTGCAATTTTAGGTACAAGATAATAAAACGCCAATTTCATAGGTAAGGACCTATTAGTTAATCTTAATAAACAAATAAATTACTTGATATTGTTTGAATAAATCTATATGAAACGTACTTATGAATGAAAAACAGAAAAAAAATATGGTGATATGAAATAGTCAACTAAAGGTACTAACCAAATGTACTTGTGTCAGTTACATTAGGAACTTAGTAAGATCGTTGCTAGAAAATTAAGTGGTAAACGAGGAGTTCAGAATTTAATTAAAAAAAATAACAAATTCAAACAATGATGAGATATACTTAATATAATCAGTTTTATTTAAAATATCGTTTGTCAATATTTTTACTAGGCATAATTTGAATTTTATGGTTCGATTTCTTTTTACCATTTATAATTTTATCGATGGGGACGGTTTAAATCGTGTGCCTCTACGTGTTCTATTTTTTTGTTTCATCTGTATGTTTCCTGATCTATTTGGCTCATTTAAATTTATAATCGTCCTGTCTACCGACAGTAACATAAATAGTCGAGAAAACAAGAAAAAATTCGAGTCGGCTTACAAAAAAGTTACTATGAAACTTACTTTTAATATAGAAAAAAAAACTGACAATATTTCTTTTAGATTCAATAATTTTAAGAAAATATGTTACGTCGCATTCAGATACAGAAACACATAATTATTTTTTAAGCATAATTGTTTGACACATTTTCATGTCACGAGTTATTACTTAATTGTAGAATAACGAAATATTTTTTTATCACTAACTAAATGACGCTATGCGAACATGAATAAGAATGGCTTGACTTCATCAATAAGGAAAACTGTTTCTTATTATTATTTATATTTAGCTTTATACTGTTGATACTCTATCTGAAATATTGCCGTTTCAGAATATTAGATACAACATTTAAAATGTAGGTTCCTACTATTTCGTCGTTACGGAGCGCAGTCTCAATAAATAAAAAAGTTGTGTGAGATACATGGCACTAAAAGTTTCCGGAATGAATAAGAAAAAAATACTATTATAGGTCAAAAATGACTTTATTGTGTCTGAAAATATTCTCCCTTTGCGCAAATGCACTTTTTCCGTGGGGCGCACTAAAAGTTTCCGGAACGAATAAGAAAAAAAATACTATTAAAGGTCAAAAATTAATTTAATGTGTCTAAAAATATTTTCCCTTTGCGCAAATGTACTTTTTCATTCGATTAACCTCTTATTAGTCGGACGGTTGATTACGCGATTTGATTTACGCGAGTTCATACATGTTAAACCAATTTTGAAAACTTTTGTGCCACTCTTCCGTGGTGACCTCAGAAACGCGTTATTCATACTCTTCGACAGCCTTTTCGAAAATCGTTGACCGCGTAATTGGTTCTTAAGTTTTGAGAACAGAAAGGTGCCAGGTCGGGACTGTATGCAGGATGCCTCATAAGTTCTACGTTTTTCACCTTCAAAAATCTTTTACAATATTTTTTATGTAAGTGGCCAGTTCCGGACACTTTTATTGTAACCTATACCTATGTATTATCGTATTACGTGCTTTTTTAACCGTCTTAAATAATTCAAGGTGTGAATGTGCCAGTCAATACACACAACCCTTGGTATGGGACCATCATAGAAATCGACCACATAAACAACCCTGGCTGAAATTCTCAGAGCAATGATTAAGTATAATTAGGTACAAAGAAAAATGTGATTTGTCAGTTTAAACTTACAAAACTTAGTTTGATCTAACAACCAAAACACTGATTTTAAATTCTGTCGCGTTGCCATAACATAAGACCGTTATATCGTTTTGAAGTTTAACCTGCCCTTGACTGCGCTTCACCCAACACCGTTGCCGTGCCTCTAAGTCAAATACGACTTAAACAATACCGTTGTTAATCAAATCCTGGCACCGACCCAAAGGTCTTGACCGATGATTAAGGTACCTTAATCATTACTTTCACTCGTCACAGACATCGAGTGACAAATAAAGGCGACTTTCTGTCGAAACAATTGTATTCATAATTTTGGATACGTGACCCCACTTTCGTTGATTTACTACAGCGATTTGCAGAGTGAATCAGCTGGCAATCCCGGTGCGTACGCGCATGGTTCCACACGCGTGATGTAAATGTTAAGTTCATCATTGACAATGGATCTATTTGGTGATCAATATCGGTTTTTTTCGATCCTTACAACACGTACGTGATATGTGAAGTGCAATTCGGCTGATAAATTTTACTAGTACTCGATTTACGAGTAAGTAGGTATTTATAGAAAATGTACAATAAAATTAATAACTAAGAAGAGAATTTTGTTCACGGCCGCCCTTTTCAAGTTCCCGCCAAGAAAAAAACGAAAGATTAAATTAGGTTAGACGTGACAACAGAATAGCAAATGATTAAAACTAAATTAAAATTAGATTTTTTTTAGGTTAGTTTAGTTTAGAGAGTGGCACAACGGAATTGGCACCTATAACATATTATCAATAGCTCCCAAACTAGGTAATCCTGTCTTATCGGAGCTATAAAGATATAAGAGGTATAAGGGTATAAGATGCGATTCACTAATCTTTGTGTCTCTATGACGAATCATTAATTAAACAAAAAAGTAGATGAGGTAGAAAGTCAGAACTAAAATAAACAGTAACTTCTGTCTGATATACAGACGGCTGCACATCAGATTGCCGCTAACTGACTTTTTTTTCTCAATAGTCTTTGAAGTTATGAAAAAAAGTTGAGATTTGAATAAAGCAAGATAATGTTCTTAGCAGACTTGCCATCATCGTCTGTGCATTGCAACTATGTATTTCAAATAAATGCGTGTTTATTTACATGTAATAAAATATTACCTTTGTTTTTTTTTCAGATTCCATTGGTAACATCACAGGCGCGACGGAATGGAATACAGGGTATGCGTCGTCGGCGACCGTGTACCCTCCGTACGGGCCGTTACAGGCCCCGTACTACAAGCCGGACACCACCATCCATATACCCACAGGTAAATATAATTGTAGTACATACGATCCCGGTCGTTTCAGGAAAGTCCTGACAAGCAAGCTAGAAATGTTCGGGAACTGCCGCAAACATTAAAGATCTTTTGGCCTAAAACAATACGAACGCTATGAGCTCTGGGGAATGTCATGAGAACAGTGCGTAGCTGCGCAAGACCTAAAAGCTGCCCTTCAAGCCCTACATCTCAGCGGTGCATAATAAGAAATAAAGGAGACGAATACAGGATGTATATACGAACCGAACCTTTTTTTTGCTGACGGGGAGGTCAAATGTATTTACGCATCGTCAGGGCCGGATTTAGGGGAGGGCAAGCGGGGCTACAGCCCAGGGCCTCCACAAAAGAGGGGCCCCCACAATAGAGACTTCGGAAAAAAAAATTCAAATTCAGACTAGTAAACACCAGTAAACAACTTTTCCTTTGATATTTTATTTCGCATTTACCTTTACCTACGGTACTTTGTACAAACATGATTACATGAATAATAATAATAATAATATCTTTCTATTTTGTTCGTTGGTTAAAAGTCGTAAAGAAGTATGCCTATTTTTTAACCGAAAACTCGATTGAAAAAAATTGATCATTTTATTTGGAAAATAATTTGGGGCTAAGGGGCCTTCACTCCTTTGTTGTCCCGAGGCCTCCAGACCTTTAAATCCGGCCCTGCGCATCGTCCCTGCGGGGTGGTGCCAACCACAGGGGATATGTGGGACTCGAGGTAAAGGCGTTCCCTCATACCCACTACACATCCTCCCCGTTTTACTACAAAAATTACGTATTTTGGAAACAAATGTTCTACTTGTTAACTCTTTGTATTTTTTTATCAACAGGCCGTACAATTTTTTATTGATTTTTATTATAAAAATGACGGATTTCCATAGAAACTGTCATCTCCTATTTTACCCCCTTAGGGGTTGAATTTCGAAAAATCTGCTCTTACCCCTTGCCTATATCATAAAAGGAACCTTCGTGCAAAATTTCAGCTATCTAGGTCCAAGGGTATTGGCTGGGCGTTGATCAGTCAGTCAGTGAGTCAGGACTTTTCTTTTTATTTAACAGATTAAAATTAATAATAGAGACATTAAAATTTCTGTCACCGATAGAATGCCATATTTTCACTGAATAACAAACTATATTTCATCGGCAAAAAAATTCCGATAAAATTGTCGCGGGCCAATCGATAAGGAATAATTTCATTAATCGCTAATGAATGATGAGAATTAACTTTAGGTACTTCTACTCAGTAATTCAACAATTCGTTTACATCGAAATCAGTTACTATACCTTCATATTTGATTACAATTTACCTTAATTTGTAGGAGCAAACGGGATACAAGTACACATTAATAATATTTAATTTGATATAATCAAACTTCCTCGTCCTAACCACGTAATGAAGCGGTTGACCGCATTATATAAGTTCCAAATTGTTGGCGAAGCTTATGATTAAAATTTATGCATTTTAATATACAATATGTAACGATTATATAAAATTCCAATTAATATTATGCTGACACGACAGAACCGTGAACTGCCTCAACGTGGCCATACTATCCCCGCTAAGATCTTACTTTTTGGTCGTAGTGTCGTTAATTTATTTTCGTAACGGATATTAGCATAGCATAACATGAACAAGGAAAATATAAACCGTTACATACTAGAGTTATCTACTTAACTATGAAATTACATACCTACCTAAATATTAACAAAACCCAAAGTTTGAAAGGCAAATGCCTCTCTTGAAAAAGAGTTTCTAGTGTATTGTATTTCTAATAATTGTTTTAAATCGGACTAAAAAGTGAAAAATAACTTTTTAGTAGGTATAGGATGAACGAATAGTATAATTATTATTTCAAGAAAAGTGTGGGGTGCTCAATGACATTAGTTCTTGAAAATATTCGATCGGTACAATTAGATTGAGCACCCCACGGTTTTCTCTCTAAATAATAATTATACTTTTCGTTCGTCATTTAGTTTCTATACTAAAAAAATATATTTCACTTCTTAGTCCGATTTAACATAAAAGCGCGTTTTTTTTAGTTTTTTTTAAACTATTACTTTATTTTCTACTTTTTATTTTTAGTGCTATTTATAACCGCCGATGAAAGTACTTATAGCTGAACTAACTTTTCAAACGTTTAATTTATTAATTCTGTCGGTTCTAATCAGGATAATGATCAGATATTCTTATCGAATTATTGTAATGTCATCGGTCTTTGATAAGTCTATAAAGTTTAAATGAAATCTAACCGTTTAAAGTGGCTCAAAATCGAGCCCAAACGAGTCAGTTATACAAACATACAGGAGTTACAAACTATACAGGTGAAACTAATATAAGCATGTTAAAAATACGTCATTGAATGTTGAAGAAATAATTGCTTCGATATCGATAAGCATACGTCAGCTTGTGATAATAATCAGTAGTCTGGAGCAAATTTTCAAAAAAGGCAGTTGATTGTTAGGAGAAAATTATGATAGATAGAAGATAAATCGTTTATTGATTTTAATAGAATACCCACACATATAGTAAAAAACAACAATGAAATTAACTTATACACATCTAAAATTATCTCACTGAAACACTACCTATGACAATGAACTAAATTATGAACCGCAACGTGAGAGGTAGACGTATGTGTGTCAGCAGCGTCACAAATAGGTTGGTTGAAGCTCAGCGAAGGTACCTTTCTATTTGCCCGAGAGCAAATCGCCGATTTTCAGCCTCAACCTCGAGAGTAACGGGAGAAAAACAAAAGAAAACGTCATAATAAATAGGGAAATTCTACTTAACACTACTCAATATGCAATAAACTCAATGTAATATTATACCTACCTACTCTATCATAGCTTAACAAAAGATTACTAAATACCTATGTGTTAATATTAACATTGCTATATCAAACAAACAAATAATAATAAATACTTTATATAGGTATAATACGGTTACCTAAAATAAGCTATAACAATCAGCAATTCCGCCCATGGACAAACTGCGCGTAGATAGGGTTACCATTTAGAATGTTGAAAAGTCCTGACAAAATGCCTTTCAGTTCAAAAATGCCGGACATTTTAATCACAAAATGCAAACATCAGCACGCACTTCAGTACGCACTTCGTAAAAATAGTATGGACATGTTAGCTAACAGTCGCTTTTAGATGAGTGGGACATTAATAAAGATTAAATATGTTACTTATGTAAGTTTTAGTACTCGTATTCCATCTAAAACAAAAAGTCCGGACAAACTAGAAGGCCGGACAAAGTCCGGACTGTACCCTAGAAGTCCGGACATGTCCGGACTAATCCGGACAGATGGTAACCCTACGCGTAGAGGATTTCAAGTCGACTGGTATCTCACTGTCAACTAGTCTTCGCATGTCTTGAATCGGCATGGAGCGACAGACCCAGAGTACGGATTTTGTTAGAACTCCATAATATTTAGTTCACTCAATATCCACGCAATATGAATCCAATTTGGCGCTAGTGTCGAAACTCGAGAGTACGGAGCATCCCAATATCAATGTCGATCGATCAAAATTGGTTTCGAGAGTAAGCCTATTGACTGAGGGTGCCTCTAAGGGCTCGGACCTCGGCTCAAGCGTGCCGAGACGTGGAGGGATCACTGAAATACCATAATGCGTGTGAACCAGTAGCCCAATTCACGTATTAAAACCGTTGGGATATCGCAGCCATTTAGTCGTTTAAACACTTTTTCGTATTCACGTACGTCAAATTAACCGATTTTGAAGTGGCTCGATCGCAATGTCGTTGAACCATCGTCGAACCGTATTCAGCTAAGAAATCGTTTTAAAATTTTGAAGTATAAAGTATATTTGAACCTTTTAGTAGAAAATCAAATCATTTTACGGGCATCTTTTTTGTTTCCTTGACAAGTCGTTCAGATGTGCTTTAGTTCCGATCCTATTGAGTTGTCGTCCTATCGAAATGTAGCTGAGTAACATGTGAATACCAAAATTGGATAGAACTACGATCGAACGATTTCTAAACTACAACGGTTTTTAGATCGAATGTATTTACGTGAATTGGGCCACTGGTCTTCGCTCCCGTCTGCAAGTGCGATGAGATGTGTAGCGAGTGTGTGAGTATGCTATTGTAATGTAAGGACAACGATTAGGGAGTAACGTATTGGCGTAATCAGGTCGTCCTGGTCAATTCTATGTCATTTCTAGGTCTGCATTCCATTTTGGGTTGTAGCCACGTTGTCTTCATGAATGTTGACTATTCCCATCTTTCCCTTTGCAGCCACAAAATAGACTGAAACATGTCCAAAATAAGCACGGATGTTATCTACCTACTGTAGTACCAATCTTGTAGTCTGTAGTATCTATCGTAGGGTATTTGCAACATACTTTTAAAATTGCCTTTTCACTTTTCAGTATTACAAGCCGAAATGCCGCTGGGACACGCAGACTACGGCGGCTTCCAAACCACGGCGGCGTCTAGCTTCGTGAAGAGTAGTCCCAACCCCGGTCCAGCGCTCACCGACCTGAACGCGCCGACCGCAGTCCCCGCGCAGCGCTATGACCCGAACTACTATAACACGTGGCCAACCAACACGTACAATTACAACAACTACCAATACAACAACATAAACAACAACCCAGCCTGCTTACAGTCCCACACGCCTTATATAAACCCGAACCCAACACAAATGATCCTCCCCAACCTCTATTCCACAGTTAATCAAAACCAAATACATGTCCACCTACATAGCTCCGCAGAGAAACACAATTTGGATCAGTACATGCAGAGCGAAATTAAAATTAGTGACATTGACGGTGGTATTTCCATCACCACGGAACTGCAGGGTGCTGGTGAAACAAGTGGCCTCGTCCAACCTTGTGACACCAATGATGAGGTGAAACACGGCATTTATGGCGGCAATCAAGAGGTCTGGAGACCATATTGACAGTTGGCTAACACCGAAGACTATTCCGTTGTACATATTGTGATATAGATTTATAGATAACGCCGATTAAATAGATAATTGTATAGAAATATTAATGTTAAACATTAATTCGATGTTAAGTGTTAAAAAGTACCTTTCCATTTGATTATAAGTTAATAAATTATATTTAAACATTTAAGGTTGTTTTAATAAATGTCCTAAAAACCTCAGCTGAGGGAGGTTATAGGCGAAGTAGGGTACTCACAGCTGACGAGCCGCTCGAATTTGGAGCAGACCAAACTGGGGCATTACCTCCAACTTACAGAATACCACAGACTAATAATAATAACACTACATCTTTGTGGTGTTGTATTTCTGTTGGTGAGTAAGGTCACCATAGCTCTTCCCACCGTGGAGCTCAGTTGGCAGCTTGCGAATGTCGGTGGCTGCTTACAATTAGCAGGTATGTTCGTCTTCGCGGAAGTATACAATGTTCCTCGTGAGGCACACCGACAAGCGGAGCGTAGAGAACATCGACGGTTTTTAGTGGGTATGCTGGAGTCCCAGAGAGTCCCACATAACCCCAGTGCGGCCCCTTATCGCAGCTAGGATAGATATAAAATCTTTTCCGTCGCAAAAAAAAAGGTATGTTCGTCTGCCAACCATTAAAACAAAGAAGGTAGGTAGCGCACAGCGGATTAGCCTCTCGAATTTCGACTTTGGGAGTTTATTAAGGGTGCGTTTTCCGTAAGGTAGGAAAATCATATTTGAAGATAAAGATAATTTTCTTTGTCAGAAACTTGTGTAAAAAATGTGGCACCCTTTTTTTGACTGACTACTGCAGGTTGTCGCTGATGACATTTCCTGGATCACCTGCTTTTTTTTTTCAAGGCGTAGACCTTGGGGGGTCCTCAAGCCAGTAGGTCGACACTTTCTAGAAGAATAGGGCAGGAAAATGTAATTGATACTGTCTTGGTTGGTTTAAAATGTGAAGCCATCGTCTACCTACCAGTTTTTCTGCGACAGCAGCCGGCGTATGCTAATGTTTTTAGTAGAAGTTAATGTTGCACATATTTGCTCATTATATAAGTCTATAGGCCCCCTTAAGTTAAGAACCTAGAGTTAAGAACCCCTGTAACCTCTGTAGAGCCTTCCGGTATACTAGTTTTGAACTTGCTTGTTTGTAAAAAAAAATTGTCAAGGCTGCATTAGGCAGACCTGGACGCTCGAAAATTACTCCAATTTTGTACTTATTTATACCTTTGTTGTACCTTTTTAGGACATTTGACAAGGTCAAAATGTCTCTCGAGCCAAGAGGATTTTCTGAGTCCTCGCTTTCCAAAAAACCTTAATAATTGGGTACGCGAAATGGCGCATACTTACTTATTTTCGGGCTCAATTTCCATTGATAGGCTAACATCAGAACTAGGTAGGTACTCGTCGACGCCGTGTCTACATCGACCTCTTCCATTTCATTCTTTATTTTTTTTTCTCTTCCCCATGATAAATACCTTTTTGACAATCAAATGAGTTCTTTAATCATTTTTTCTGAAAAAGAAACCCCTTTATACAATGTTTTACAGGAAACTACCGAAACCCACCTTCCCGCCTAAACTCTTTGAAAGTTCCCGCGCTTTACCACATTTTATTTTTCACATCAAAAACAATTAAACAATTTGTTTCATTCTAAGGTTTCATTCAAATGCAAATGCAACCGCGCTAAATTTCTTATTTTTTTTCTTAAATTTTCCCTATTACGGGACGGCAAAGGGATCTAGCCCATACAGCTAAGTCTTCAGTTTGTTATCTTCTTTCTTGATTTTTGCAATAAAATGTGGGTGTCACACATTTTAATGCATCAAGGGAGTGCTTGGCGAGAAATGTATGGTACAGATCTCATGATGGTGACTGATGAGGTGGAAATCTCACTATAAAATTCTCAATGTCATACACACACCTTTATTTCAATTATTTCTCATAATTCATCGTCAACATGGATGCATAAGCAACAAAACGACATCACTTTCACTACCACATCCACTCCGAAGCAATTTTGAATTATTGAAATAAAGATCGACATCCAGTCGCCATGGTTTCCCGCCAAACACTCTTTCTTAATTTTTTTTATTCTGCCTTTTCAGGGAAGGCAAGGGGAATAGGCCCATACAGCCTCAGCAACCGCACCAAACACCATTTGAATTTGTTTCTAAAATGCAAAGTTGATTCATACACACAGCGACGTCGGTTGAAACTCGAGCGGCTAATCTGCTGTGTCATATCTCTCTATATGATACCTGCTGGCCATAAAGCTATAGATTTCCCTCAAGCTTCCTGCTGCCGGACTATTCGTCAACTTTTATGACAAATAAAAGTGTTAATTACCGAGGGAATTACTGATCCACTACTTCTTTCTTCTTCTTCTAAATTAGTTGTTAATAGTGTTTTTACAACCAGAACTAGGGATAAACTCCTAGGTACCTACATACATACAACGCTATTATGACACTACTCCGGTAACAACAGCAATGGATATGTAATTCACCCGGTGATTATCACTTTCACCTTTCGAAAAATGTTAGCGAATAAGGCCGGCTGTTTGAAAACAAAGACATTTTTCTAACTCTAATTGTCATGGTCTTGAAAGAAATAACAAATACGTAAGATGTGGCTGCACGAACTATTCCTGCTTTCTTCTGCCCTGGCTACTGGCCCTAGCATACGGGAGTATAGAAAAGTAAAATCACGCAATAGGGCACGAAAAACGAAATAACCAAACCTTTGTAATAAAATGAGATTAATTATAATTATATTCTTCTTCTTCATATCCCTAATCTAAAAAAAATGTAAATGATGACGTTAAATGAATAGGATACACGTAAGACGAAGAAGTGTTTCCTTTAATTTAAAGAAAATTAAATCTAGCTACAAGAAATTTATAGGTAAAACTGTAAGCCACAACTCGAACAAAAAGTGAAGAAAAAACTTTGACCTTGAAACAATTATCCATTTGTCTCTTTCTAATTACTAGAACACGTCTAATAAGTCTTAGACAATATAATACGGGACGTGGCAAGCGGTAGCGTTACCCTCCGCCAAAGTACATGAACAAACGTTCATGTCAGTTTATAAAAACTAGTGCGCCGCGACGACCGACCGCCATTTGAATTTGTATCTGTCGCTAAGCGGACCTCGTAAAAATTATTGGTTGCGGAGTGTTTTCTTGTAAAGGGCGACCAGAAACATTAAATTTATCCTAAAACGAGGTTGCTTATCACACGGAAGTAATTTTCTATTCAAATAAACTACTGTTTCACATAACAATACAAATTTTCATCTACAAATTTTGCGACAGAAACAATGATATAACAAGGTTAGGCGATATTGTGGCCCGCCGGGTTAGCCGAGCCCGCGAGTTTGCGCTCATAATAGTGATTACAATTTTTGCAACAGTGTGCGCGAGTGAGTAAATGTGTGCTATTCGTGTTTGCCTCACCCCCTGCAAAAAACGGCAGAATGTTTTCAGTACTAAATCTGCGCTATGCCACGTCCCGTGTTAGATGGTCTAAGTAATATGTCATACGTACCGTACGTACGTCATGGCAGAGTTGGAAAGAAACAGGTAGGTAACGAAAAAATTGTCTTCACTTTCTTATTGGTAGTATGGCGTAAATTATTAGCTATAAATTTCTTGGTTATTATGTTAGTTGTGGGGAGAGTTAGAAAGAGACGGGTAGGAAACGCAAATATTCAAAGGTCACTTGGGATCAAAAAGTTGTCTTCAATTTTTTATTAGTAGTGTAGCTTCCAGTTTTACCTATATATTTCTTGAGCTACGTTGACACTTTTCGATTCTTATCGGTTTTCAAACTCTACTCGATAATACCACAGCAAAAAATCTAATGTCAAACTGTCAATAATTGACTTTTATTCTCTCTGGTAACATTATTAGTGCTACGTGAGAAAATGGCGTCTCTTGTGTCTAGTTTAATTTTGTAAATTATTTCTTGTTTGAATCAGTTCTAGTGAGAAAATTACTGTGAAAACATATCTGCTAAAATATTAATTCTACTGTAAATATTTTAAACCGTAAGTAACGTCGCTGTTTTTCATAATATGTTTATACGTCATTATTATTTCAGGTTTCGTAGTAACGGCGGATAAATGCAAATTAATCTATGTTCTAGAATTTAACATCAATTGTTTGCTTACAGTCGAAAAAGTGCATCTTAGAGTATTACTGAGAGTGCAATGTCAGAGGAGATAGATCGTCAGGGTGAGTCCGCGAATGACAACGCGGGCGGTGGCGGTTCTAAGCCGACGCGCGTGCTATTGACCCCACACCAACTAGATGCCGCCGCTGCGGACGCCCTACGCTCCGCGTGGAGATCACAGGACTTGTACATTGACCACCTCGAAACATTGAACAAACAGTTGGAAGGTATTTACGAAAGTTTCGGCTTGTAGTGCCTCGTGTCCGGGTTCTGAGTGACCCGAAAGTTCTTTGTTACTTTATATCGACAATACTTTAACTAAAATTACTAGTGTTACTGAATATATTTATGTGATGTTGTTAATTATGAATATGTGGTACGGGGTGTAAGTTAGTTAAGATATTTATCGAAGAGTTGGTTTTCCTGTGCTGTGGAGTGTTCAGTGGAAGTGCTAATGAAGGCTGAAGGCCCAGTGATGTCTCCAGATTTCTCTGGAACTGTGATCAGTGCTTTAACCCAACTTCAAATGGCTGATGAAAGATGTGCAGAGTCATCCAGTCTATACACAAATAAAAAAGTAAATATGTGTTTCTTTACTTATTTTGCTAATAAGATAAGAAAATCATTTTTGTATTTGCTTATCTTCGGTTATGATATATTGATGTGCTCAAAATTGTATAAATTAAAAACATGTAAGTAATTGTATACAGAAATAGTTTTAAATTTAATTAGTAACATAAATAATATCTTATTCCAAGCCAATTACAGAAGCATTGGAATACAACATTTTTTGTAAACCATTACTTATAACTTCGCAACAGCAATCTTTTCATGGTGTTTCTCATTAATTTATTTTGTAATATTTTAACTCATTTGTAGCATTCTTTAACTGTTTTAATAAGTAACTTAAAATTCATTAAATGTTTTAATTCCCATTCCAGTAGGGTCATGTAATTAAAAGAGTAAAGTAATAAAATTATAATATGTTATCATAAAACAAATTTTGTTTATACAAAATCATATTGTGAAGTAAGTGATTATGTTCATGAGACCTACATCAACCATTCAACATTCTTCCAGAAATGGAGTATAAATTAATATTGCTCATGAATGCAGCTGAAAATAGATTTATGAATGCACAGTAAAGGTACACAAGTTACATAAGTTAGTACCTATGTCAAGTACACAAGTCAGATTACAGGCAGCAGTAGCAGGCGACATGTCTCTGTGACACTACTGTTTATATGTATTTATATGAAATACCTTCTGTAGCTAGCAACACGTCTTTGAAAGTAAATACTATAAACCGCTAGTGTTGCGGTGTCATGTCACCTGCGGCTGCTATGTGTAGTCTTCTATGAACTTGTACCATAACCTGGCAAAGTTTAATATTATAGTTTAACTTCTGTTAAGGAATGCTACAATGAAATGAGTACTTAATCAATTAATAAAATAAATACACTCTCGTACAGCTGAATTAAGCTGCCTTGTAGTTAAGTTTTTTTTGTAAATGTGTAATTAATATTGAAAAAGTTCAAAACAAAATTATAAGTTTTACTTCACCACCAAAATTAAACCTTCGAATGTTTGTTCGAATTAATGTTCGAAAGTGTATTTTGTAGTTGTAATTCAAGTTATATTTCTAATATTTTTTTTATTTATGACATTGTATTTTATAATAGGTAAATTTTAATATAAAAAAATATTTGGAAAGAAAGTAGTGGAAATATTGAATAAACCTTTGCTTACTCTCTATAAAATTAAAAATATTTTAAATTTCATCCAAATTAGCTACTTTCTATCTGAAGTATTATTGATGAAGTGATAATATCTCTTATCTGTATGTTCATTTGAAACAGCTAAGTTAATGTATGGTAAATAAATAAACATTGCCTTAGCAAATGCATAAAAATAGACTTGTGGATAGATATAGCAACAATTTCCACAAAGTTCAGAAGCATAAGTTCACTTACAAGAAGCTTGAGACACATGAAATGTAACCCAGAATGCTGAAACGATTTTGAGTGTAACATCTGTCTGGCTCTTGTTTGATTATTTACTGAAGGATTAATACTTTTTGGGTTTGGTGTCCCTTTTATGTATGCAACAGGCTGGTAACCTGTCACTACTTGGAGGCACTGCATGGCCCATACTGCCAGTTGTGGCTTTATGTTTAATTAAATGTTACCTAAGGCTCTGCTCTACCCCTCTTGGGACTACAAGTGTGATTGTATGTATGTATGTACAAGTCTAGTTATTGTCACTTCATTGATACTGGTTATTGTGACATAATATTTCCTATTCTAACCATTTTGCAGCATTGTAAAGAAATTAAATGGCCATGATATGCCATACAGACAGTTTTTAAATATGAAGTTATGGGGAGAAACAGAGATGGATATTAATTTATAAATAATATCCATTTTGTGTACTGGGCTAAAAGTGTTCTGAATGAAACTAAAAAAAATATAATATTATTTTTTATTTGATATGATTGCATTTTTTCTAATGAAATAACTTGATTTACTGAGAATAGTAATCATGTGAATACCCTGTTATCTTTCATTTTGGGGGCATTTCAAGTCATGCAGTATGTGGTATAGTCAATACTGGTTTAGGTTAAGATTTTTTTATGAAATGTTAATGTAGATTTAGTCTTTCTATGACCAGTATGTAGTATGTACAGATGACAGCAGATCAGCTACCCAAAACTGTCTTTACCCAATTGATTTTCAACCTTAAACATGTGCATTATAAAGTTCAAAATCGATTGAGAAAATTTGACAGTTTGTGGCAACCTGGTGTGGTGTTGACTGTATACTCTTAAAATAACTGGAGCTAGTTAGATTCTAAACATAATTCCAATAGGGTACTACACCATTTTTTGGAAACTTAATCAATCATGAGGTTTCAGGTCCTCAATTTACCAGTATAATTTTTATTTCAATTTTATAAATCCAATAATGCCACACCGCGGAAACGCTAGCCGCCATTATTTTCAGCTCGTGACGTCACTCCGTTAGTAAACCAAACAACTGTGATTTCAAAATCAACACAAAGCATGATACAAATCTACTTTGTTTACTAACGGAGTGATGTCAAGTCGCATTCCAATATGGCGAACGCCGTTTTAAAGATTTTAGGGACAGATTAAAATAGTCGATTTTTAAAATTTAATAAGCTTAAAATTTATATTTCATATTTATGAATCATTTACTTTTTGCAATATTTATCATAAAAATGCAATATCATATTTTTTCTTTCATGGTGTAAAATACTCAGTCATGAACTTACTTTTTTTAAGAGCTACAGAAAATTCTCTTTACATGGTAATGCCAACAAAATTATGAAGGTACACATAAAGATTTCTTACCAAGTTAACTTCCGTTTCTAAAATTGCAAATTTTTTTTATACCTATAGTTTGGAATTGAATCTGATTTCTACCTACTCTTCTTATTGCTTTTTTTTATCTAATGCTTAAACTTCTATTTCTCTTACTAAAGCTAGTTAACGAGTCACATTATTTTACCTTTAGTTAAGGTGTTGTCGATTGTTGTGTTCCCAACCTTGGTATTTTGTAACTGTTCAGAAAATTTTAATATTCAATATCTTAAAATTAAACCTCATTTAAGTAAATGTATAATATGATAAGGAATTGTACTCTTTTAAATTTAAATTATCGAATGCAATTGTAATTTAAATAATTATATAACAAGCATTATAAAACTAAAATTTATTATGTTGGTTATAAAATGCCTCTTTACCCATGCTTACTATTAGTGGTATGTGGGTAGTATATTTATAACTATTCAAGGTAATTTACCACTATTGCAGGAATTACAATATATTTTAGTAAAATAGTGAATAGTAAATAAATAATGTTTAGTGAAAATCAGTAGTTATTTTTCATAAATAAAGGGGTACTTTGTTATGATTCAGCAGCATTAAAAATGCCACAGAAAAATGCATTACTTACAAAAAAGTGTATATTTTTTGTTATAAGTGATAAAAAGAACCTCTTTAACTTTTACAAACTACAATTATTAATAAATTAAATTTTGTGTTGTGTTAGGTACCTTTATGATTTATTGTAATAGTAATATGAGACATTGTTGTAATTTTTGTCTAGTCTAGTGAAACAATAACTAAAAATCACCCTTTTGCCCATTCATAAATAATCTAAAGGGTTACTAGTGTTAAAATTCGAATATATTACCCATAAACTCCCTGTTGGCACATAATAGTAATACCATGGGTAAGAGGGGACATAAAAGTATGTGTGATTCTCAGGGTCTAAATACTAAAGTTTATTTTAAATACAAATTTATTTTTATTAAAATATCACGTTGTAATGTGCAGGCCGATTGGAAAAATCGAAAGAGGTTGAAGATAGGCACAAACAACAAAATGCTGAGTCACAACATAGAGAGAAAGTTCTCGTCAAGAGGCTTGCTGCTAAGGAACAAGAGATCCAAGATTACGTAGTAAGTTAATAATGAAATAACTATGGGGGATCATAATATCGAAGTTTTAATATTTGCTAAACTGAGATAGGACTTTTTAGGGGCTAGGACACGGAAAACCAGCTCAATTTTAGGAGTGTTATGATTCTTACAGTCAATAATAAACGTCTGTAGGTTACAGGAAAAACGGTATCGGCATAAAATTCAAAAGCTATAGTAGTGTGTGCCTAACAAAGCATATCAAACCAAAGGTAGAATCAGAATAGAGACTAGTTTTGTGTGTGATTAGGTACTTGATTGTACGTAAATTCGAGGCCTTTTGCGAGGACTATGTAGTTCTAATCAATGGTCTGTTGATTATTATGAAAAGTTAGCCTAGCAATAATCTTAACTCATCATAGCAAATTGCAAGGTGTTTGAAAAATACGTATGTAATTATCTTCGACAATGTTAGACATGCTTTACGCGAGCCAAAAATAAGGAGTGGAAATCTTCACTTTTGATTCTATAGCGTTGTCATTTGCCAAGACGGATTTGAGAAAAACTACGTGTAACTCTACTGTAATTCTATTTCGGCATTTAGAAGTAAGATAGCCAGTTCACTTAGTCACGCCTCATTGCTGAGGATTTTGCATAAACCATGCTCGTTTTATCTTAGAATACGGAGTACCTAGTGTATATAGGTACCTAATGTATGTCAATAAAGAGGGAAATGGCGCCTTCTTTTTTGGTTTTGCGGTACCCCCACAAAGTGTCATGTGTGCAATGTACTTCCTCATATATTTTACCATCTGTATTAACCATGTGACAAGCAAATAAATAAAATCAATGTCCACAGGTTTTCTAAAATTGTCACGAACTCTCTAAAAGTTGGCATATTTCAAATTCCAGGGACAAATCACGGAACTAAAATCATCACACGCCAGTCTCAATGGTCGACCTACGCTCCTAGATCCCGCGGTAAACATATTGATATTAAGACTGAAGCAAGAATTAACGTCAACAAAGGCTAGGCTAGAGGAGACGCAAAATGAATTATCCGCGTGGAAGTTCACCCCAGACTCGAATACAGGGAAGAAACTCATGGCAAAATGCAGGCTACTGCATCAGGAGAACGAGGACCTCGGGCGGATGACGTCGAGTGGCCGAATAGCGAAGTTGGAGGGCGATTTAGCATTACAAAAGAGTTTTAGTGAAGAAGTGAAAAAGTCACAATCAGGTTTGAATTTCCTATTAACAAATCTATATCTGTACATAGTATAAAATGAAGTCGCTCTTTCAACTTCTACACAATGGATTTCAATGTGGTTTTCAGCAATGTATAGAATGCTTTAATAGGAATGTTAATATGTACCTATGTATATGTTCCGTGCGAAGCCGGGGCGGGTGGCTAGTTTTATTATGCATACGGAATACCATAATGTCAACGAAATAACTACCACGCAAAATCAAAATCAATTGATTGAAGGTATTAAGTCGCAAGTCTAAAATAGTTTTAAAAAGTCGTTACAACATAAGCCGCCGCACTGCGCTTAAGTTTACGGCACGGCACAACAAAGAGTTTTTATAAACAGGAAATCTTCGGAACATCTTGACAGGCTTTGTTATATCTCGAAATTGCTTAGATACTTAACCATGCTACGAAATCTTTCTATGCCAAATGTCCATTGAGATTCTAATTAATAGTTTGCTGTTGCATACCAATCCTTGCCATTAGTGAGCGTTGGCACTTGCGATTCTACGTCGCGGATTTATTTTTGTTACCTACAGAATAAAAGGATTTTATATTTTGAAACACTGCATTGCTTAACCTGCCAAATTATGTGACTTCATATGTATGATACATATGAATACATATTTACCCACCATTTGGGAACTTTTCCGGGTAAATACCCGTTTTGGTAATATTACCTGGTATATATCGGGTAGATTCACGGAAAGTTTCCGAGCCGCCCATCTCTGTATGTATCCAAATGTTACCGCTCTGCTCAACTCGATTTGGCTTTATGAGCGTGATAGATAATGGATATGATATTGTTACTCTCTGGAGCAGTACCTAATCCTCGCTGTCCAACTCACACCCGCCGCTTCCCGCAAGTACACGAAGAGGATTTTGTGCCATAGTAGCTTCTCCATACTTGTGGAAAGCAGCGCCTTACAACTTCTAGACTATTCCATATATCCTCTCCAGACTTATAATTACATTATTCGTGTGCATCATGAGTAGGTTTGTGGTTAAATCTAGGAACTTGACATTTTTACTTTCTCGTATATGTAGTATAGGGGGAGTATTGTAATCGTCAAAAATTTCGACCTCGAGATTTTGACAGATTTACACGTTTTGGAGTCCGAGTCACTCCCCAAGTCCAAAAATACCGTTTTTGGAATTATGTCAGTGTGTGTGTGTGTCTGTTCGTTGGCACGATAACTCGAGTATGCTTTAACTTATTGCAACTAAATTTAACATGCATGTATGACATCAAAATATAAGGTTTCTATCAACTTTTGAGTTGTTTCCGGTATACGAGAAAGTCAAGGAGAGACCACTCCCAATTTTTTTTTAATAGAAAGCAGAGTCGAGCAAATGACTCAATTGGTTGGTCAACTGGATGGTGGGTGGGGGGATTCATCCGTGAGGATAAATATAATAGGGCCACTGCGACCTGCTGCTCGTATTGATATGACGAAAAAATGACATAACCGCTTCCATGGTTCAGTAGTTCTCCCAACTGAATTAGATCCACAGTGTTGACTATGCTAAGCTGTCAACATATATTCTCTATTGTTTTTCTACGGTTTTATTGAGCGTATTTTGTTACTTTTTCATGATGTCACTGACATGAGAAGTAAAAAGTTTTATTTTAGAGCCTTTTTCACATTTTCAACACACAGGGAGTACTTGCACTCTGTTTGGAACGGCGGTAGGACTTTTTTAAAGTCCGCCTAGCTCTACCAGCATCTTATCAAAATCTGTCGCTATAATAATAATGTTAACAGCATTATTGAACTCAGACCACTAATGATAAGATAGCGAGACTCTATGGCTGACGGTTGCAGGTGAAGCTTGATGTCATCTTCGGCTTTACCTTGACTTACCTTCAAGTAATATGAAGGTTACAGCTTCCCTGTCAAAAACACATGCATTTCTGAGATATAGTTTTCTAACACCTTATATCCATTTCTTCCAGAGCTGGACGAGATCCTACAAGAGCTTGACGAGGATGTGGAAGGCATGCAAAGCACGGTGCTGTTCCTACAGCAAGAGTTGCGTGCTGCGCAAGCGCCCGTCAATGGCGCCCGCCCCACCTCCCCTGACAAGCGAGCCTACTCGGGCAGCGAGTGCAGTGACACCCCACCAGGCAAACGACGAAGAGGATCAGTCATCTCCCTCGACTACAACGAGGAAGAGAATCCCCTCACCGTCACCAATGGAATGGATTAACCCAGGACACCAGTGTTCTCCTATCGAACACAATTCCTTAACACGAACTAGTGATTGTGAAACTCTAGCAACTATGAAATTGATTTCCCATTTTTGTGAGTGATCATTGTAAAAAAGTTCCGGTGTCACTTTACTTGAGACGTGATTGCTTATGTATTGTAAAGTGTATTCTATAAAGAGATCTATGTACTTTAGAAGACGATGTGTCATTCCCGTTGACAAATTGGTGATGAATGTGTCTAATGTGGTGAGACTAAGAACACATTTCGTAAATGTATGGTTTGCGTTTTAAGCACAACAGTGGACCATGTGATCAGATTTAATAGTGAATCGTTTTTTGACATTATTTTGTACTTGAATATTGAGACGAGACACTTGGTTGACAATTTTATAATTTATTTATGATAAGTGCATTGATTGTGATATATATTAGTAAATCTAATAGAGCAATAACAATGGACTTGTGTTGCCAGATTTCCTTATTTATGGCATTTGTTTGCTTTGAATGCCTTTGTCGAGATGTGATAGTCACCTGTCGACACTCAAGCAATAATATCAAACACCAAGCCTATTAACCGATTAATACATATTTATTAAATTTATGCGAGTTTCTACATGAATTGTTTCTATTTTCAAATTAAAATTAATGTATATAGTGCTATGTTAATAAACATATTTACTGGCAGCAGATATTGTGTATTATTTTCACAATAGACCGTTACGTTTTATACTAGCATTTGATAAAACTGAATTTGTTTAGTTAATACTAAATGCGCCATAAAACAGCTTTCATATAAAATAATGCTTTAGTTATGTTTTGTGTTACTGCATCTTGTTTTCTGTTGTTGAGTGTTACTGATTTTACAGTGGTTGTCTATTTTTACTTTCTCGTGCGTAGTATAGAGGAAGTCTTGTAATCGTAAAGAAATTCGACCTCGAGATTTTGACGGATTTACACGTTTTGGACCTCAAATAAAAATATCCAAAAATATTTTTTTTTCGAATTATATCTGTGTGTGTGTGTGTCTCTGTGCGTTAGCACGATAACTCGAGCATGCTTTAACTTATTGCAACCAAATTTAACATACGTGTATAACATCAAAATATAAGGTTACTATCAAATTTTGAGCCGTCGATCACGAAAGTTAAGCAACCAAGTGCGCAATCGGTACTCGGTGGGTGACCAAAATTTAACATGCATGTATGACATCAAAATATAAGGTTCTATGAACCTTTGAGTCGTTTCCGGTATACGAGAAAGTCAAGGGGAGGCCACTCCCGATTTTTTTTTATGAAAAAAAGTGACAGATTAGCATACATTGACCACCTGATGTTAGGCAGTTTCCACATTCTATTGTAGAATTTGTAGATAATTTGTTTTAATCAAGTACTAGCATAATGTTGAGTGCATAGAAGGAAAGTACCCACTTCTATGCACTCAACATGCAATTTCTATGCAGTTACTGGAGACTTCATTCACCTTATTACAAAACGTGGCCTAAAGTTAGTAGTGGTGGAAAACTGATGCTAACTCTTGTCTTTCATTCACTTTAGTCCATGTTTTATAAGGGGGTACAAGTCGGGATTCTTTATATTATAACATAAAATATCAAAAGTCTTAGGGTTTACAAACGCGTAAATATTTTAAAAACTAGAAAAAAATACCCTGAAAAATTGTTCTATAATATAAGGTGGTTTCATCTTAACTGGACGTCACCATATTTGCAAAAATATTTCGTTCGGATCTTAGAAGTGCAAATTTCAAAGATTTGATGAAACAATTTTTACCATAAAAAAATAAGCACCAAGCACTGCCAAAATTTCGACTGCTTTCGCTGTCGAAATGTGTGCCCTGTAGCGTAGTGGTTAACGCAGCCGCCCGGATTGCGGAGAATGTTGGGTTCGATTCTCGCCTGGGGCAGTTCGATTTTTTTCAGTGTATTTTTTCTAGTTTGAGAGCTGTACCCGAAGTTGTTATGCTTTTGGTCAAGAAGCTATGTAAGCTTCTTGACCAAAAGCAATTTTATCTATATCTTCGTGCTTTTGGTATAATAAATTAAAAAAAAATAGTGTTTTATTTAAGTAGGTAGGTACACAAGCTGTGTCAGAATGAACAAAAATATAATATTAAACCATTGGGGTGGTACAATAATTTACAGACATCTATATGGAGACTGACTCCCAAAAACGCTGATTTCCTGGTAATAGCAGAGAACAAGATGTAGGTGTACCGTCACCTTAAATCCAAAGAGCGCAACCACACCGTAACCATCATAAATGTGCAGCGAAGAATCGACGCGCAGACGATCCAACCGCAATGGAACGCAACGTCTTTGAGACATGGTATACCTACCTACATTATTAGTCGAGGCGAGGTAGGGCACAGTGGATTAACCCCTCGAATTTGGAGCAGCCAGAACTAGGACAGTACCTCCACCCGAAGACCACAGTCAAACAATACATTTTTGTGGTGTTACTTTTCTCTTCGGGAGTAAGGTCCCCAAGTTCCACGGGGTAAGGGGATTAGGCGCGGCGCGCCATATAGGCGCCTGTTGCAAGGGTCTATAGGTTACGGTGGCTTTACCCGTTTGTAATAAAAAAAATGAATGAAATTTTTTTTCAAAATCATTGGGTTCTATTCCTGGCTAGAATTATTGATTTTTCAAAAATCCAATGACGCAGTTTTTGCTTTCGTCAAAATCGGGCTCGCGACTCCTTGGATCATTTTTCGATATTCCATATAGTTTAAGATTTGGCCTTGAAGGCCCACTTGAAAAATTCACCCAGTAGGTATATCGCTAGTGTCTTACTCAACCTATGTCTTCGTGTTATTTGTATTCGTGCTATTGAGAGCTGTACCCGAAGTGTATCTAAGTTTTTTAGTATTAAATACCTTTTTTAGTATTAAGTACCTAACTAACTTTTGTATTGGCGTTAAGACCTCAATTTGTATGGGAAACACGATTTACGCTTCTTTCCGCTAGGGGCGCTATTCACGTTTCCTATACAAAGCAACTGCAATAGTTAGATAGGTCGTTGGGCCCTAAATCACCGCCGTTGGCTTGCTATCACCGCCCACGACTTGAATTTGCCGCTATCATGCTATCTAATAGGTGTACCCACGAATCACTTAGGTACAGATGTTCAAATTTCTAATGGGAACCCATTAAATAAGGGAACAATGCTCGCCATAGCGTCACTACCTGTGATAGGTACTACGAGAAATAGCGACGAAGTATGACGAACAGCAGCTTCATATTAGAGATAAAGATTGGTTAGCAGGTATTATTATTATATCTACATATGCTTTTTAGTGCAGATATCTTACAGCCACAGGAAGGAAGTCGACGGCGGCAGTCGTGCCCTCTTCGGAACTATCACAAAGCTCAAAAGCAAATGCGCGGTAGTTAGCTGACCGAAAACTTTCAAACACTATTTTTTCTGGATTTTTTTTAGGGTTTTTAGTAACCTGATCTGCTATTGACTGTATGTAGCTAGGTATCTCTCACCATCATCAAGTGAGATGAGTGAGATGAAACTTCTAGACTGAGAGGTCACGGGATTTTTCATAACGATCATGGAAACGGTTAGATTTACTTTTATAGTTTGTAGAGTAGTCCCCAAATGTGAATTATTTCGGTCTGGCTGCTCTCAGTGGTTGCAACTTCGAGTTATATAGCTTACAAGAGGCTTCATCGTTGCGAAAAAAAAACGATAACAGAAATGGTCAGTTTTAGTACCTATTCGAAGAATAACGTCTCCGCAGATGAAAAACGTTGGTCTGGCGGCTCTCAGTGGTTGCGTTTCAGAGTTATGATGCGCGAAAGTCAGTGCATTGTTGCGAAAAAAAAAGGATAACAGAAATGGTCAGTTTTAGTACCTATTCGAAGAATGGGGTCTCCACAGGTGAAAAAAGTTGGTCTGGCTGTTCTCAGTGGTTGCTTTTCAGAGAAAAAAAAAATAACAGTAATCAGCAAAATAAACAATTAAATCGAACAAATCCAAATTTTATTAATTAAACTTTTATAATTTTATCATCTTTGGGTAAATGCTAAGGCCTGAAGAGTTAAATATTTACTTATTTCCAATATTCTTTTAATTTTTTTTTGACCTTTTTCATTAGTCACATTAAAATCTATACTAAACCACAAAATAAAGTTTTGAATTCAGTTTTTTTATAAATATTTAGCTTTCAATTTAATATAATAAAGTGCATAAAGTATCAAAAATGATACTTGTTTTATTTTCATTTAAGAATTCATACTAATTGACTAATTCAATAAAACTCACATACATAAAATTCCTTTACCTTTTAGCTGTCTAAAAAAATGCAAATTACTCTTGAAATTGTACTTTTTATCCGGTCATGTAATCTAAATCTATTGATAAACATACTTAGAAAATTGAAAATGACGAAGGTATGTGTATATAATTGCTGATAATGCAATATTTTTTATTGATATTTGTATTGGTTGTAACATTTTTATCATGCTCTTGCTGGTGTCAAAAATGATACTCCATGCAGTTAGGCTATCTTGGTTATTGAGATTATTCTTTACGATATTTTCTATGAATTTGTAAGCTTTTGCTTCAATTTTTCAACATAATAACTACAAAAATAATATATGGAAACGATATACCTAGACGATTTGGTTACGCAGTCAGAAGGCAGCAATTACTCGGAAGATGATGCGGTATCAGATGACGTATATTAACTGTAGTTATGAGAAAATTAGTGTACCTACTATCTTACTCGTCAACAATTGCAAGCTGTACTCGAAGATGATTAGATACAGTACACTTTGGAAAATCATGACTATTCATGACCATGATTTGGATCCCCCTGATACTCATTTAGTAAATAAAGGTGAAAATGTTTCAGACAGTGGCACAAATTGTGTTATTTTTCAAATCATTATATGCTCAAAACTTAGGTGGAAAAAGCAGTCAATGTTGTTTTCTGAAGACCAGATTCTATTCAAAGGTTCTACCACTTTTCCGGATGACATTGGAGCTTTAACAACTCCTTATCAGTTATTTTCATGTTTTTCTCCCCGGATTTACTGTATAGACTGGACTAGAACTTCATATCTGTAGGATCCGTGACAGGTATGAAAAAGCTGAGAAATGGAAGAGGGCCATTCCATGCCCAAAAGTCGTAAGGGAATCATCGCCCACGGGTGGAGTTTACTTTATAGACTTGTGAAGATACAGGAATCCTATGAAGTCCAAAAATAGTATGGCCATTTTCTTCCACCATGTAGATTTGTCAGTCATCAATGCATGGGTTTTGTATATGTCACTATGTACCAGGAAACAAGTAAACCCCAAGCAGATCCTAAATTGGCAAACTTTAGATCGAACTTGCAGATACCCTGTGCAAATACTCATACCCCTTCGATCAGAGGGCGACCTAGCCAAAGTCACTCAATGGAACAGCCGCTTTTTAAAAAAAGGAATGTCTAGTGATAAAATAACTGTAAGGTTTGATAAAAAAAATATGAATATGATGATATGAAAATTATTATACATATTAGGTTGGGGAAAAAGTCTTTTCGCATTATAGTATGTATAAACTTGTAATAAAATCTCTTTGGCTATACTATTTGTATCTGGCTGGTTTTGGTATCATTGAAAGTTTAAATTTTAAAGAACATAATTTCAAATTCAAATTAGGAAAATGTGTGATTTTCATTTTTTTTTCGTACCGCCAAGATGAGTGAATCTAATGAAGAAATTCGATACATTTTAAAATTTTACTACAAAAAAGGTAAAAATGCAACGCAAGCCGCGAAAAAAATTTGCGATGTTTATGGACCTAGTGCAGTGTCTGTGAGAGTAGCACAAATTTGGTTTAAGCGTTTTCAATCCGAAAATTTTGATGTCAAAGATGCACGTCGCTCTGGTCGCCCTATTACAGATAAAATGGATGCCATTTTTGAAAAAGTGGAGCAAGATCGGCATGTCAGTAGTTACGACGTAGCTGAAGAACTGGAAATTGACCACAAAACAGTTTTGGCGCATTTGAAAAAAACTGGGTACACAAAAAAGCTCGACATTTGGGTACCTCACGAGCTCACTGAAAGAAACCTAATGAACCGTGTACTCATTTGTGATTCTTTATTACGACGTAATGAAACCGAACCATTTTTGAAGAAGCTGGTGATGAAAAGTGGATCACGTACGACAAGAACGTGCGAAAAAGGTCGTAGTCAAAGGCCGGTCAGGCTTCACAGACTGTGGCGAAACCCGGGTTAACTCGCAACAAGGTGATGCTGTGTGTGTGGTGGGATTGGAAGGGCATTATTCATTATGAGCTGTTACCACCAGGCCGGACCATCGATTCTGAACTCTACTGCGAACAATTGATGAGATTAAAGCAAGAAGTTGAGAGAAAGCGGCCGGAATTAATCAACAGAAGGGGTGTGGTTTTTCATCATGATAACGCTAGACCTCACACAACTTTAGCCACTCAGCAAAAATTAAGAGAGTTTGGCTGGGAGGTGTTAATGCATCCGCCGTATAGTCCTGACCTTGCACCTTCAGATTTCCACCTGTTTCGGTCTCTTCAGAATTCTTTAGGCAGTGTCAGGTTAACATCACGAGAGGACTGCCAAAACCACTTGTCGCGGTATTTTGACCAGAAGTCCCAAAATTTCTATAGCAAGGGGATCATGTCCCTACCTACAAGATGGCAAAAAGTTATCGAACAAAATGGTACCTACATACTTTAGTTAAATGTAAATAAACTATATTAAAAAATGTTTTGAATTTTCTTAAAAAATGCGAAGAAACTTTTTCCCCAACCTATTATGTTTATATAAAAAACATAAGGACACGAACTCTTGAGATTTATGATTTAGATACGTAAAATGCCATTAATAAGAAACAAATACATGCAAACTTTGCGTTTCCTAACGATTTTTATCTATAAACCCGTAAATGGTATAAGATTTACCGCTGACATCACCAGAAATATTGTCATTTTCTGACTCCGTCACAGTAACATCAGATACTTTATCAGGTAGTCGGTTCCCTGCATAGCAGAGAAGAACACATTTACCGTCTTCTTCTTTCTGTCCATGTTAAATTGGCAATGGATAGCTTGGAGGATTTTTAGTTAAATTTATCTAGATATTTGATACATATTTGAGCTAAGTTGCGATGCTCTGTTGACAAATGAAACCAAATGCAAAATTGAACAATTCTATCATACTTTACAGTTATATTATTACATTATAGACTCCTCATCTACGTGCCTAAGTAGCGGAGAAGATTTCGAAGATTAAGAGATCTAAGTTAAATCTATCTAAGTTAATAAATAAATCTCAGTTAAAGTTATGATGAACCTGTGATTTTACCCAATAATTAATTGATTATATTACAAGCCAATGCAAGCTAATACATAATTTTCGTATCATCATTACGCACTGCGTCACAGAAGCGTTGATGGCGTAGTGCGTAAGGGCGTTGTCTCCCACCCAGGAGGCACTGGTTCGAACCGCCACGTACCAATGTAATTTAAAATTTTGAATTCATAATTATGTACGTTTAATCGACGCTTTTACGGTGAAGGAAAACATCGTGAGCAAACCTGCACACACCTATGAAGAAATTCTTAGGTTGTATGTGAAGTCGACCAACATTCACTTAGCCAGCGTGGTTGACTAAGGCCTAATGTTTACACCCCACATTAGGGGCAGTAGGTAGTCTCCTCAAATAAAAAGGAGGATGTAGAGAGGACAATAAATAAAAAAAATGTGGGGTAAGTTCGAGCCCGTCGGTAGGGACATTATATGAGCTGTTGTAATGATTGCAAGCTAAGTATTTATAAAAAACATGATCATGATTTTCCAAAGTGCACTGTATCTGATCATCTTCGAGTACAGCTTGCAATTGTTGACGAGTAAGATAGTAGGTACACTAATTTTCTCATAACTAAAGTTAATATACGTCATCTGATACCGCATCATCTTCCGAGTAATTGCTGCCTTCTGACTGCGTAACCAAATCGTCTATATCGATTCCATATATTATTTTTGTAGTTATTATGTTGAAAATTTGAAGCAAAAGCTTACAAATTCATAGAAAATATCGTAAAGAATAATCTCAATAACCAAGATAGCCTAACTGCATGGAGTATCATTTTTGACACCAGCAAGAGCATGATAAAAATGTTACAACCAATACAAATATCAATAAAAAATATTGCATTATCAGCAATTATATACACATACCTTCGTCATTTTCAATTTTCTAAGTATATTTATCAATAGATTTAGATTACATGACCGGATAAAAAGTACAATTTCAAGAGTAATTTGCATTTTTTTAGACAGCTAAAAGGTAAAGGAATTTTATGTATGTGAGTTTTATTGAATTAGTCAATTAGTATGAATTCTTAAATGAAAATAAAACAAGTATCATTTTTGATACTTTATGCACTTTATTTTGTGGTTTAGTATAGATTTTAATGCGACTAATGAAAAAGGTCAAAAAAAAATTAAAAGAATATTGGAAATAAGTAAATATTTAACTCTTCAGGCCTTAGCATTTACCCAAAGATGATAAAATTATAAAAGTTTAATTAATAAAATTTGGATTTGTTCGATTTAATTGTTTATTTTGCTGATTACTGTTATTTTTTTTTTCTCTGAAAAGCAACCACTGAGAACAGCCAGACCAACTTTTTTCACCTGTGGAGACCCCATTCTTCGAATAGGTACTAAAACTGACCATTTCTGTTATCCTTTTTTTTTCGCAACAATGCACTGACTTTCGCGCATCATAACTCTGAAACGCAACCACTGAGAGCCGCCAGACCAACGTTTTTCATCTGCGGAGACGTTATTCTTCGAATAGGTACTAAAACTGACCATTTCTGTTATCGTTTTTTTTTCGCAACGATGAAGCCTCTTGTAAGCTATATAACTCGAAGTTGCAACCACTGAGAGCAGCCAGACCGAAATAATTCACATTAGGGGACTACTCTACAAACTATAAAAGTAAATCTAACCGTTTTCATGATCGTTATGAAAAATCCCGTGACCTCTTAGACTATTCTACGTCAAATCACTGGAAAAAAACAACACAAAATCACTGGAAACAAAACACGCCTACAAAGACACAATACGCTATTGTACTAAAAACAAGACAAGATCTTGTTTACCTACTTACATAAAGAAAAGTTTTGTAGATATTAGTCATTGCAAAGCCGAAAAATATTCGGATTCATCTAATGATATAATATTCATTAGATGAATAAAACGAGATGTGATTCGCTTCTTGGGAGAGAATGAAAGACGGTAACTTGTTTATAATATAATGACGCATTCCATGTGATGTCATGTGCTTGAGATGTTCACAACATATATGAAAGAAGGCTTGTGTAATAGATGTACCTAATCCTGTAACTACCATTTATAGACATTAGGGGAGATCAGACCGACCTTCGCTTTTTACTTTCTTATCGCAAAAGCATCTATCGATCAAGATCCGTTTTCTTTGGCGTCCATGTTTCTGCTTCGTAGCTGAATAATAATCCTGTGTGGGGATGAAAGGTAGCCTTTATGGTTTCGCAACGTCTAATCTACTTATATTTATACCAAATTTCATCAAAATCGATCTCGTTGTTTTGAGTTTACCTATTCGTTACAAACATACAAATCTTTCGTCTTTATAATATTAGTATCGACATAGAAGTAGATAATATTAATATATAGTATAGAAGTATAGATAATTATAATACCTAAGTACATAGATAGTAAGGGTGGTTACCTAATAGAGTCATGGATCGGCACTCGGCAGCACAAGAGTGATAGTATGATATTACCGTGGTGACACCTTGATATTGCAAATGTCTGTAGACTACTATCTACCTACATTATCCGCTGAGCATCAAGAGATCCATTCAATGTTGTACGTGTATATAACTTAACCCTTAAAAACATAAGTAAAGTATTCTCAACTTTATCATATCGTCTTAAAGGTCAAAATATGGTACCTAGCAATATATTTGCTCTCACCAGGTAAAATCTTAAATCATTTTCAAAAAACAAGTTAAACTACCTACTTATTCATACTTCAATTTCCATTTAGGTAGGTAAGTACCTACATTATACCTACTTTAAATCCAGATGGGTAAAACTACACCTACACCCGGGACCGGTTATGGAGACAGAATCGATGACAGTTTAGAAGTTGTTATGGAATTGATATGAACATAAATTTCGAGTGTGTGGTTATCTTGATTTTATTCATATCAGTGGTTGTAGACTTTAATTATTAATCAATATTAGCCTGGGTAAGTCAAAATGTAGACCCACCTAACATTAAGTACATTAACGTGACGTGTAGTTCAGTACCTACCTGTAGTGTAAGTTTTTGAGTATAAAAAACGCAACTCATTTATGGGTTGATATTTTTCAGTGTATCTTTTCTAGTTTACTAGAAAAGATACACTGAAAAATATCAACCTGCCCCAGGCGGGAATAGAACCCAACATCCTCCGCAATCCGGGCGGCTGATCAGTGGCGTAGTGTGGGTATCGGCCGCCCGGGGCGAAAGATAATTTTGCCGCCCTCTTATTTAGGTATTTCAATTTAATGTATACTATAAATTACACACTAAGAAGTTTAAAAAGTAGGTATAGATGTATTGCATTCGCTCGAAAATGGCAACGAAGAAGTCAGGCAATTGCCAGATTTACATTCAGTTTGGAACTAATGAAAAAAAATCGGGAACGCTCTCGCATTTTGGGCTGGACGACTGAACTTCATTGCAACGCTTTAAGGTGTCGCTCGAAAAAATGCCTTGCTTTTTAAATAGTGTAGTAAATTACCTTTATCGCTGTTAGAGACAAGTCATTTCATTCGAAAATACATTTTTCTTATTAAAACAATTTCATATGAATTTTTTATTTTATTTTGGACGCTTGAAACCCCTCCGCCTGTATGAAAAAATGGCAGGTCGATTTTTTTCAGTGTATTTTTTCTTGTCTCAAAAATATTCAAGCGTGTGTAAACGCAAAAAAATATTCCACACTATAAGGTAGTTTAATCTTAACTGGACGTCAAATATTAGTGAAAATATTTCGTTCGCATCTTTGAAGTGCAAATTTCAATGATTTTATGAAACAATGATTACCATAAAAACATAAGCACCAAGCACTGACAAATTTCGACGGCGAAAGCATTGCCCTAATAGCGTAGTGGTTAACGCAGCCGCCCGGATTGCGGAGGATGCTGGGTTCCATTCCCGCCTGGGACACTGTATTTTTTTCTTGTCAAAAAACAATTTCAAATTCATTTTGTTGAACAAATTTGACTGTCATTGACCAAAAGTGCGCGTATGTAAGTACCTATATCCTCTGTTATCGATATCGGTGCGCGCTCTCGCCAATGAGCGCTAAGCAACAATAAGTAACTCATGAGGTATATAAATTTTCACCTCTCCAGCACTAAAAGACCTCTTTTGCTTCATAAAATCTCGAAGGAAAACGCTTTATGCTGCGAGCTCTGAACAAGACTGTAACGTTAGATCTAAATTATTTTAGTAGGTAATCTTACTTTTAATTTTCAATAATTATTTTTAAGATAATAAACAATTATTAAAGTATTGCCTGGTTTTTCTCAAATATAACATTTTTTCGCTGGAGAGGTGAAAAGTTGTATATTTCACACGAGAGCAATTTTTTTTTTGTCTCGTGCATTTAAATTGCTCACTGTGCTCAGTAGCCTATCTATAATTCAATTCTAGACTACTTAGCTGGTTCGTGATTTAATATCGGCACTCGCAACAAAAAATAACTTTGCTCACTAGTTGAACAAATAACTTTATCTCTTTCTAATGACGGGTTTGCCTAATCATTAAGTAACATATGAATAAAACTTTCTTTGAATAGTCAAAGTCATTATCGCTGATTATTAGTCATAAACAATTAAAGCACAAAATATTCATTTGAACACAAAATAAACTACGAGGAATCGCCGCAAGTCAGAATAGACGGTGTTGCCAGCAGTTGCTACAAAATATCATTCAAAGAAAGGGGATTCCCCGAATTCGTCACAGAATAACTAATGACAAATTCCATAGGTACTCTTTTCAATTGGTCCAAATTTGTAGTTGCAATAAAAATATGAAATGGTTTCAATTTTTTTTATTTATTGTTAAATTTTGCCGCCCCCTCAAATGTGCCGCCCGGGGCGGACCGCCCCCCCCCCCCTGCCCCCCCCCCCCTGCCCCCCCTACGCTACGCCACTGCGGCTGATTATAGCGGCGATTGCGGAGGCTATACTTTTCATTCGCAAGCAACAAATTGTAATATGCTTTTTGACATACCGACTTAGGCACCTAGATATCTATAGGTATCAAACCCGTATTACACACGAGAACTCGAAGGCTATATATGGGTACCAACCTCTCCAAATTATAAGTCAACTTGTTAATCAATATGCAGCTGAATTAAGACTTGCCTATATGACTACGTTGTAACCTGTATTCATGTCTACCTAGATATTTTAATAGGTACTCACCTTATTTTCTCCGCACTTCAACTATCGGAAGGAACTGGGCCAAGAAACTTGTTCCATTGTGTAGCTGTTAACTCAAGCTGTTAACTATAACTAGTGAAACCGCTTAATAAATATCCCAAGAAAAGGTGCAATTTCTACACGAATAACTTGTTTTACTTATACATAACACATTCAAATGCTACGAAGATTATAATATAGATAGGTCACACCTATACTTAAGCCAAATTCGATTCGATTCGAATCCAAATTTTCCTCCGTTTTACTTATAGCTAATAGTAAAGCTATTTCGTGATTGCGAGAAGATTAAAAGACAAATCAATTACGAGAAATAAATGCATTTATTCAGTTCAAAACGAAGGCACAACAATCCCTAAGCTTAAATCAGCCACAAAAATATTTGACTAGAGATATTCTCGTATACCTAAGATTAATACACATTAGACGGACTGCATCACACACAGCGACCGCACGCAGTCGATCTTTTTGCATGAAGTTGTAAGTTAAAAATGCAGTTGTGAATAAAACATCATCATCAACTCACCGCAATGTGAAGTCGATTTATCTGTATACAAACGCGACATCGATGCAGACGAGCATTCTTTCAGTCGAGGACCGCAAACTGGACAATTAGTAAAGGATCGACTCCTTGAAGTAATGTTAGTTAAACATAATGATTTATTCTATTCCGGCAGGTAATGACAAGAAAACCAACAAAAAACAAGACAAAAAAATCACTGGTCGAAGTTTCCGGATCAAGGTTCGCTTCCACCTTGATTTAGGTATCATCCCTTATCATCAGGTGACATGAAGGACAAGAGCTTCCCCGTAAAGCATTAAAAGTAGAAGTTACGACCGCTTGAAGTAAGAACTACCACATGAAGTCGAACGTACGAAGTGCAAGCTGTTGAAAATATCGACTGCGTGTGGTTGCCGTGCAGTCTGTCTGATATCAGCCTAACAGAAACACTCAAAGTGCCTGCTATAGAATACGTGCTTGCTTATCTATTTAAAGCTTATCAAACAATACTAGTTACGTTTATTGTGTTTACATTTCAATGCGTTTCGATTTCAGCATAGGCACTCAAGAACACTTAATTTCTATTTATAATGGTCCCTTATTACATTTTTACGTACAAGGTGTTAATAGATCGCCGTACGTCTCACAAAACTACTGCTCACCGAAAAGAATATATTCGTATCTGCAAATACCGGGCACGCCTCTAGACTACTCTTCGATATACAAATAAAAGACTACCGACTAAAAATAAGATTTTTTTCTCATCAAATAATTGAAACTAAATAGTATTAGTTATAGTAGTAGGACCTACTATAGAATTCTCGGCGAACATTGGTCAAGTAATCCGTACAACAGTGGTGTTAGACATACAGGGTGTAAAAGACATGAGCAGTCAAACGAGAACCATGTATTCTGCTCACCGTCATAACATTTTTCTTCTTTTAGACTATACCTGGGAAATTGATAGTTACGATTTTATTGTAGGTCAAAGTCATAATTTTTTTTTATTTTTTTATGAAAACGTATTCTATACGTTATTTCTTAATTATTGTCCAAAGAAACATTATCATTTTTTTTAGTATTTCATTACAAAAAATGGCTTCAAAACGTTAGCGTTCAATGTAGCTCACTCGATGCGCACGGACACTAACCAACGGGGCCGCCGTCAAGCAAAATTATCGCGGTTTTGCGAGTTGCGTGCGAGTTGAGCCCTTTACATTGCGCGGTACAATTTGCAATTTTTTGTATCACCAAAAAATAAAAATCATTTCCCAGCAATATTTTTTTGAAATATGTCTTATTTTGATGTATAGAATACGTGGTTTTCGTTTGACTGCTCATGTCTTTTACACCCAGTATAATTACAACAATACTTACCTAATCTAAGTCAAAGGTGGGCTTGATATATTATTATTTCGAATTTTTATAATAACATAATTATAACAAGTTTTACCTAATAACTATAACGAGTCAAAATGTAAATAGCAAAATCAATAAAACAATATTTGGTGAAAAAGACGCAACATAAAATACCTACTTAAAAATAAACTAAAATTAAAATTATTTGACTTGAGAGTATTCTTCATATTTCCTATGTTAGAACGCAATTCTAGTGTTTTATTTAATATTTCATTAACATTATTAAAAATACCAACTCTTTAGTTTAACACAGTTCAATCAATACGAGTGATAAAAAAATATTAAAATAATTAACATAATTGTTTCTATAAATACTTTTGAAATATTGTGCCATTTGTGTGTTATAAACGGCCCAAAATTGGTGCAAAAAGTCTACAGGAATAGAATTTGCTTCTATCCATTTGTTTAAAAACGAATTTTAAAATACTTATCGAGCATCTTTTCTATTATGACTTTTCAAGCTACCAGTATCCCCACCTCCATGCATCTCCGAATCTTTCACGCCAGCCTGATACCTTACCAATTTATCATCAGCAGCACGAACCCTCTCCTGAAGAATCTCTACCGTTCTATTCAATAATTTGATCTCTTCTTGCAGCGGATATAGCTGCATGTTCATCTGCATCAGTTCCTTCTCATGAGCCAGTTGGAGGGTGTGGAGCTGAAATGTGTCATATTTGAATGAATTTTAATTTATTGACTTTACCAACAGCTGTACAATCGAAATTCTTTAATACTTAGTTATTTACACTTTATATACTCATTATGAAGTCATGTCATAATATTAGCTAATAAAGCCAGAACGAACAAATCTAGATTTGAGCAGAAAATCATAGAAAAGATGTTTATCCTGGTGGTATATATGTAAGCAATGTGTTGCCTGAAATAAATGTATTATTATTATAATATTCCGCATTTAGAAATGAAAAGAACTTAGACAATTTTCTTTTCAACACGTGAGGAACAAAGTGAAATTGCATCTTGTATTCACGATCTGGTTTGAGGAATCTTGGTTAATAACAATTGCAGTAACAATAAATGCAAATGGCCTAATGCACATTCCAAAGACCCTTTAGGCTCGAACGTCCTAAGAGACTCTAGTCAGAAAGACTCATTGGCCAGAAATCCTCGAGGGAGGTTTACCACCTAAGTTTTTCACTTTCTTAATAATTCAGTGAAGATGTAGGCCATTCGAGGCCAACAGAAATAATTGTCAAAATATGCCTTCCATGGCACAGACAGTTCATTATTTAAAATTTTATGGGAACTCGTCTAAATCACCTAGCTAAATTAGTAATAGATACTTACATCCTGTATCCTTTTCTTCTTCAATAAAATAAATTCTTCATTGGTGCGCTTCAATGAATCCAACAAGCTATTTCTTTCGAGCATCAGGCCTTCTTTCTGTTTCCTCGTTTCAACCAACTCAGATTCCATTTCGATGTTAATTTTAGCCAAAATGTTCTCCGTTGATTTACCCTGTTTGCATCCAGTTTTCTTTTGAGGATTTATGTTCAATAAAACTAAAAACAAAGTATTATAAAAGTAGTGATTATAAATAAATATAAATTTCAAAAAGACGGTAATTACCTTCTTTCTCCTTTTGAAGATTTCGTAAATTTTTACGCAGTTCTTCAGTCTCTCTGTTAATCTTTGCTATAGTCCTTTGCTTCATGGTAAGTTCAGCCTGCAATCCTTTTATGGTTGCTACTAAATAGCTATCCTCTTTTAGTTTATTCAAAATTAAAGCAGAATTTTGTGATAAACGGGATACGGCAGATGAAGCTCTATCAGGTTTTAAAGCTGTTTGTGTAGAAATACTATGTTGATGACTAGGCACTGTTTGGACGGCCGTGTCAACGACGTGAGCTCGGTTCATTCTATTCTTAAGCTCAGTATTAACTTTTCTATCCTCCATCAACTGTCTCTCCACGTCGATTATATGATTTTCATACTTTAATTTCATATCGCTAAATTTTTCTTGCAACGTTAGTAATATGCTCTGAAAATGATCTTCCTTGTCTTTTAATTCCTGTTCCAAACGACAAATTCGTTCTTCTAGTAATTTCTTTTTATTATCTTCAACAGTAGAAGCTTTTGATGCAACTGCAATAAACGTTTTATTATTAAGTACCTAACGTAATATTGTATTATATAAGATATATAATAAAACAAACCTATCAAAGCGGAAACTGAATCTGGGTGTTTCCTTTTAAGTATAAGCTCCATTTCTTTGACTTGTCTCTGAAGATCTTTAATGGTGATAGCGTCCTTTTCACGCTGAATACTCAGATTTTTTCTTTCATTGCGCTCCTTATTAAACTCTGCCATAAGTTTGCCTTCATTTTCTTTAACACCCTTTAATTCCGTATTTCTGTTTTCATATTCTTTCCCGAGTCTACTTACAAACTTTTCACATTCCGCTAATTTTAAATCGGCTATATGTTTTTGTTCGTTGATTTGATCTAATTTCTTGCGCAAAACCTTATTATCATCTGTTAGTTGTACATTCAAAAGTTCAAGGCTTTTGATTCTTTCGTTTGTATCCTTTAGTTCTTCTACTAATCCCTCGTGTTTACAAACTCCGATCTTTTTCGGAGAATTTGTCGCAAATCTAGCAACTTTCGAGGCCTCTCTTTTCTTGGAATCGATGACTCCAGCTGAGAAAGGTCTTGATTTTGGTTTACGTCGTGTTTCATTGTTTTCTTTGTTAGAATTTGTCTTGATATTTTGCTGTGTCTGTAACCAACATTACAATATAAAAAATATTTGAATTATTTACTTCCTAAAACTATATTTCCACAAACGCATGTAATGAATATCTAAGTAGCTATCTAACGAAAAACTAGGTTACACACAATAGCTTTCCATTTACCTAAATGCTTACGGAACTTTATAAATGTTGGCGTAAAATTTAATTAGCTGACAGTTTAGAGATAAGTAACCCATTAAAAACGTGTTTACAGTAAACAAGATTTGTCATCAACGTTAAATAACTGCAACTGGTGGCAATGACCGCGTCGTGGCGCTTCAACCTCGGCCAAGTTGAATTTCTGGTTCCTAAACAAATAACTACCTATACAATATTATACTGCTCAAAAATGCCTATGTACTAATACAATACAATATGAAAAAATTGAAATTTAGAAATCCAACCAAATTATTGTTTATAATATCCAATTTGGCAGTGTCTGTGAAAAAACCAGTGACAAAAATAGTTTATTTTATTTATTGATTAATCCATTTTAAATTAACATAAAGCAATCGATATGTTAATAAACACTTGCAAATTATTAATACTTTGATAATAAGCATAATATTGTAATAACAAATGAATACCGATATAGCCATTATGCTAGGTACATCAAAGATAAAAAGATTATCTCTACACGTGCTCTTGAAGCTGGTAAGTGCCTGAATATGATCCACGTACTCTCAAAAACTTTAAGCTAATACTTCCTCAAACTCATACTCAAAATATTTATTGTCCATTGTGCATTAAACATGCAGGCCATACGAAAATAGGATTATAGGTGTGCCGAGATTAGCTTTTGCCATTTTAGTGTGGACTTATTTTTATTCATCGTCAAAGAATTCGTCTAAGTTATAGTAAGTACAATGTTTGCTGTACAGTTTATTAAAGACTTTGACTGAATGTAAAAACTAGGTCCGCTGCAGATTTCCAATCAGAATTCGGTATCAAAAATCCTATTATATAAAAGACGTAATTCTTAGAATGTGTTTCTCACGCAGCGTACATTGTGTTGATATTTTCCTTTTATCTAAAGCTACGACAAGCACCAAAGCTTAAAAGGCTTAGCAGCGGCGCAAGCGCATCAGAGCGGTCATCGGAGCGGCCGCCAGTAACCATGAGGTGGGCTACGGGTGCGGTTGTATTGCTAGCTGTAGCTACTCTTGTGGCCAGCACACCGTTCATCAACGATCTTCAGCCTGGTCAAGGTATGTTTATTTACTTTCGTCTTTTATCGATAGATGTTCTTAAAGAGTTTGGGAATTTCTCAAGCCCTAAGTTTCTAACTTATTCGGTTGGCTTTAAAAATATTTGTTATTTTTAGTTAAGTTTCAAATACATTATAAATTTTGTCTTCAACTTGAAGCGCACAATATTTCAGAATTACTTACCAATTATTCAGTTGAAGTAAAAAATATATTCTTCAATTAGTTCCGGTATTAATGATGTTAGTTCAGACAGTTGTATTGTATATCATTCCCTATTAGCTACAAAGTTGTAACTATATTTATTTATTTAAGAATATGTAACAGTTACGAATTCTCATATCATATGAAAATGTTAGGTTTTAGATTTATATGAATACTTTATGATATTACGTGGAAACTTGTAAAGGCCTGGATTAAGTCTATACTATGTAATCATAATATAAATAGTGTGCTGTTAGTTTCTCTAATAATTAAATAAAAATATTTTATTTTTAATTAAGAGCAAAAAGCAAATGCGCCTTAATTATTTTTGTGCAAAATACTTTTTTAAAACTGTCAGTATTAATTTCAGTGTATTTAAATTTCTACGCATTTAGCTCACGAAGAGATTTCCAAAGCCTAACCTCTTAGTCTAAGCCTAATCTCTTTTCAGTCCTACCTTGTAGTGTCTTTAAATTTGGAGGAAAAACAGAAACAACTTTGATTTTAAGATGTTTGTGCAAATTAGTCACGTCCTACTAAACAAAGGGTCATGGGTTCAAAACCCTGCATGTCGGAATAATTATTGTGTAGCGTAGTCAATACCCATAATTTTGATATATACTTAGCATATTTGTAAGAGTATGTTGTAAAGCAAGGTCATTTTTATAGTTTGTCTTGGGTTATAGCTGCAGTTATTAATATAAAACACCAAATTTTACAATATTTATATTCGTATATTTCGCTTTTACGATGTACGTTTAATCAACGCTTTTACGGTGAAGGAAAACATCGCGAGGAAACCTGCATACACATATGAAAAAATTCTTAGGTTGTGTGTGAAGTCGACTAAGGCCTAATCGCCTCTAATGTGGGGTAGGCTCGAGCCCCTCGGTGGGGACATTATGTGAGCTGTTGATGATGTATTCCCATATTTACCTAATTGTATAAATTTTATTTTTCTTTACCAATTTCCTGACGAACACTTAAAAATAGAGCAGTGTTTTTTTATATAAGCATTGCAACTATTATATTGCTTCTCCGAATTTTCCAGTTATCTTTCTATCAGTCAACCATTATTCTGCAAACTTTGTTGTTTTTAAATGTTAATGAAATATTTGAGACAATCCTGCCAAAAGGCAGCATCTGAGTAGTAGTATATATGTCATCTATTGGTCTCGGGTTCAGACATTCAAGTTACGATCCTCAGGACTCTAAAGTCCGCCTGGCCACCAGTATCTTATCTGCCCATAGCCATAACAATAATATCAACAGCATTGTAGTGTCGACAGTGAGTGATAAAAGAGAGCTTGCCTCCACGATCCTATAAGTCCGTCCACTTGCCATCAGAGACCAAGAGCTTTTCCGCTAAGTCTCGTCATCAAGGAAGTCCGAGATAGGGCCTACTTCGTCCTAGGTCGCCTATACCACCTTATAGGCAAGCGGAGTAGAATGTCTCTTAGAAATAAGAGGACGCTTTACAAAGCTTGTGTACGACCTATCATGACATATGCTAGCGTTGTCTTTGCACACGCGGCTCCCACAAATATCAAAAAACTGCAGGTCATTCAGAACCGTTTTCTGCGCATGGCATCAGGCTGCCCCTGGTACATACGCAATGTCGATCTCCATAGAGATTTCGATCTCCCAACCATATCCTCTTTCATGAAGGAAGCGTCTAGGCGCTACTTCGACAAAGCTCCACACCATCCAAACCCACTCGTAGTCAAATCCTCTAGTTACTGTGCTAATAGAGATGCCGCGCGCGCCTCGCGCCGTCCAAAAAACGTCCTACTGGACGCCGACGACTCAATCACGAGCGCAAATGCCTCGTTACCGCCTCACAACAACACTTCACACTCACGCACTAGTGTCACACCTTTTAATCACCGCACTCGTCGAACAAGGGTGCGTCGACCCGGTCTACACACGACGCGCTATACCCGGTACAGATATGTGCCGGGGCGCTTCTCGCCGTGTCCCCCACAACCCGATGCGCCCGAGCCGAGGTCCGAGCCTTTAGAGGCACCCTCGGGCGTGTCGCTCCCTTCCGATCCGGTCGACCTAGGGACGCTAGGCGGTCGAGAGACTCCCCATGGGGGAGATGCTCGGTCGCCCAGTAATCCCCTAGGAACGTCCGCCCTACAGGCTTGAGGACCCCCCAAGGTTTTCGCCTTCTCAAAAAATCCGGTGGAGCAGTGAATGCCATCAGCGGCAAACTGCAGTAGTCATTCAAAAAAAAAAAAAAAAAGCTAAGTCTCGTAAATATGTCGAATAAGACTTAATAAAGTTGATTTTAGTTAATTTGTTACCGACCAAGTACACGATATGCGGATAAACTAGAATTTTAAACAGTTTTTTTACAGATGCAATTCTGATTTATAAAGAGATTAAAATACTATTGAAAGCTATTTTAGGACAAAAATTCTTTTTGATCTGACTGGACGACACGACCAACTAGTGGAATTTACAGATAAAGAAATATATGCCAACGGGCTTAAATTACTGTCAGACTCTTTATCTCTTTTGACATTTTAAATAAAATCACTCACATCAAAAGCGGAAATAATACAAAACTGAATCAAGATTCCGACCATAGTTTCGCCTTCGGTGTACGTGATCGCAATAATTAATATTGGCGGAAACATTAGATAGGTCTTCGACTATTATTCGTTTTCGTTCCAAGATCAACGTCGAATGGAAACTATCACGGCCAGAGAAAGTCATTAAACATGTCACCTGTTATACGGGTCTCGCATTTTAAACATGTTTCTAATATTTATCAGCATTGCATAGCAAAATGCCGACAACGGTAGGGTAATATTGGTAACGGCATCGTAAATACTGTTTATAGGCATAACAGCAACTAAGTTATTCTCAAATAAGTCACTCAAAAACTTGTAGAAGATTAGAGAATTTAACAAATTATCCTTTATAAGTAGCAGCGTAAATCTCTCTCTTTTTTGGATTTCTCTAAGGTACTTCAATATATTACATTTACCACTATGTTACAAAGATTTGAATCTATGAACTGCGGTGGTTCACGAATAAATATTAGGTGCACCTGATCGCAAGCTGTCTGTGTCATAGCAAAGGCGAACGGTGCGTGTAGTCTTGCTATACAGCGCATTACTATCTTGTAGTCAAGCTTGTATTAAAACTAAAATGCGACACTATCACATAGTAGCAAAAGCTCCTTTAGCGCAGTTGGCTACTCCAACAGGGATTCTATTAATATAAAATCAAATAAATGTTTTATTTGCAAATGCGGTTAGGAAGCAGATTATACATTAATAGAACTGTCAACATTTCACTTTGTGGCAGGCATGCAAATCAAAAAGAATATCGCTCTTAATTAAGTAGTTCACTTACAATAAGCTATAAATATACATATTAAGTATATTACATTCAAATTTACGTCAATATAGGATACTTTGCGTAATATTATACAATAGTTTTATTTAAAATATGCTAGTAGAACATTTGCAATCTTTTACCATTATTTAACATTAGTAATATTTTTACGAGTATGAAACCAAAAGATTCAAGTAGTCATACTTATATTCATTACACTATGTTTGAAGTCATTCATAAACTTCATAACGAATTCGATGCGGCAAATGAAGTAAACATTTTTATTGTTTACCTACGTTCCCCGAATTAATGATTTTGAAATGTTTCATTATTTGCTTGGTTGTTTTGGAAAGTAACAACCTAACATACATTTTCCAAGGCAGAACGACTGCGCGGTCCAAAAAGATATATTAACACATTTACCATTAAAATATTGTAAACGTGGATGATATAAGTAAGCACACCTATATATTTTTAAGAAGTTATTTAAGTCCATATACAACACTGTCGTGTAGGTAGGTACTCTATCCAACACTGTTATCTAGCAATATTATAATCAAAGATTGTTTTAACTAGTATTACAAGCAAATATTAAAGAGTTTCACAATACTTACTGTAAGTAAAAATTAGAACTCGACTATTAAAAAAAATAGGTACATTGAACTTTTTATGTTGATTTAATTTACTTTAAAATAATTGCAAATCAGCAAGCACTAAAATATTTATAACAAACATACAAGCAAAGATTTTCCAGATTATTCAGTATGAGCACGAAGTTAATGTTTATTGCGCTGTACTTAAATGAGTATTTGAAATTATTCAAAATAAAACAAAGCTTGATACAATGCAGATTTTATCTATTCATTTATTGTTACACCTGGTACATCCTGACTCTTTACACATAGATGATTACAGTGCTCATCATATTTATATTAGATAATTACGCTTAGAACAAATAGCTCGTTTTACGCAGAAATTATACATATCACGAGATACACTTAATACAACAAAGACTCAATACAGTTTATTAGTACCAATTATTCGAGTAGAGCTTTAGTGTCGTGCAGAAGAATTCATTTCCCTTGATAAATCACAAACATGTATTTGTCATCAATGAGTTTAAATTACAATCATCTAAATTATTTTCAGAATGGCCACCTCGGAGTTCTGTGAAACAACCATCTGACCCTATACCTAGTGAGTTAGAAGAAGTGCCTAAGGAGTCAAACCAAGATGCCGATAACACAGAAAATGCAGTGATAATAGAAGCTGAAAAAGAAGACAATAAACCTGATGAACCTGAACCTGTTGATGATGTTAGCGTAACTGATTCTGACGCGATTGCGATCAAAGCAACAAGTGAGAAGGATGAGCCGCCACAGAAAGTAGACTACACTGGTGCCCAAGTATGGAAAGTATCAGCAGATAAAAGTGGAGTTCGTCAGGTCATTTCTAGGCTAAGACGTAGGAACTGTAAGTAAACATTTTTCAATCTTTACTTATACAAGAAGTTCTATTTCCGAAAAAAAAAAAAAAAATAGAACAGATTGAAATTACTATTTCCGCAAAAGCAGACACAATCGCAAACAATATTTACTGATGTACTCTAAATTAATGACCTATTGAAATTTATTATGTGTATCTGTGCATCAAATAATGCATCGGTCCTTCCACAGTAATAGCAACATGGGCAGGCAACGATACCTCTATAGATGTGTTTGTGAAACCGAATGCCATAGAGAACGTAACAAAAACATTGAAGAGAGAGAATATTACGTATTCTATAATGATCGACGACTTACAAAGAATGATTGATGAAGAAAACCCACCACTCGATGAAAATGAGGCAGAGCTTCAAGACAGACGAGGTGCGTAAACAATATTTTATAATTTATGATGATCTTAAAATATTTATAATATGCAATTTGAATTGAATTTGTAACATTTTTATAAAATACTCTTAACATTTTAACAGACTAAAAGAATTTAAAGCTGCTAAATAAAACTATTAATATTTTATAATATTATGTAAAGTAATTAATTGGACAATCGTATTTATAGTTTAATGAGAATATACTTTTTATTAATATAGTAACATGGCTATTAATATTAGAAAGGTAATTAAAACGTTAAATAATTTAAAATATTCAGATCAGTTTGTTGATGATAGTAATCTTCATGATTTAACTTTCGCTCGTTCGTTTAACTTTTTTACTACCAATATTCCAAGGGTGGTGTCATTTTGTTCCAGCGAGAGCTTACAATTTTTGGCGTTACAGGGCTCAACGACTCAGTATAGTAGGTGCCTACATGGGCTACAATTCTCTAAACATACCCATGGAGTATTGGCCAAATGCGCATTGGGGTTCGTTGTTGATATTCGGAGTAGAAACTGCACGAACTTGCACGTGTGTGTTTTTAATCCTTAAACTTTTGTAACTATCCCCATGCTACGATTTTTGTGATTTAACGCACGACCGCATGTGTTTTCATGTTGATTTTATTTTCAACGTGTTGAAACTTTGAACTAACATTAGTGCAAATACTGAAAACTATTTGTGATTTGAGTGGATGAGGATTGGAGCTTCACTAGGTTTAAATGTTGGCAATCGTTTAAATTCAAAATATTTATGTCACGTACAAGAACAAAGTTGTTACCTAATATTTAACGGCTTAAATGTGTTAACATAAAACATGATGTGATTCTACAAGTGTTAGAGAAACTTATTAAAAATCAATTTCTCATCAACAGGACACAGAATGAATTGGAAACAGTACCACCGTCTAGAAGACATTCACGGATTTATGGACTATCTCGCTAAAACTTATCCGTCCATCGTCAGCGTTAAAACTATCGGCAAGTCACATGAAGGACGCGAACTTAAGGTTTGTGGCGTGTTGTCCGCTCCTAGATTAACACACTAACAACTTAAAAAGCACTGGGAAAAGCATCGAATTTGTCAATTATGTTGGTAAAGTTGATCAATCTTTCTTTATCTTCGTTAAATCACTTTTTCCTATTCCCAAAGAGTTTCGGAAAGTATATTATCTATGTACAAATCGTCGCCTTCCACCATTAACGGTACTCATTTAATTTGTCGTTTTGGTGATTTATAACAGGTTTCCAATTTTACCCTTAGATTGAAGCAAAAAAGGCTTTAATCTAAGATTTTACCTGAATTTTACCTATGAATTATTTTTTAACTCTATTGATTTCTTTCCTCAGCTACTCCGCATATCAGATGGCAAGCCTACAAACAAAGCGGTCTTCATAGATGGAGGTATACATGCTCGGGAATGGATCAGTCCAGCAACAGTCACCTACTTCATCAACCAATTCGCCGAAAACTTTGACGTTGAATCCGAAGACATCAAAAACATTGATTGGTATGTTTCTTTTAGTATCCAAGTGACTTGCTAGTGTCTGCACTTTTTCTCCGCGACTCGCGTAAGAATAATGATTGAATAAAAGAGTCGGTACTTTTCCCCGACTAATCGAACAACAATAATGTTTATTATATTTACAGGTACTTCCTACCCGTACTAAACCCAGATGGCTATGAATACACGCACGTAGGAGATAGACTTTGGCGTAAGAACCGAAGAAGTCTGTTTACTGGAAGAGCTTGCTCAGGCATTGATCTCAATAGGAACTTTGGGTAAGTTTACAATTTGACTAGTATTTTCTTAACTAATCACGTAGCGACGTGATTAGTAAAGCCATTTGATTGTTTAGTTTAGAGAGTAGGTTTAATTTTTGTTTATACAAATTTTATTATTTTCTTACAGATATAGATGGGGTGGAAAAGGAACATCAAGTAACCCATGCAGTGATATTTACAGAGGCACAAGAGCATTTTCCGAACCAGAATCAAAGGCTTTGTCTGTAAGGGATATTTTATTTTATACACAAAAATTAAAAAGATTTAAAGCTCTAATATAAAATAGATAGATCTTGACTTATTATTAAATATAATTTCAGGATTACATAACGAGCAGCCCTGCAAAGTTTTCAGCGTATTTGACATACCACAGCTATGGACAGTATCTGCTGTACCCTTGGGGATACGACAATGTGGTTCCACCAGACTATCAAGAAATGGATGTCGTGGGCAAGAGAATAGCAGAGGTAATGAAAACCACGTATTTCATTGCATTTCAACGCGTAGAGAGAGTAACGATGAGTCGTGAGTACTGTGCGATGTAGAGCGTAGACGCTGCGTAGTTCTAAGTAGGAATTTATAAATCACGTCAAGTCGCATTGCGCGTGGCTTGCAACGATATGTGCGAGACAGGCACGCTTAACAGGAAAGAGAGGGATTAGTCTCAGATCCGTTGTTCATGTCTTGCTTTGAAGCAAGGATTGATGGTATGCAACATATTAGGACAATACTACAAGCCTATAAGCTCTGTCCAGATTTACACACGTGCACGAACCGTGCGGTTCGCGTGCCTCTTGACTTGAGAATAAAGTTTAGACACTGGACATGTTCGCAAGCGGTTCACGTGCAAGTAATAATCTCCACGATGAACACGATCCGTGCAGTTCACGTGCATCTTAAGTACGTGAAGTACCAATAATTTCTTTTTCGCTGTATTATTGTTAGATATACATATCTATGTGATCCCATGCACATATAAGTAGACATTGCTCGCAGAGCGATAGGTCCACTAGCTGGGCCTGGAGGCGTTTTGGTGCAATGGCGCACAGTGGTGCACCGATCCCTAAAAACGCCCCCATAAGGGCTTAGGAAGGTACCGGTGGGTTTTGGCGGAGTAGGACCGGCGCTGTTCTGCGCCGGCGAGTCCTGCACACGCCGTACGTACCAGTGTGCGGTATGGTCCGTAAATGGATTTCCCATCGTCATAAAAAACAGGTCCACTAGCTGGGAGGACCCGGTGTATGATCGAAAAATGGCAAAAAGCTCGGATTTAGACCATTTTTCAAATAATTATAAAAAAAATCCGATTACTGAAAAATGTGACAATTCTGACGTAAATCGAGTGCATACCTAAACCATACTTTCAAAGGATGTTTGTAATATAATGTAGGTATTTGCAGCATACTGTGAAATCACGAAACGCGGTCACGCGGTTTTGCATGAGCAAGGTAAAATAACTGGACAAGTGCGAGTCGGACTGCCCACCGAGGGTTCCGTACAAATTTGTATTTTTTTGCAGCATTAACAGCCATATCTTTTTTTTGCCTAACTTAGAAGTTTGATTTTTTTCACACCTTCAAGGGACTGTAGATTTGAGTATATGGTTTTAATTTGAACACGATACCTCCACATGTTCCCGAGATAAAGGCAAACCTCGATGATCGATTACGTACTTTAAATAAAGACTATATTTTTATGATTTAGTTAAAAATGTATAGTTTTTAGACTTTTTCCTGTACTAGTGGTATAAGACGATATTACTTGCCAAATTTCATAGTTCTAGGTCAAGGGAGGTTCCCTGTGAATTTTGATTCATTTGAGTGTCGACTTGTCTTAGCAAATAATTAAAATTAAAGTTAAAAATGTTTCTTGAGTAAATTTAAATTTTATCATTGTGATTCCAGATTTACTATCTCAGTTATCTTAAATACTAGTTGTAAATAAAAATAATGAAGTAAATTGTGTACCTATTGTTAATTAAATTCAACGCATTTAGGCAACTTATGAATACAACTTTGAAAAAAAATCTCATGTGAGTTAAGTAAGGGATTTGGGGGAGGGTGTTGACCAAAATCTCGCGGTATGGTCCGTATGGGGGGAGGGGGTTAGAAAATCGTCAAAAACAACTCCCTCATGAATTTAAATCTATTGATACTTCTACTACACTTCTACTGTCGCCTGAAAGTCTCAAACTGAAGCATGGCAGTATTATCGCCACAGTTGAGATTTTATGTTTTAAATTATGTGTTGACTAAACAATTTTATATTTTCAGGCTATTAAAACCACCAGTGGCCATCAATACCAAGTTGGCTCATCCAGCAAGCTCTTATACCCTGCAGCTGGTGGGTCAGATGACTGGGCGAAAGCACAAGGCATCAAATACTCCTACACCATTGAGCTCTCTGATACTGGCCGGTACGGCTTCGTACTACCTACTTCCCAAATTGAACCAGTAGCCAAAGGATCTCTTGCAGGCCTCAGAGTATTGGCAGCACAGATTAACAAAGAGTGATATAACAGTATTGGCCTTGTGAGCCATTAATTTATTGTAACTAGTTTAAGTTAAATTATAAGAATAAAATTGTACTGAAATTATTTTTAAATATATTTGATATAGATATCTTATATCAACAGTCTTATTATTTATCAACCTTTAATTTCGCTAAACTCAAAGAAGTGACTATTGCAATGTAATAGTTATAAAAAATCCAAAATGTACCATATATATATCTATGTATAATATATAATTTAATAAATAATTACACTCGGTAGCAGATTGTGCCAAAGAAAAAAACCTATCAGATTATGTTTTTATTAGTAGAAAAATACTACCTACTTAGTAAATATAATACCTAAGTATATTTATAATGATTTGAACTTACCTTAATACCTGAAGTATTGGTATCAGTGTTGGTATTATTTTCACTAGGTTTGCTTACTTTTATTTGAGGAATAGATGGACTGATAATATGAGTGCCTGCAACAGCCGCTACGGGGCTACTCTTTAACAAATTTTCAGTTTCTAAAGCTATGTCCTCAGCTCTCTTTAGAATCAGTTCAACATCATCTTCAACGTTTTCGTCGATCACTTTGTTGTTATTACCAGATAACTTATTGATCTCCGTAAATATCATTTTGATCTCTTCATCGCTATCCTTGAAAACTTCACAACTTTTCTCCATTTTTAAAAATTCTTTGGTGGAAATACTGTTATCGTTTGAAGCCATTTCAGAAGTTTCTATACCATAACCAGACATATTGTAGAAATTCTGTAAGTGTAGAACTGAATTGAATATCTATAATATTACTTGAATTCACTATAATAACTCTTTTTCCTTGGCATTTAGCGTAGATCACTTTTTACAAAATACGATATTTCATTTTCATCAATCAAACAAAATCAAACTGTTGCTAAGCGACGGATTTTAATTTGACAGTGACATATGCTTAAAATGAAAATAACCGATTATTACAACGAATTAGGATCATTCCTAATTCGTTGGATTATTATCGGTTTTCATATTGTGCGAATAAACTCATTAATCGTGTTTAAAATTACGTTAAACTGTAAGATCATAGATTAATATAATTTTAAATTAACATGATAACGGAATAATTTTATTTTTGCGTTTACAAACGCGAAAATATTAATACTAGAAAAAATGCACTGAAAAAAATCGACTTGCCTCAGGCGGGACTCGAACCCGTATCTTCCACAATCCGAGCGGATTTTTTTCAGTGCATTTTTCTAGTATTAACATGATAACGTTTTCATGATACGATGTGTACTACAATGTAGTAGATTTAAAGGGCCTTTTTTCGCCATATTTTTTCAATCTTAATAATTAAGACTTCGCTTTAAGCATTTAGCCAATGTCGAGTGAAAATAATTATTCTACACTAAAATTGTACGGTAGGTTGAATACAGTGAACCTCACAGTGAACGCATCGTTAGCTGATTACCATTTCTCTAAGTGTGAAGTAAACAGATGTATTAAAATAAAACTACAAGAAAAATACTAAAGACACCGCTTGGAGTTTCACCCAATTCTCTTATATCTCAGCTCTTCAAGTTCTTCTTCTTTTAAATTTACGGTGATTGCGATCTTTATTTCGATAATTCTAAATTGCTTCGGAGTGGATTTTGTGTAGTGAAAGTGGTGTCGTTTCGTTGCATAAGCATTCGTGTTGACGATCATAGAAATAAAGATTTTGTGTATGTCGCGTTGAGAATAGTGTAGTGGTTGGAAATCCCACTATACAATTCTCATCAGTCACAGTCATGAGGTCTGTTGCCATGCATTTCTTTCCAAGCACTCCCTAGATGCAATAAAATGTGCGATGCCCATATTTTAATGCAAACATCAAGAAAAGACAAATACAGACAGGGCTGTATGGACTTGATATCCTTTGCCCGTCCGCTAGGGACAAAAAAAAAGAGTGTTTGGCGGGAAATCATGGCGTCTGGATGTCGATCTTTATTTCGAAAATTCAAAATAGCTTCGGAGTGGATTTTGTGCAGTGAAAGTGGTGTCGTTTCGTTGCATATGCATCCGTGTTGACGAACAGTTATGAGGGATCATTGAAATAAAGGTTTTGTGTATGTGGCGTTGAGAATTGTATAGTGGTTGGAAGTCCCACTATACAATTCTCATCAGTCACCATCATGAGGTCTGTACTATGCATTGCTTGCCAAGCACTCCCTAGATGCATTAAAAAGTGTGGCACCCACATTTTAATGCAAAAATCAAGAAAGAAGATAAAACTCAAGACTTGGCTGTATGGGCTAGATCCCTTTGCCGTCCCGTAACAGGGAAAATTTTACCAAAAAAAAAAACATTGGCTGTATGGGCTAGATCCCTTTGCCGTCCCGTAACAGGGAAAATGTAACCAAAAAAAAAAAACAAAAGGAGTGTTTGGCGGGAAACAATGGCGTCTGGATGTCGATCTTTATTTCGATAATTAAAAATTGCTTCGGAGTGGATTTTGTGCAGTGAAAGTGGTGTCGTTTTGTTGCATAAGCATCCGTGTTGACGAACAGTTATAAGGAATCATTGAAATAAAGGTTTTGTGTATGTGGCGTTGAGAATTGTATAGTGGTTGGAAATCCCACTATACAATTCTCATCAGTCACCATCATGAGGTCTGTACCATGCATTTCTCGCCAAGCACTCCCTAGATGCATTAAAAAGTGTGGCACCCACATTTTAATGCAAAAATCAAGAAAGAAGATGAAACTGAAGACTTGGCTGTATGGGCTGGATCCCTTTGCCGTCCCGTAACAGGGAAAATTTAACCAAAAAAAAAAAAAAAAAAACAAAAAAAAAATCAATTTGACAAATGTTTGACATTTACATATTGTCATATTTGACATTTTTGACATATCAATTATTGACAAATTTCTGTTTTGTTGTTTGTGACGCTCTTTTTATACCTTTAACCTAATAATTATTGTGAAAGTGTTTAAAAATCATTAACTGCTTTGTTTTTACTCAAAATGTCAGTCCCACCACAGGCATTTGTTAATAAACATAAGAAACATTTCCTTGGTATTCCTGCACCTCTAGGTTATGTTGCTGGTGTTGGTAGAGGGTGAGTAATTGTATCGGTAATTATTTGCAAGTTTTGTTAATTTAATATTTTTATAAAAAAAAAAAAAAAATTAATATTTTTATAAAAAAAAATATGCCCAATACCTGAGAAGTTTTAAGCTAATTTAAAGATATTTTGTGCTAAGTAAACACTCTATTTTCAGTGCCACTGGATTCACTACACGTTCTGATATTGGTCCAGCCAGAGATGCTAATGATGTTTCGTAAGTAATAGTGCTATATATATTCCTACAATCTACTTCCTATATTTGTAAAAAATAAAATTTTGCCCACTAATTCTGCAATTGGCGCATATTGTTTTTATTTATACTTTTTTCACTTCACGAATACTTTAACTGCACTACTTTTTGTTAAAATAAGCTTATAGAACTCAATATAATTAGATATTTAAATAAATTAGAAAAGAATAAATCAATATCTGGAAAAAAAATCATGTATTGTATTATATTTCCACCCTCACTCACACCAATTATCCAGCCCAAATTATGTTATCACTGAGAACTTGTGTTATGGATACTAGATAACTGATTTTTTAAATTATACATAATAATTATAGATATTTTTATTAGAGATGAAACGGATAGATGTTTGGCTGGATATTGAATACTAGATATCTGCGAGGCCAGATATCCGGCGGCCGGATATTCCGCCTATTGTCTCGTTGATGTTGTGACGAGTTTAGCGCCATACAGGGTGCGGCGAACGTGATCAGGTCAATTCGAGCAGTTTCGCTAAGTTTTTACAAAAAATTTGTAGTTTAGATATTTACTATTTATATAATTATTATTAGAGTGGATATCTCAGAAGAAAATTTTAGTTATTTGGAAGGCCTTATGGCTTTTTTGTAACTTTTTCGACTAAATAAAAGCCGTCATAATTATAAGCCATTTATTGATAATTACCTCACAAAGATTAATGTATTTCATTTCATTATGGAGAATTGTCGTAGATTTTTGGTATTTTTTGGTATCCAGTATCCAACTAGATAGTAAATTTAAGCCGGATAGGTCGGATACTGGATAGTTACCGGATATCCGTTTCATCTCTAATTTATATAAATAAACAAACCCCTTCAGACCTGAATTAGTGTTTCGTCCTGAAAAATATATTTCATTAATATTTTTTAATAGGGTGAGGTTATTTATATAATTTTTTTTTTTTTTATATTTTTGAAATCTTCGTACTTACCTACATTTTTTTCATAGCTATTGTTTGATAATTTCATATTAAGAATGTACTAAATGTCATAAACAGTATATATTTCAACCCTGGTAAGAGCGCTTCATACAAAGAGCAGTCATGCACTTAGTGACTTTTCACCATGACTACGTCACTCTTTCAAGCCCATGGAGGTCGCTGGCGCCGCAGTCGTGCTTTCTTAATAACGATCACGAAAGTTAAGCAACCAAGTGTACGGTCGGTACTCGGAGGGGTGACCTATAATTTTTCAAATCGATTTTCCTCTGTGCTTCGCAAGGCACGTTAAGCTAATGGTCCCGGGTGCCGTCGAAAGATAGCAGTCGTTCCCAAGGAGGGTTGGTGTCAGGCCGGCCGTAAAAATCTAATGCCAAATCCTTAGGCGGTATTGTCGATATCAAGGTATACTGAACCGACCCCAAATAAATTAGGAGCAGGGCAGGAAAATGATGATGACCAAGCCTATGGATATGTATGGAAGTGCACGCATGTTACGACGTGACAAGTGGGTGATATTTGGTGCATTCTCCATACATTTCACGAGAGTGACAAAATAGTCACCGTGACTTCACCAGTGCGCGCCTGCTCTAAGGCCGCGGACTCGTGCCAGCGCCCATTGATCCACTGGTGGCGGCCACTAGACCCAACCACAAGCTGCGGACGAGTTTCTACACACATTTTGTATAGCATCGGCGTACACCGAGCGTTTGACTGGCCTCGACCGATCCACGAGCTGCGGGAGTCGACCGCGCTCGCTACTTGTGGGGAGTCGACCGCGCTCGCTACTTGTGACCGCGTTTTGTCGTTCGACTCGCGCGCACACACGGCCACAGTCGCCGGCTTCTCCCCGCTCCCGCGTCTCATCTCAAGTGTAGTCTAGCAGCGTTATCTGGATGACTTTTTAATTCGTCGAAAAGCAATTTGTGCTGTCCATTTTTATAGCGTCAAGTTAAAATTGGATGAACCCAGTAACGCCGATGAATTGGACGTCGACGGTTCTGAATTCGGCGACGTTCTCGTCTTATGCTGGGGCCGCACTTGCGCCTATCGTCACGAAGCTTCGTGCTAGGACACGATACACGCAGATGTGACCGGCCGTTATCGGCTATCGTCACGAATATTCGGGTTGCTTGTGTGTTATCGGCCGGGAGGCGATACGTCAGGGTTTTAGCGTGCTAACCTATCGCGCTGCGTGGTCAGACATGCGTTGTTCATTTCGAAGGTTGTTCTCCATTAATTAGTTCAGACGCGTACGGGTGACTAAGTATACGATACAGCTGAGTTATTTTTTGTAATAAATGCATTACGTAATTATTAGCACACAATTTAGAAGTAAAGAAAGTGATTATGCATAGTTAAACGCAAAGAAGGATAATAATTAATACTACGCAATTTACATGTCTGGAAATGATTTCGGCCATCTTGGATTATTGCACGATAGTTCGTGCAAATAAAGAAATGCCACATACTTTATCGCGATAACTTTGCTCGGGCCGCACTTGCGTGTATCGTACGAAGTATCGCCACGCATTACTTCGGGACGATAGGCGCAAGTGCGGCCCCAGCATTAGTGTAATAAGCAACAATAACGAAATCAAGAGAGCGTCCATTTTTGACAAACACACGTCAGCCTCTGTCGAGTATTGAACAACAAGTGGCAACCACGGTGGCTGCATCCAGCCACCAGTCTCTGCCACTGGTGGCGGCGTGTAGTGGTCTGCCTGAACCACTGGTGGTCGCGCTTATTGGCGGCGACTGGTGGCCATAATGTGCGGGGGCTCGTGAAGACGTCTAGGAACAAAATATTTGTGATAGGACAAATACTAAAAACAGCAATGGATTTGTAATTCAAACAGTGATTATCACTTTCGTCTGTCAAAAAAGTTACCGAATAGGCCGGCAGGTCCGAAGGGGTAAATATATAAACAACCATGACTAGTCAACAACTATTCGTGTTCGTCACACTAAAATATAAATTTTAGTAGGTAAAATATTATTTTTTACTGCACTAATATAACTACACTAGGTGGTAGGCCTGTATGTAGGGTTGTCTGGGTAGGTACCACCGCCTTTCCTATTTCATCCGTGAAACAGTTTGCTGTGTTTCGGATTGAAGGGAAAGGTAGCCTGTGTAATTACTGGGCATGGAAGGCATTTCATCTTAAGCCTCAGAATGACAACGCACCTGCAATACCAAGTGATTTTTTCCTTGTTATTGCAGGTGTTTATAGGCGACGGTATCCACTTACCACCAGGTGGGTCGTCAGCTTGTTTGTCATCTAGTTGCATTGAAAAATATATAAAAGACATGTAATATTTATTCCTACAAAATTTGCAGAGATGACCGTCATGCACCACCAGCTGCTAAACGTAAGAAAACAGAAGAAGAGGATGATGATGAAGATTTGAATGATTCTAACTATGATGAGTTTTCTGGCTACAGTGGTTCATTATTCTCAAAGGTACTTAATTATTTTGATATTCTAAATTACTCTAGATATACATGGGTGTATAATTATTCTCTATTGTCTTATCTGTAAGTGTGAGTTTATTAAAGCGTACATTAGTTATGGAACATTTCATGAGTAGCATGTGAAAAATCAAGATTTTTTTTTATCACACCTGCTACTTTTTTTCACTTCGCCTGCTATAATTCACACGCGGTGAAATAGCTGATCATTCGCATTTCGTTCCATTCCACAAATGTCGTTTAATTTTCGATCTACGTTCGAAAATTATTTATAATATGTTACTTTTCATATCCTACGTCATAACTAATTAAATAAACTTTCGCAAATTTACCATTAGGCCACTGCGAAAAAAAAATCATTGCTTGTGAAATTTCACATGTGAAATCATATGAAAATATTAATTTCATTAAATGAAAGTGAACCAAAAGTAGCAATCATTTCCACGCCTAGCTTACATACGTAGAGGGAGTAAAACTAGAGCAAGTGACGATCTAACCGGTTTTCCTTACTGTGTTAGTGTGTGTGTGTTTTGGTTCTGTCATTGTACCCCTAAAAATGTTTTTATACTACTTAAACCATGTCACCAAAAACGTTTGATAAGTAATATCTCTAATAATTATATGTATAGGTACGTTACGTTTTTAGCTAACAAAAAACATAAACAAACGAAACGCGGTAATTTTAGCAGGTACGAAACTACAAAACGTAAATATTATGGAACAATTTTATTTTTGCGTGTACAAACGCGTAAATACTTTTAATACTAGAGAAATGCACTGAAAAAAATCACTTCCCGCCTGAGACAAGTTGATTTTTTTCAGTGCATTTTTCTAGTACAAAACGTAAAGTTGATATTTCGTGGTTAAGAAAAATGCATAATTCTAAATAAAATCATAGTCAGATAAAAACATTATTAAACATATCAAAGGAAACTAATATTTTGCAGGATTTTTAAACCTTTGAAATGGCGTAGAGCATTAATAAACTGTAAAATAATAATAATGTAATATATATCATCAAGTTATAATTCTCTTGATTATATTATATTAGTAGTTCTGGAGCTACTTCAATATAATCTTGAAATAAGACAAGTTTGTCACACACTAATCAATTCTGCATGGGATTGGGACTGCATGAAACTCATTTAAAAACACAATGGCATTTTGATTATTTTTTTGTGTATTGATCCCGTGCCGAGGTGATAAGTGTGACTGTGCAAGTATGTTGAAACATTTGTTACTAAAAAGAATTTACTTTAAATTTTGAAGCGTCGCTCGGTGGCGTAGTGCGTAAGAGCGTCGTCTCCCACTCGGGAGGCACTGGTTTGATCCCCGCCACGTACCAATGTGCTTTCAAATTTTGAATTCATATGTACGTTTAATCGACGCTTTTACGGTGAAGGAAAACATCGTGAGGAAACATGCACTGCACACACCTATGAAGAAATTCTTAGGTTGTGTGTGAAGTCGACCAACCCGCACTTGGCCAGCGTGGTTGACTAAGGCCTAATCGCTCCTAATGTGGGGTAGGCTCGAGCCCCTCGGTGGGGACATTATATGAGCTGTTGCTGATAGCTAAAAAAATGTTCACTGTGACTAAATTGTGCAAGCGAAATATTGATTGTTAAATCTTGTATATTTCTTCATGCTAATCTTAAACAAGACAATGTATAATCATATTTGTATTGTTTTACTGTAGGATCCTTATGACAAAGATGATGCCGAAGCGGATGCAATTTATGAATCTATTGACAAGAGAATGGACGAAAAACGTAAAGAATACAGAGAAAAGCGTCTCAAAGAAGATTTAGAAAGATATCGCCAGGAAAGGTAAGATATAGTTCGTGCTCATCTGTTGGTAGTCAGGAGTTCAGGACATATTTATCAAAGTGCCCACTTGTTAATGGCCACTAACAACTGCCCCTTTCTCTCCTTCCATTCCTCCTCCTCCTTCCTGCCCCTTCCATTTAAATCTATGTAATTAATGAATCGCGCCGCTCTCGCGCTGCCGCCTCCGTCGTCGTCCCGCTCCCTCCCCTGCTACTACACCACTGAACCGATTTTGATGAAATTTAGTATGGAGATAGTTTGGGACCCTGGGAAGGACATAAGATATTTTTAGCTTGCTATCAGATATTGATGCAAGTGAAACAACGGGCGACTACTATTCAAATATATTTAAAAAAATCTTTAACATGTGATATGCAGGCCTAAAATCCAACAACAGTTTTCTGACCTCAAACGAGAGCTGAAACAAGTATCTGAGGAAGAATGGGCAGCCATTCCAGAAGTGGGTGATGCTCGTAACAGAAAACAGCGCAACCCTCGCGCTGAGAAGTTTACTCCATTACCTGACAGTGTACTGTCAAGGAATTTGGGAGGGGAGCGAGAGACATCAATTGACCCATCTTCAGGCTTAGCATCAATGATGCCTGGTGTTATGACACCAGGAATGTTAACTCCATCAGGTATGTGTCGAATTCCTTGTTTTATAATGGGCCTATAAAAATTTTAGAAATTATTTATATTGATTGATATTGACTTTAACCTGTCAAGCCAAATCCGCGCTGGCTGCCACGTTAGATGCATTTTTAGTGCATTATGTAAAAATACGACAGTTGATTTTACATTTTTTAAATATCGACCGATAGCCGTAGCAGTATATATATCAATCTAATGTGCGAGGTTTCATACAAAGTTCAAAAATGTGTCTCGTACGGCGCGTTGCGTGCGATGCTGACAAATTTGCGTTCACCTTTAGTGCATAAATGATACCTATTGTTAATTTTCCGCACTACTCGAAGTACCCGCACATTTTCTTGATGTCTATTCACACATAGCTAAGGCGCAAAGCGCACGCTTAAGTTCGAAACGCCTTGAACGTCTTTGCAATAATATAACTTTTCTATCTGTACAGACAGGACTGTCTGGTAATTCTAAAGAGCGGCACGGATTTATGTCTGGTGCATTGTAATACTTCAAAAAAAAAACCGTCTTGCACAGATGTTTAAGCTATTGCGTGGATATGCGGATGTTTGCTTTAACTTTGCCATGCTGTTTTTAATTTAAGCCGCCCTGTGTTCGCATGTTTTAGAACGTATACGAATACGAGTACGTACGAACATGTTCACACGAGCCCGTGCACGTAGTCGACCATGTTCGTACGTACTCGTGCTATCACGAGGAAGACATTAGATTACATTGTTTACTTTCAACTCTATAAAGTTGATATTTAATAATTACAAGTGTATGAATATTTTTCCACCTCTTTTAAATTGGTTATTAGCTTCTAAAACCTAGCACAATTGGAATTAATTTACTAACACAATTTTAGGTGACTTGGATTTGAGAAAGATTGGTCAAGCAAGAAATACTCTCATGACTGTTAAATTGTCCCAAGTGTCTGATTCAGTGACGGGTCAAACTGTTGTCGATCCCAAAGGGTACTTAACAGATTTGCAGTCCATGATACCGACGTATGGAGGTGATATCAATGATATAAAGAAAGCCAGGCTGTTGCTTAAGTCAGTTCGGGAGACAAACCCTAATCATCCACCTGCTTGGATAGCCAGTGCTAGGTTGGAAGAGGTAACCGGTAAGTATTGTGTTTATTCTTTTCTAAAAGGGACATTTTATTTTTTACCCAAATATCTATCCTCGCACGCAAGATTACGATATTATTTATTAAACGACCATCGATAACTAGGATCCTCACGTGTACTTAAATCTGTGAAATACATTTAACCTATTTTGACCTTTATGCCGTAGACAATTAGACATTAGTCACTAACTCTCAGATTTCTATAAATGGAAGGTGTAATGGTGTAGATAAATCTTCAGTCTGTTGCAGAAAGTAGTTTGTCGTATAGTATTTTTTATTTCAAACAGCCATATATAAAAATAGTTACATAGCTTAGAGCAAACAGACCAGAAAGTTCCAATAAAATAAAGTTAGAATATTTATATAATTTGGGAAAAATCCTTAGTAGATTCTATCAATATTAATCTGTATAATCGAATGGAGATCACTTATTAGTTGGTAGGTTCGGGTAATTTTTTTTCACATTGATCCATTGTCACCCGAATTTGGACGCCATTTGTGTTATTATGACCATGCAGCGGTACTTGCGGTGATAATTGGAACTAAAACTGATACGCCCGTTTGTATTTGGGCATCACCTTAATACGCTGCTTTGACGAAAGCGAAATACTCATACAATACGGCGTAGTTTATTCCACACAATGTCTCTTGTGAGTCTCAGTGCCGGAACACATAACCTTTTGCATGTATACCTATTTACACAGTACTGTGATATTCATTTTATTACTTTTTCAGGCGACCGTTATTCAATAGCTCTTTTCATTTTATTACCTGTATGTCAATCCAGTAATAAAATCAATAGTATGAAAACTGTCAAGGGAGGATAAAACTTGTTGAGTTTCTTGCCGGTTCTTCTCAGAACAAGGCCTCCTGGTAGACTCTTGAACCGATGGCATAAAAATTGACTTTCATAAGTGTACAAATTGTACCTAAATGAATAAAGTAATTTTGACTTTGACTTTGATTATGTAATTACAGGCAAAGTGCAGTCAGCCCGTAATCTCATAATGAAAGGTTGTGAAGTTAACCCAAGCAGTGAAGAGCTATGGTTAGAGGCAGCTCGTTTACAACCACCGGACACAGCGAGAGCAGTGATCGCTCACGCCGCTAGGAACCTACCACATAGTGTTAGGATTTGGGTGAAGGCGGCTGACTTGGAGCAAGAAACTAAGGTGAGTAGTTTATCTTCGGCAAGGAACAGTTTTTTTTTCAAAATATATGTGATATTTAACATTTCAATATCTGTAAGTCCAAATTTAAGTTCACAGCAAAACGGAAATGTAAAATATGTACGGCGGCAAGTCAGGCTACGAAAACTATCAAACTTTAAAAACACTTTAACAACACTACAAACCATTACAAAATTATGATAATGTATTGGAATGTAAGCAATTTTTGTATATCTTTAGGAATTATCTAGTCACGCAGATCATAGAACAAAAATACATGAAATACGAAACATTTTATGGGCTGAATTAATACGACACGGGCGTTACGGGCACGCAGACATTTGTCCGGTGTGTAGGGGCAGGTTCTCTCCTATCTAATGAATCGTTTATTTACTCGTTTCAATTGTGTTAATTCGTATAAATGACAGAAAATTGGAAAAGATGCAATAAATTGTGAAGATAACGTCTAGTCTCTGTATCGTATCGAATAGAATTCGCGCTTCTTCCCTTAGGCTTCTTTCATCGGCTTCTTTCAACGTTGTTCCCGCAGGCGTCGTGTAGATGGCGTTAGCTACAACGTCGACATGGGCCCGGCCTTGGAAGATCCAACTTCCAACAGCCAAGTCACAGCTATTATATTTGTTACTGCAGCAGCGGGCAGATCTTCGAGAAAGCTCGTCGTACAACTCCCGTCGAAGTGCGTATATCATTCCCTGGGAACACCTGGATTACACGTCCCAATCTCCACTTGAGGGACGGTAGACAGTCCTCCTTGATAAGGACTAAGCTGTTGAGGGCTATGTCGTTTCCCTCCGTCTTCCATTTGGATCTTGTCTGAAGCTCCCCGATGTACTCCTTAGAGCCGTAAATAGAGTAATATTTTTTCAACGTTATACCATTATAATAGAGTTTAAAATCCTTAGAGGGCAGTAGGTAGCTTGACGAGTCGTTGGTACTTAACACCAATTTATACAAATGTGCTCCGCAACAAGTTTGATATGGATTCACTCCTTCTTGCTTCTACCTAAAGTTTAGATAGTAATATAAGTAGCTTTAAATTTAAAGCCTGCTTCAATTATATTGTACTCTCAAAATATATGTTAAATGAAAATGAAAAAGCTCTTTATTTAAATGAACTTTGGCTAAGTACTTTTAAATCGTCAAAAGCCCTACCACCATACTTAAATAATTATTATTATGCTGAGATGGAGAAGAAATGGCGAAAGAAACTCTACAGCTTACAATTTCGTAATGAATTCAAAACATCATTACAGTCAAAAGATATATCAATATGAATCAATTACAATTTTAAATGCGTAAATTTTGGGCAGATTTTACTCCTACGCATTTCGACCATTTAAATAAATCATTTATCTTGTAATAAGCTTTTTTAGATAATTTAGATTTTACAATTTTTTAAAATAAACTTGTTGGATGGCGCTATGGTCATTTGTGTTATTTTTTCTTTTTCTTTCAAGTATAAATTATTTTAATTACCAGGCAAAGCGTCGCGTGTTCCGTAAAGCTCTAGAACACATTCCAAATTCCGTTCGTCTTTGGAAAGCTGCTGTAGAACTAGAAAACCCTGAAGATGCCAGGATTTTGTTATCAAGAGCCGTGGAATGTTGCCCCACAAGCGTGGAGTTGTGGTTAGCGTTAGCGAGGTTGGAAAGTTACGAAAACGCAAGGAAAGTGTTGAATAAAGCAAGAGAGAATATACCAACAGACCGACAGATTTGGGTCACTGCTGCTAAATTGGAAGAAGCTCATGGTAAGCTATTGGCATGTCATAATTCATATTCAAGAAAACTTATTTTCAATTTCTATTTGAGATCCGTTTCCGTCATTTCTATATTATTTGGTTCCATATTATTATGCATAAAACTTGGTTTAGTTTTGAGACATGGGACACAAAATATTAGTCCAGTCAACAAGTTCAAAAACGTGAAAAATAGAGATAAAGCTCCTAAAAATATGAGCAATAGCTCATTGGATTCGGAACGACCTCTAGAAAAATGAGTTTTGAGGATTTTACTGCACGTAAAAAATTGCAATTGTTATTAACAAAATAAGATGAAAAAAAAGAGGTATTTACGTTTTTGTTAATAACTCATAAACTATTAATATTTAAGATATTTGGAAAAAAGGTCCTTAAAGAGGAGGAAATTTCCGAAAAAAAAGTCTCAGCTCTCGGAACTCTACCTCTATTATTTATAATTTTAATTTAACGCTGAAAATAGGGCTCCGCGCAGCCATTACGGCATGGGCGCACTGCCGTTAAAGACAGTTTCTTACATAAAATTATTTTTTATAGTAACAAATATGAATTTAAAAATTTAAATAAATTATGGTGTCATCAGATACTTGAAAGAATATATTCCCGTTGGAAAAAAATTTTTAAATTAATTTTTCAAAAAGTTATGCAATTGTTAATTAACGAATTTTTTTCCTATCTCCGTTTTCATAAATGACGACATAAAAATTTAAATAATAAACCTATAAATTTTTGGCTCTGTGGAGCTCTTCTTATATATATACTTAACAAGATCCCGCGATAAAAGTTTATTAAAGTTAATTATTTTGTTTATAACAATTTTTTAAAGTTAACAAAAAATGAAAAGTCTAAGAAATGTTATTAAAAATTTTTTTTTAAACAAATGTTATATTATTGCTGCTTTCTTATCCAACAATGGCATTAAGTAACATCGGAAAAAATTTTTTTACATCATTTGTTAAGAAATTGTTTATAAACAAATAGACAAGTTTAATATTTAAAGAATTTTTTTTTTTACCATTATGTTGTCTTGGCAAAATAATGATTTTTTTAAAAAAAAAATTTTCTTAAATAAATTTTTTTATTGTTTATAATCGTTTTTTTTATATTTCGATTGTTTAAATAATTAGTTAAGAAATGATTTTCTCTTTAAAAATCATAATTGGCATTTCTTCATAGGTAAATAGAAAAAAAATTTTTTTTTATCAATAATTTCATTGTTTGTTAACTTAACAATTTGTTATAAACAAATTCTAACTACCGTTATATTTTTTTTCTAGAGTTAAAAAAAATAACAAAAACAGCCATATATATCAAAATACTAAAAAAAAAATTTTTCTATTTTTTATAACGCTTTTAAATATTACACGATTTTTAGTATTTTGATATATATGGCTGTTTTTGTTATTTTTTTTAGCTCTAGAAAAAAAATATAACGGTAGTTAGAATTTGTTTATAACAAATTGTTAAGTTAACAAACAATGAAATTATTGATAAAAAAATTTTTTTTTTCTATTTACCTATGAAGAAATGCCAATTATGATTTTTAAAGAGAAAATCATTTCTTAACTAATTATTTAAACAATCGAAATATAAAAAAAACGATTATAAACAATAAAAAAAATTATTTAAGAAAAATTTTTTTTTTAAAAAATTATTATTTTGCCAAGACAACATAATGGTAAAAAAAAAATTTCCTTAAATATTAAACTTGTCTATTTGTTTATAAACAATTTCTTAACAAATGATGTAAAATTTTTTTTTCCGATGTTACTTAATGCCATTGTTGGATAAGAAAGCAGCAATAATATAACATTTGTTTAAAAAAAAATTTTTAATAACATTTCTTAGACTTTTCATTTTTTGTTAACTTTAAAAAATTGTTATAAACAAAATAATTAACTTTAATAAACTTTTATCGCGGGATCTTGTTAAGTATATATATAAGAAGAGCTCCACAGAGCCAAAAATTTATAGGTTTATTATTTAAATTTTTATGTCGTCATTTATGAAAACGGAGATAGGAAAAAAATTCGTTAATTAACAATTGCATAACTTTTTGAAAAATTAATTTAAAAATTTTTTTCCAACGGGAATATATTCTTTCAAGTATCTGGATGACACCATAATTTATTTAAATTTTTAAATTCATATTTGTTACTATAAAAAATAATTTTATGTAAGAAACTGTCTTTAACGGCAGTGCGCCCATGCCGTAATGGCTGCGCGGAGCCCTATTTTCAGCGTTAAATTAAAATTATAAATAATAGAGGTAGAGTTCCGAGAGCTGAGACTTTTTTTTCGGAAATTTCCTCCTCTTTAAGGACCTTTTTTCCAAATATCTTAAATATTAATAGTTTATGAGTTATTAACAAAAACGTAAATACCTCTTTTTTTTCATCTTATTTTGTTAATAACAATTGCAATTTTTTACGTGCAGTAAAATCCTCAAAACTCATTTTTCTAGAGGTCGTTCCGAATCCAATGAGCTATTGCTCATATTTTTAGGAGCTTTATCTCTATTTTTCACGTTTTTGAACTTGTTGACTGGACTATATGTGATATTGCCGACACAACACGAAACAGTTACCAAATACATAGTGAAACTTATATTTTTAACTTTATTTAAAAATAGTTTTATAATTTTATGTAGACAACACTAAAATGAAATTTTGTATTTTCTAACAGGCAACACTCACATGGTAGAAAAGATCATAGACAGAGCAATCACGTCACTGAGTGCAAACGGAGTTGAAATCAACCGCGAACACTGGTTTAAAGAAGCAATGGAGGCCGAGAAGTCCGGTGCTGTTCACACTTGCCAGGTTAACTATATTTTATTTTAATATTTATTTTTTAATTATAAAATAAACCTCAAACTACACCCCTAAATCATCAAAAAATGCTTTCCTTTATCGTAGAAATTCACGAAAGATTTTGGCCGCATTGTAGTAACCATTAGAGTTGATGATTGATGGATATCCGCTCCTTAAACTTCGCTCAGATTTAGCTGCTATTGAAGGGCTATTGCGCTACTTTTACGGCGTTCTGATAGTCACGTTAAATATCAAGTATTGTATCGGATTTTCCATATTTTAGTCAAGAAACATTTTTAAATGGAAAGCCAATTTTCTCGACATTTTACATTGTTTTTGGTGAGAAAAATTACGTGATATTTGCCGATAAGATTGAGTGAGTTTTGGCTCGACCCCTCCCTCTCACCCTGAACACCTCACTTAATTATTGGACGCCCTCTGTATACCTAGTTGCCTCGTGCCGCGTTGACTCACGTTTGTCGCGTATACGCAATGTCTACGTAAGATAATGACTTAAACATCCTTTGGGTGTTGGCACCGCCAAAACACCAAAATGGCGTCGAGTGGCGGGGCCCCTACGCGAGTACCTACTATAAAAATGCAATTAACAGGCAGACATAATATGTCTCATAAATTCATAATTTATGAAAAATAAAAACTAAATATATATTTCAGGCAATCATTCGCTCAGTTATTGGGCATGGTATTGAATCAGAAGACCAAAAGCACACGTGGATGGAAGATGCCGAAGCGGTAAGTTAGCAAGTGTTTGGCACATGCATAAAGTTTTCTAGATTCAAATGTAATATTTATGTATGATATATTAAAAAGCCAGGCGTACCTGCTTAATTTATCTGTTCAAAATTAATCGTCAAGTTCAGGATTTCAAGTTGAAATACTCTAAATTGCTAATAAAAACTTTTTTATGTAGTGTGCAAACGAAGGTGCGTACGAGTGCGCACGCGCTGTTTATGGATACGCTCTGTCAGTGTTCCCCTCGAAGAAGTCCATATGGCTCAGAGCGGCTTACCTGGAGAAGCAACACGGCACCAGGGCGAGTCTCGAAGCCTTGCTTCAGAGAGCAGTGGCCCATTGTCCCAAATCCGAAGTCCTATGGCTTATGGGCGCGAAGTCAAAGTGGCTGGCTGGTAAGTATTACGTTTCCATAAGATTATACGTTTATAGTTCAACAGGGGTTTGTCATGCGGACAGATGAGCAGCTGGTTCACCTGGTAAGTGATTACCGCCGCCCATGGACATCTGCAACACCCGAGGGATCGCAAATGCATTTCCGGTCTTTAAGGAAGGAATACGCCCTTTTTTTGAATATTTAGAGGTCGTAACGGTTCGGGAATATCGCTGGCGACAGTTGGTTCTAGGATGTGGTTCACGGCAGAATTGCGCGAAAAACGAAAAACGATTTGACGTTTCGAGAAACTATGGCGGACTCCTCAGAACACTCCCCGTGATACAAGCGAATTGAATGAAATTGAAAGTACAAAGTTATAATTGCAGGATAGTTTCTTATGTTTCAAATTCGCAGTCAAAAACAATGTGCAATTATTTTCAACTTCTGCATTGGTTAGTGGGATGTTTCAATTTTAGGCGACGTACCGGCGGCTCGTGGAATCTTATCATTGGCTTTCCAAGCTAATCCTAACTCTGAAGAGATTTGGCTCGCTGCCGTCAAACTGGAGAGCGAGAACAAAGAATACGATAGAGCGAGACGGTTGCTCGCCAAAGCGAGAGCCTCTGCACCGACTCCGAGGGTAAGTAGTCTCAGATTGTAATAAGCTAAATTGAACCTTATCTATTGGAAATTTTTCTACTACCTCCATTATTAGAAACTAAAGATACCCGGACTGCTAAAATACTTTTGCTGCAGATTTTTGTGTGCCATTACTTTTGTGGTCATTGGCATTTGTTAATTTGTTTACTGAAGAATTGTTAAGTTTTGGGTTGGTGCCTCTTTTCTGTAGGCGACAGGATGGCAACCTGTCACCATTTTCAGAGTACTGTATCGCCCATACTGACAGATGTGGTTTTGTGTAACCAAATGTTACCGAAAGCTTTGCTCAACCCCATTTGGGATTATGAGTGTGATTATATGCGTGTATGTATTATTAGAGCCAAATCTTTTCATGTACTTATATTTAATTTTGCAATTTTTGCAAAAAATAAGTATATTGGTGTAGCTTGATTATTGTTATAGTCTTCACAAAATAAGAGACCCGGATAGTATCCACAAAAATATCTACTCTAATTAATACGATTAAAAAGTAGACGTTTTGAATTGCTACAGCACGAAAAATGTTCAAATTGTCTGTCTTTTTTCTTATTCTTAAACAACAGTTCTGCATTATTAAAGTTAAATACATATCTCCGAAGGTAACGGAGTATATGACTTTAAAACTCGTTACGATTTCTTTCATCCATAAAAAGATAATAATATGATATAATACAGTAACTTTATTCTTTCTTTAGCTAAATAATATTAGGATATTTTTCGTTAGAGTTTTTGACTTCGTATCTAAGACCTTATTGAGGCAAATCTTCATTTTTTATTTTCTTCTTTCTTGATTTTTGCATTATAATATGGGCGTCACATTTTAATGAATCTAGGGAGTGCTTGGAGAGAAATTCATGTTCGATGAGGTGGTTATCTCACTGTTAAATTCTCAACGTCATACACATCACAAAAACTTTATTTTAATGATTCTCCACAATTTCGCGTCAACACCGATGCCTGTGCATCAAAATAACACTACTTTCACGTCACAAAATCAACTTCGATGCAGTTTTGAATTATCGAAACCGAGATCTACAGTCAGTCGCCATGGTTTCCCGCCTAACACTTTTTTTAAAAAAAAAAATACTATTTTTATATTTCGCAGGTAATGATAAAATCTGCCAAATTAGAATGGGCATTAAACAATCTTGATGAAGCATTGAAGTTGCTCGAGGAAGCAATCAAAGTGTTCGGAGACTATGCAAAACTGCACATGATGAAGGGAGAAATTGAGGAACAAATGGGAAAAGACGACGACGCGCATAATACTTATTCTCAAGGGGTAAGGTTCATTTTACAACTACTGTTAATTTGACATAAGTAACTTCAGATTGGAAAAGAATGGAGGTTCTTCAGAGTTCTTGTTGTAAAAACACGTGTTGAGAGACTCCATTTTTAACTCAATCTACCGTACAATTGATTGTTACTTTAGATATATTTTCACTCGACATTGGCAAAATGCGTAATCTTTATGTATCGCCACGCCATTAGATGTAAAAAAGATTGGGCAAGAATGTTTAAAAAATAGAAAAATTAAACTGTATATTATTTCTGCATTATAATTTTTAAATCTTAATGGGCAAGCTCTTAGTGATCATCTCGCCCGATAGTTAATGATTATAAGGGCAAAAAATGTAAGATGTTTATTTAATAAAATTCTTAATGATACTTTATTACAGTTATGTTGAAGACAATTTTATTGTAAATTTAAATATGATTTGCCAAGTTGTCATTCAACAACTTTCGTGTTAGGTTCTTTATATAAACTCTTTTTTTCCTAGTTGAAGAAATGTGCAACATGTGTTCCTATGTGGATATTACTGTCAAGATTAGAAGAGAAATTAAAACACATCACCAAAGCGCGATCAGTACTTGAAAAAGCAAGACTTCGGAATCCAAAGAATGCTGAATTATGGTAAGCAATTACAATATTGCGCTATAACAATAACTTAACTAATTGCTAACTATAAATAAATACATTAGTTTTTTAAAGCTTGCTTACACAAATATTTGCTGCTACCAGGATTCGAACCCGGACCGCTTGATGTGTAGGCAGCTATACTATATATTATTTATTACTTATACTATATATATTGTGACGACGGGCGCAAATAAATATACTTATATAATACTTCCATAATACATAGTTAGGAAATATATAATTAAAAAGAAAAAAAATATTACAGAAATAAATTTTCTGCAGATTTAAATACATTTGGCAACAAAAATTGTAAATCAATTATGCAACATTAAATGCAGGGTAGTTGCACTTTTTTTGATTTTTCCTTTAGGTTGGAAAGCGTAAGACTGGAAAGGCGTAACGGTAGCGTTGAAATAGCAAATTCAGTGATGGCGAAAGCGCTTCAAGAGTGCCCCAACGCTGGCCGCTTGTGGGCTGAAGCTATCTTCATGGAATCACGGCCCCAAAGGAAAACCAAGAGCGTACGTATCTATAATCTACTAGCTGCCCGGCCACGCGTTGCTGTGGTAATTTCATACTACTGACCTGTAACATTGTATCTGCAGTAAAAAAAAAATGACTACTTATCAAGATAAAAACTATCCTATCCCTCAAGTTGGATCAAACTGCACACGGTGTACAAATTTGATTGAAATCGGTTAAGTGGTTTAGGAGTCCATTGAGGACAAACATTGTGACACGAGATTTATATATATTAAGATTTCATTTTTACAGGACTTTTGTCTAAAAGAAACATGTCAATAATATCGGATCCAAATAATAAATAGTCAGACCACATAAACACGGCACCTTTCGGTATGCTCTAGGATGCCGCGGAACTCGACCTATTTGTGTTAAAAGAAAAGAATGTCAGTGCTAAATTCACTTAAATAAGGTCCAAAATCATTTGACTACGAAAAAATCCTTTGACTTGCCATGCCGTCACTTGTAGAATGAAGATAAGTAAGAACTATGTAGACTGTGGGGCTAGATTCAACCTTATTTGAATTACTTAGCACTCACTTTCCTTTAAAAACACGAAGTAATGTACCACGCGCCGCTGGACGCTGGGGAACAAGCCTTTTTACTTTATCGTATATTTACGTAGTATAGGGGAAGTCTTGTAATCGTCAAAAAATTCGACCTCGAGATTTTGACGGATGTACATGTTATGGACCTCCCTGAGTCCAAAAATATTTATTTTTTTGGAATTATATAGCACGATAACTCGAGCATGCTTTAACTTATTGCAACCAAATTTAACATACATGTATGACATCAAAATATAAGGTTTCTATCAACCTTTGAGTCGTTTCCGGTATACGAGAAAGTCAAGGGGAGACCACTCCTGATTTTTATATTTCTGTCTTATCTATTTTAAGTGGGTGTTCAGTTTTTACAGTGTGTTTTATATGTTTTTCAAAGTGCCTTATATTACCACTTATTATTACCATATTTTATTACTACCATTTATTACCATATTATAGAGACACGGTCAACAATAAAATGAGTCAATAGCGGGAAACCAAAGCAAACGTCAAGGATAATTTTGAATTTGATTGTAATATTTACTTTCTAAATATTTCCGGTGTAGTTGGATATGGGAAAATGATGGTGGTATTATAACACGACAACACGTTACAGGTGGATGCCCTGAAGAAATGCGAGCACGACGCTCACGTGCTACTAGCAGTGTCGCAGCTTTTCTGGACAGAGAGGAAGATCAACAAGTGTCGCGAGTGGTTCAATAGGACGGTCAGTATACCAATTTTATTATTTCAGAAATAATCGTCAATTAGTCACACCAACGTTTTTTGTTATCAGCATATCTTAAAAGTGGGTAACTCGAGAAAAAAAATGACTGAGATATTAAACGTTATAGTACGGCTTCCGCGGCTAAGTCAGACTAAGCGTCCGCGCCAGCGCGTGACGTCACGGTACAACGTGTAATGTGAAAAAAAAATTTTTTCTTGGTCTGTCTTAAATTTAAGATACTATGTTGATTTAAAGAAATTGGTCCTTATAATGACTCTTTCGGTTGGTATTATAAAATACAGAATGTTTTGTTTTCACATTTCACCGGTGAGATTCCCGGCTCCGGAGCCGGAAAACTCATACTCGACCTGCAATTGCCTATTTCGCGACCTTTGCAATAATGTACTATTATTGTACAATAGTAAATATTCAATACAGGATGATAACAATAACAAAGACAGTGTACAATCGACAAACTTCCCAGTGTACCACTTATAGGCGATAATTGCGTGGAACCGACGTATCTGATTGACAGGTGACCTGCCCCCCAGTAACGGTCTGAGCCAAAAAGAATATATCATGTCGTCAACCACGCTAGAGCGACTGCGAAAGGGGGGGGGGGGGGGAGGCGACCAGCGGAAGCGGAGTGAAGACGCTGCGCCTTATTGGCTGTGCCATATTACATCAATATTCTATTGGCCGCTGAGTAAAAAGTAGGCGGGGCTTAGTGCTGTGCAGCCGTAGAATTCTGTTTTCTTAATGGAATGCGGGGATCATTGTCGACTCCCTATAGAAGCTATCTCTTCCAGACTGTCTTTGGATGGACAGGAAAAACGTTATAATATTATTAAATAGGAAGGTTTCCTGTCAGTTGACAATTGACGTACAATTTTACAACAAAATTAGCAATCAAAACACATTTTTTTCTTATTTTTTATAGGAACATGAACTTGTGACGTCATAGTTAACTAACTGAGTGTTAAATGATTTTTCATTTTCATAAAATTAAATTCTTGAATAAAAATAACTAAGGTAGAGTGAGAGTTATTAAGATAGTTTTGTCTTTCATTGACATACTACTGTGAAGCTGTAACAGCTGCATGTATTATGGAATTGCGCCAAGTAGATCACAGCTATCTGTATTTTGATCTTATTAAGACTAATTTCACGTTCTTATTAAGATAAATATTTAATCCTAAAATACCGGTTGACACATATATTTCATGTCAAAAATTGTGGATTGTTTTTAACTGCTTAAGAGCAGGTGCGCTCTTGTCACCGTGACCTTTTCACATCTCTTATCAAGCCTATGGATATATATGGAAGTGCGCGCACACATTCGTATTCATATCGTGCATACATTCAATAAGAGTGACAAAAATCACCAGTGCACGCCTGCTCTAAGTGTCTGTGCCGAAAAGTTTTGCTCAGGAGTATTTTTTATTTTACTTATAGTTTATTAAAATGTTTTTGTTTGAAATAATTATATTTTCATGTGGTCTTAAAGAGCACTTCTCTTAGTCAACAGCAAAAGTAGGTGATCATAATAATAGAAATTTAATTGAATATATTACGCAAACGACACTTAGTCCGCGGACTCGAAACAGCGACGAGTGGGGTGACGCGACGGCGACGGCGGCGCGACAGCGGGCGGTGGAGAAGCCAGCGGGCAGATCGCGCGGCGTAGTGTAAATTAGTGTCTTTTTCCTATCAAAAATAATTGAAAATATTATCTCCTCGCCGTCATCAGCGGGCTTTTTGAAACGTCGGTCGACAAAAAGCAATTAATAAAATGCACAACACTACGTTGATACAGACGCGCGGGCGCCGCTAGACTGGAGCGCATCGCTCGTGCGTCGCTCCCCGCGCCGCTGCCTCGAGGCCGGTTCCATTTAAATCTTTGCATTGCATCGCGCCCCTCTCACCCTGCTCGTCGCTGACTTAGAGTCCGCGGCCTTACACTCACAAACCCTTCCGACCCGGACGCCCTAGGGACGCTGGGCGGTAGAAAGACCCCACGGGGGAGATGCTCGGTCGCCCAGTAATCCCCTAGGAACGTTCGACCTACAGGCTCGAGGACCCCCCAAGGTCTTCGCCTTCTTAAAGACCGTCCAAATCTGGTTCAAATCACACTGCGCGACTCAAAGCGTTCGTTAAAAACCGAAAACCGGCGGAAACCTACGAGTGCGTTATGAATGCACGTAACGCGCGCGTAGTGGGCGCATAGTGCGCTCATCAACACATTATAATATATGGATGCATGTTACCACACTTTACACGCTGTGTTGCAAATAATATGTACCGGGTTGTTGCTATAGTCAACTGACTGAATCTTAAATGATTTTGGCACGCTTAAAAAGTAAATTTCAGATATAACTGGAAACGAAGGAGATTTTCTGGCTCACCATTCCCTCCTTACATACATTGTCTTGTAACTATCGGCGCGTGGCGTAAACATCCCTATTAAAGATGTCTTCTTTTTATCCAGGTAAAAATCGACCCCGACCTCGGTGACGCTTGGGCATACTTCTACAAGTTCGAGCTGCTCCATGGCAACGAGCAACAGCAAGAAGAAGTGAAAACCCGCTGCAAGACAGCAGAACCGCATCACGGAGAGGCCTGGTGCAAAGTGTCCAAGGAGATAGCCAATTGGTGCTTCAGCTTTGAACAAATTCTACTCCTCGTAGCTAAGAACCTACCGGTACCTACATAAGTAGCATCACTAGGTAAATTTCTCCCTTCATTATACACTCAACATTGCAAGCATGAAGTTGTCAATGGACATTTATATCGATCGATAAACGCATTAGGTCGTTTACTCCCTTTAAGAATATCTGTCAAATTCATAGATTTTGTCGAATTTTACCGTCAAATGTGTAATATTTTGTTTATCGATAGTTCCATGCTCGCACTACAATTTCGGTACTATAAATTTCAGTGTAATATTGAAATATCAAAAAACTTTCATTTTCTCTATCGTATGTGAATACGTCTTTCAACCAGTAGGTTAAAACAATGTGCAGTTCTGACGACCTTCACCTGTCAAAAGCACCATAAATTAATTGTAAGCCTTAGGTACTAAGGTTATTATAATAAGCATATCATAGTTAAAAAATATTGTACTATTCTTACACTGCTCACACAACCACGGAAAAGAGGGGACTTCTCTAACACAGGTTTATAATATACTTACCAGAGGGGATTCCAACCCCTATGTTAATATATTGTAAGAAGAAATAAAGGATTTTTGTGTTTCTGTTTGCTCGCGAAATTGTAACTTATTTTGTGGCACGAACGGTTATATTCCTTTGGACACTGCTGAATAAATTGAAACCGGTAAGCTTGTTTCTGTAAATCTTACTACTGTTGTAAATCCGAAAATTTGGATGAATGGGTATTTATTACTCAATCACTTAATGAATCTGGATGAAATATAACATAGGGATTATAATCTGAAAGCTGTTTCAGACTATAATCTATGTCTGTATCCAATACTACTTTTATCCCCGTAATATTTTCCTGTGAGATGCATTCATTACTTTATGTAAAACTACATCCACGCGGGCGAAGCTGCAAGCAAAAGCTAGTATTAATTAAAACAAACCTTTAAGTGCTGGTAGTTTCATAAGAATATTGTATATGTCACCGGAAGATAACAAGATCCGCAAGTTTATGAATTTCCTAGGAAATTTATAAACTTTCGTAGGATCCTAAACGAGAGACAAATTGTAATATTTTACGCTCACATTTTCGCAAATTTATTAATTTTCGACGTCTCGTGGTAAATTTATAAACTAACGGATATCCATTCGTAAGATTCTAAACGGTTCGACCAATAGCATAAGAGCTTTTAATTTTACGCGTTTTTAAAATACGGCAAATAAGACACTGCTCTCTGATTGGTCAATGTCGACAGTGGCTGCTCTCTGATAGGTCGATGTTGACAGATTTGCAAAAAAAAACTATTTTCACAGTTTGTTGTAACTGTGTTAAAACCTCAGGTTAGAACTAATTAACACAGTTACAACATTAAAAACTTTACAAAAACACGAGCAACCAGATTCTTTATGTTCCGTGGTGAACAATGACGGTGGAGAGGAAGGAGAAGAAGCAAGTGACTTATTCAACCAATCAGAGTGCACATGGCGTTTGGTTATTGCTTACTTATTATTTTACGCGTGAGTTCAGTAAGTTTATCAATTTGCGAAAATGTGGGCGTAAAATAATACTATTTATCTCTCGTTTAGAATCCTACGAAAGTTTATAAGTTTCCTAGAAAATTTATAATTCTGCGGTTCTTGTTATTTTCCGGTGACATATATATTGACCAGAATAAACCAGAATCATCGGCCAGCGTTGCAGTGAAACCAGCCTTACATGACAATCTACTAATGATTTTGGTACCTATTGTGCAGAATATTCCTGATAAAACCATTTACCTGTATCATTTAGTAGTTATTATTGTTTCGGCAATTATACAAACTATAGTTACGTTTGAATTAAACGGCGGTCGTGTGTTTTGAGATTCAAATTATTGCCCGTGGCTCTCGGAAGATAGTAGCCCCTTAATTTTTACACTGAAATTTAAAGTATTCCGAATTGATCTAGTAATGTCATAATAATATTTATTTCCATTTACTCTATATAGTAGAACAGCTTATTCTTTATTCTTCTCGTGAATGAATGTTCATTCTTCTTGTGAATGAATCTTAAATGTATTTTGGTAGCATTGATTCCAAGTTGTCGTTTCTTAAAGTTATAAAACTTTAGTCGTAATTGTGATTGTATATAGTAGAATTAAGTATATTGTGGTTAAATAAAATAACTTGAAAGAATTATTTTGGTTTGTCAATGATTTTCCAGGCGCCTAAAATCTAGTTATTATCTATGTAATTGTTTGCACTACTATACATAAGTACATATTTATTTTAAACAAAATTAACGAAATATCAAGTAAAGTAATCGATCTTTATTTAATTCACAAATTAATTTTTGTGAGTTTAGTTCCTTTAAGTCTTTAAAATATATTGTTTTCTTGTACTTGGATACGTTAGAAGATAAATATCGGAATATAGGTACTGAACATAAAGCAAGTTCATTTTAGTAGGTATAATAATATCTACTATTTGTTTTTCTATGTCTACTAGTCATATTTTCTAATTATTTTTATAATATTAATGATATTTTATTAATGTTTTAAAATTGTACCTACCAAATTAAAGAGAAAACTTAAAACAAGAAAAACATCGCATCATGATAAAGTGCTGAGATGGGACTACTATCTTTTCTAAACCCACGCAATTCAATGATCCTGTCGCTATTTGTATGAAATTCGACGATAATAACACAATTCTAAGCGGAGCTAAACACCTTCTATAATAGTTCTATAAATATGAGAGGCGCGAGTTGTGTGCGTTTGGATTATAAGCGTGGGCTGGCACGGCGCCAACCAAACTGCGCGCATGCGTGAGCTAAATAGCTATGCGGATTTTTCATTTCTTTCTCTTCCCAAAACTGAAAGCCATCGCAGGGTCGCTATGCTCAATATTTTGTAGTAAAATTTAGTGCAACGTTTTAGTGAAAGTGATATTTTGTGCAAGAAAATTGTGTAGTGAAAATGTCGCCCAGATGTCCAGTGCCGCCGTTGCAAGAGGTAACACTATCTTTAGTCGCGAGACAGTTAATCCATACGCTGTCTAGAGTAACACAAGAAGAGGATGTTTCCCTACCTTTTGCGATGGTGTCCTCGTACTATGAAAGTATGGGCGCCACTAATGATATATTCCAAGATCTCATGAACTTAATTCTTAACTCCGAGTACCTAGATCCTTCTATTAGATACTTCACAATGCGACTTCTGCTCAAAGAAAACGTCAAGAGTTTAGCTACGGGCTTGTTCCCTTGTCCGTACTACAGGAAAATCCTTGAGCTACTTATTGAGCAAGGACACCATTTGACGTCTCTGAATTTGAAGGGTGTCTGGGTAAAAGAAGAACACCTGACACTAATGTACCACCTGTTGAAGAATCTGACAAATCTAACTGTACTGAATATACCTTATATTGCAAACGATGAAGTATTGAAATATATTGGTGAGCACAATAAGGTATTAAAGCTTCTAGACGTATCAGGTGAAACTGATATCACTGAGATCGGTATAGACGCAATGCTCAATGGAAATCCAGAATTAACGCGAAGCTTGACAGTCGTAAATATTGGCATGTATGGTGAAGAGAACATTGATCATACAGATATTGCTTTGTTAATACGACGGTTGCCCAATTTGACAAACCTTGGCAGTTACTCGTTCGTCGGGAAAGCAATACTTCATATTTATAATACTGACTGCGCTCGCGATTTCCAAACCAAACTTCAATACCTTCACGATGTACAAACTAATATGAGAACAATGAAAGCTATAGTAGCATTATGTCCAATGCTCGAAACAATATATTTAGAAGAGCCCGAGTCAGGAGTTTTACAACAAATCAAAGAGTTCAGCCACATCAACAAAATTAAACTGAACAAATTCCAATGCCACGAGTTACATCAACTGTTAGATAAAATGGGCCACAAAATACTGACGTTAATGTTATCTGGCTCATCGGGATCGTTCAACTTTACTAGAATAGCCGAAACTTGCAGGAATCTTGAAACCTTAGAATTTTTCCAAATTCATACGCCGACACATGAAGAAGAAATACCTTTCAACAAGTTGGAACATATCGAAATTATTCATGGTAATCTGTCCACGTCGTGTCTGAAATATTTGATGACATCGACGCCTATGTTGAAGAAATTAATCATCGGAGATGAAATTAAATTGGACGACAATGACATGGCGCGGTAAGTTTTGCATCTATCAAACATTATTAACAAATAAACCTCAAGCCATGCTTAGATGTATTTTCAACTATCTATAAGAATAACTAGTTTAATAAATAGTTTAAAAGATAACAAAATAAGTAAAATATTTACTTACTTTGTTATCTTTTAAACTATGGCATTTGATTCTACGACAATGGTACTATAGGTACCAAGACTATGAATTACGCAAATATGATTTCGTTTTAATTAAGTAGAACCTAAACCTTATGAAATATAACACAGAAATTATACATGTTTTCATAGGAGTAAAAACGTAGGTAACGATTATTCCTGTATGAATTTCAGGATACTCCGTCGATACAAATTCGAAAACCTAGAAGGAATATGGTTTCCAAATGCACCTCGCCTCACGAGAGACACGGTGGAACTGTTGATGGAAACCTGTCCTAAGTTGCAGAGCCTCGGCCAGTTGAGTGGCTGGCAGTTCACACCTGATGACATGATGTTGATGAGAGCTATCATCGCCAGTACTAATATAGATTTGGTGCTATCCCCACATGGTATTTTCCAACAGGGCAATTAGTACTATTTAGCTATGAAGATTTTGTGCAAAAGATTCCTATGGTATTTTGATACAATTGGACAAACTTGGGTAATCAGAGTTTTTGCTTTTTGACAAAAAATTTGACTTCTAGCCGTAACATTACATTTATATGACATTTATTTTATATTTTTTGGATGTGTTAATGATCGTGATAGTAGAGAGCTTTTAATTTTAATAATGTTTCTATTTTTATATGTAACGAACGAACATCAGTCTAAAACATATTTTATAATTGCATATTAATATGTATTTGATATTTATTTGTATGTCGATACGAGGGCGGCAAAGAGAATCTATTTATAAATTAAATAATTTTAGCGGGTGCTATTTATTTTACTTTTTAGACCTTATATATTAATAAATACCCCCACTGTTGTGTAGACATTGAACCTAAATGACCCATTTAGTACAATTCTGCCATTGTGTAATAATTTAAATGTAAATAGCTTAGACATGCCACAAATATAATGTGGCCACTTCTAGGTGAGAATTTAGAACCTAGCTGCTATTTTTAAAATTATAAAATATACTAGAAAAATCGATCTGCCCCAGGGGGAATTGAACCCATCGTCTTCCGCATTTCGAGCGGCTGTGTCAACTACTAAGCCACTGGGACACTGCTTTTGCCGTCGAAATTTGGAGTTTGGTACTTATGTTTTTTTACCATAAAAACATACACATTGTATTGTAACATTAGGGTGGTTCGATTTTTAGAGTATTTCTAATTTTAAAAATATTTACGGGTTAAGGCAAAAATAAATCCCTCGTCTGCTATTGTAAAAATATCACATCGGGATGTTGAAGGCGTAATATCTTCGACAAGAAAGAGCATTCACCCAGATGACGAAAGGCCGCGGGTTCGAGTCCCGTCTCAGGCTTTATCGCGACACGTTTTTCGGTTTTATTTAATTTGGTATACATTTCAATCATTATAAATCAAGCCAAACAAAATTAGAAACAATTCAATGTAATCTGCTATTTTTATGAGTAGCCAGGTAACTGGTCTGTCTGTATTTAAGGAATCAAAATAGGATCCAGCACTGAATCAAAAGAAAAAAAAACCACTAAAATCCACAATACTCATTTTAATTATTTAACGGGGTTACATCGACCACGAAAATCATCTAGTGGACAAAAAAACTTAGAAGGCAATATTAACAAGGCGGGAAGCTTTACGAAAGGGAGAGCTTTTTCTCGCGATTACGCGGCTCCCTGCTGGTACGAGAGCCCACGACCAAAATTTTTGTCTCATAGCAATACGGCCAAAACCGCATCAAATCGATAGATACGATTATCCTGAACTCGAAAATACCAATATCAGACATTTTCCGCGTAGCGTTTGATCTGACCGAATTTTCAAAATTGTCAAAGAATTTTACCAAACTGCATCATAGCAATATGTCTGATTTGCAGACTGTAGTTGAATGATAGTTCTGAGATACCGGAAACATATTTTTCAGACGTTAGTGGTGTAGCGCAAACCCGTAAAATCACTTAAAAAAATTAAAAATGAGACAAAAAAAATGTCTCATAGCAATACGTCTGAAAATCTTTTTTATTAGTAAATTTTGGTTATTTGATGCGAACAAAACAATTTTCAGACGGAAATGTGAACGCATTAAATTTTGAGACCGTTTTGAAAATGTTAACAAATTTTACCGATCGGTATCATAGCAATATGTCTGAAAATTGTTGGACATGATAAAATAAGTTGTCCACATGTGCAAAAAAATTATATCAGACAAATTAAGTGTAGCACCTTCTCTATCAGACAACTTTTCGATACTCAGATATCATTTAAAAATCGTATTGAGGCATCTTGAATTTTCTGTTACAAACCAATGAATACGTTGCGACCCTGAATTTATTAGATGATAATTAACAAAGAATTTACCCGAAACCGTAACATTGAAGTTGAAGGACTGAAATAAATCGCACAAAAGGAAACTGGGATGAAGTTGAAGTTGGGAGTATATGCTACACTTAAAGTGTCTGAAAACAGGTTTTTGGTAATCATGGTAGCAATACGAAAAGTTGAAAAAAAAATTATCCGTATTGCTATGATACAGGTCGGCTAAATTTGTTGACATTTTCAAAAATGCGCTCAGGCTATATGCTACGCGCAAAATGTCTGAAAACAAACTTTTTCGTAATACAATTATAAAATCTATGTACATTTTCACTATCAGACGTATTGCTATAATACCGACTGTCTTTTTTTTTTGACACAGCAGAAATGGCCTCCCACGCAGTTGCTACACTTTCGACCGTTACTACACACCTAGTCGGGTTCAGAATCATACAATCTAACGATTTTATAGGGTTTTTGCCGTATTGCTATGAGACATGGTTTTGGTCGTGGGCTCTCGTACTATGCGTGGTGCGTGTTTATCACATTTTAAATATAGAAGGAAACGTCTATACTCCGCTCGCCTCTTATACAAAAAGGTACGGAACGCAGTCGAAAGCATGAAAAATTGTTGTTTTTCGAAGGTATTTCTATATTTATTTGAAATTAATATCATCTGGATTCCCATGAACTTTTATATCTTTTAACGTTAGAAAAAATAATCTTGTATTTCGTAAATCCTCACCTTAAACTAATAATTATCATATTATATTGACAAGACACAAATTAATTAGTCCACACTTAAATCTAAACTTGTAGGTAACTTATGTAAAAGTTTATCGTAATTTTATGTCTTTAATATTATCCAACTAGTTTAATGCGACGGAATACCCACGAGTCAAAATTACATTAAAATACGAAACTTAATACAATCATAAACAATTTTATTAATTAGCTTGTCCGTTATTCTCTTTGTTTTCTTCTCCGCTAGCCGCTTCCTTCTTTGGTGTGAGCGCTTTTTTCTTTTCCATTCTAGTTTTAAACATTTTGCTTTCGTCTGCGCATTTCGTGGTGATGATACTCCTATTTGAAAAAGAAAACAAATTTCTATTGGTACAAGTTCCAATATAAAACTGGCCCAAAATAATGTAAGCACTAATCCAACTAACCTGACTAGATTTTCTTTGACGTTAAATCTGTCCATTACTTCTATAATTATGTCTGATATCTTTTTTGGATCCAGACACATTTTCGCCGGTTTATCTTGGAAAGCTGGTGACCTTTTACCTGTTAATGAATGCGTTGCCAGGGTTCTGAAAAACAATTAACTTTAATGAGCATTAAGTTCAATTAGAGATTAAGCCCAATATTTGGCAAGACCTAATTTTACTACCTTCTCGGAAACAGGGCCAGAAGTAGTGTCCTTGTTGCTATTGTATACGAATTCCATTTCACCTTCCTGTACTTGTCTCTATGTATGAGAGTTTTTCCACTTCCAATCGGTACCTAATCAGAAAAAAAGATTATTTTAACAATAAGAAAAATTATAATTCTTGCTTATACTCTTGATATGTTCATTATCAATTTTAGTTTAGCTGTATGCTTACCCATTCATTATCAGCGTTTTTATTTTCATCGTTATTTTGTATGTTGTCATATTTGTTGGTTATAAGTACATTATCATCAGAGCGATTAGACTCTTCACTGTGACTGCGCTCCCCTTCGTCTTCTCCTACTAGAGTCGATCCGTTATGTGTCTCCTGAAGGACTACTGTTCCATCCATTTCCTCGTTTTCCTGCGGATCCTCCACCATGCTAAACATGCTAACAAATGTCATTAGCATTTTAGCAAACAAATTCGGTTTTTTGTCAATTACAATCGTTTTATCAAACTCAGTTTTGTTATCGTCTTCTGTGTTATTGTTATTTTCATGACTTGGTTTGATTTGATCGTGCGTCCGTTTTCGACGGTTAACATATTTTTTTATGTTCCCTTGCTGTGATTTTTCCATAGATTTAGGAATCACAGCATTGGCTTTGTTCGATGGTTTGAGAATTCTTCTTTTTCTGGATTTTTCTTCGGGATTTTTTTTGTAGACATCTTCCTTATCTGGTTGTTTTAATTCGCCCTGTAAAAATTCAAAAGAGATAAAGTTAATGATCACGTGGTATTTTTAAAACTCCCTTTCCCGGTGGCATTTAGCGCTCGGTGACGCTTATCGACATAAAGGAAGGGAAACTCTTAGTACCTACTCAAGTACAGTACAATGCACGTCCCATCCTATCGTCACATTTCGGTTTAACTCGACAGACTTCGTTATATTATGTGCCCTGTATTACGCTTTGTTATTGGCTTTAGGAAACTATAAAGTTGCTAATCAATGTTCAATCTTACTATATTGCCATAAAATTCCTCGATTTGTAATCAGCAGATGGAAGTATATTTATGTTCTATTAAAAAATAAGTCTTGCAAAAACTGGTTTTTTAAAATTCTTAGTCAGAAGATAAATAATAATTTTAGGAATATTTCAATTTAATTTACCACTCTAATATGGATCTAGGTATCGATTGATTTTGCTGATAACATTTTCTATGCTGAACTGACTTTTATTACCTACTTGGTAGATGGGTAGAAGAGATTACCTCTGATTCAGACTCTTCCTCGCCGCTCGGAGCCCAAGACGATTCACTTGGAGTGTAGTCTTCCACATCTGGCTCTGGAGGAATGCTCGGCCCGGTTTCATCGCCTATCATTTGCTCTAGAAGGTGACGCTCGTCTAGAAAGAAATAGTTGGTTCAAAATCTAGACATAATTGAAATCAATTGTTTGTGTAGATACGTGCACACAAACTGTCATTGTATTTATATGTGCCAATGATGCCGGCATGAGTACTTCTTCAATAACGCTTAAAAACAATGCGTGAGAACAACCGCGTTTATGAGGTGCAAAATACTTTAGTTGTAACTACCAATGTGAAAAGCTTTGAGAAAAAATTCAGAGAGAGTCGAAATAATTATTCGATACTTATTTTATTGGAGGAATAGTATCTACCTACCTACTAGAAAATTTATATTAATTTGTTAAAATTGTATCCCTTTAATGCCTCAAGGATTACAATACTACAATAAATATTGTTATTTATTAGCTTTATGTGATTGACTTATAAGAAATTAGTATTTTATTAGGATTTTTTTTGATATGGGCAATGTTGAGATTTAATATGTATTTATTGATTTCTTTAAAAAAAATATAATACTATTTAAAGATTGTCGCGTACCATCTCCACGTGGGATTTTAGTAGACCCTTTTACCTATGGTTTAACAATAGACAGGAAAGCGGCGCGCCCGCCCGCCGTAACGGTGCGCATGCGCTTGCGCATTGGCGCGCACTTTAAAACTACAAAGATTATTATTCATATACGGTAGACTTTCATTCGGGTTTCAAATAAGAAAATGAAATCTTTTATTTTCCTACTTTCATGTGTAAACTTATAAATAAGAAAAAATAAAATTATTCTAATTATTTTTCTGATAGTTTTAGACACAATTTGAAAATATTTACACGAATAAGTAGATATTCAAACTCAAGCCATCAAGGTCAACTAGATTCATCATGAACATTTAGTCGTTAGATCTTCCATCAGATAAATAAACTTTATAAAAGTTGCTTCTAGATCAATAAAAAACAGCCAGTTCCCACCCTATTGTATAACGCATAAAATCGGTATACGCCGATGTATGCAGTTAAGTCCTTTTAGAACGATCATCAATAAAACCCCATACTTTAGCAATCAACACGTAAGTTATGGAAAAATAGGCATTGCTCCTACTGAAATAAATGAAGATTTGGATTTAACAACTACTTACTGGATCTGGCAATGTAAGTGGCCAGCTGCTGCTCCCCTCGCTTGCTGATGGTGATGGTACTACCGGCTCTAAGGTCCGGGTTCATTTTGTTCAGCATATATCTAGAATGCACTACTCCCCGCGCACCATTGCCCCATTCCACCAGTAACCACTTTTCTGTATCACACAAAGACATGCTTCTGATGTCGTAGTCAGGAAATCACTGATTCACGATCCACATAACAACCACGGCGCAATCGCAGGTAAAAAATTTCATTACGCACCCCAAATGCATTAGTTGCAACCCCCGGCCCCCGCCCAACAATTCTTTTCGCCAACAGGCCGAGTGTACAAAATCATATTTTTTTGCAATGTGCTTTACTAGGAAGCGCCGAGGTCCTTTTGTATTGGGTTGGAACATTCGAAAGAGTCGTAAAACTTATAAGACAATGCTCGCTTGGTCTATTGTTTTGAGGATATCTATTAAGCAGGTATAGATATGTATTTGGACAGAAATAATATTTGTGTTCATAAGATCATCCATAAATAAATTTAGACGAAAGTAGGAAATAACACTTACATTTTAAAAGTGGGTTAGGTGTCTATTATGAAATAAAGACACTGTCTTATTCACATACGTATTTACGTTAATTACCTACCTAGTAATATTCTAAATATTTCAGATCTTCATACCTACTTCAGATAAACGAATTCATTAGTACTTCTGACAAAACTTTCATTAGGTAATTAATAGATACTTACCTTATTATAATTTAATAAAATTAATATCAAAGACAGTGCGGTGCGTCGGCAATGGATACGAGTGACACAGCTACCACCTCATGAGGAGACCTATGCTGGAGTGAGTGAAACAGGATGGAAAAAGAAGAAAAAGAATTTGCATTTACCTTTACCTACTTTTATTAATGTTGCTAAGAGTTATTTGAAATATTCTTAAAAATGTTATTACTAGAAAAATGCACTGAAAAAAATCGACTTGCCTCAGGCGGGCAAGTCGATTTTTTTCAGTGCATTTTTCTAGTATTATATTTACGCGTTTGTAAACGCAAAAATAAAATTATTCCAAAAATGTTATTGTTTTTCTAAAGCTTTTTTATTGGCCTGAGTTCTTAGAATTATTTGCATTACCTAGTTACAGAATAATCCAATATTGAATTAAAATTCGTCTAGAAACAAGAATTACTCACACAGAACACGAAATGGAAACGTGGAATAGCAACAATCGAAAAATATTCTAGACTAGAATATGCAATTATCTGGTGCACCGTTAAAGTGCTTTCATGATTTTTAGTCTAGCTAAACTAAAGTTATAAGTTGACAATAATGTCTCTTGGCGACCATCTTACTAAGTCGTCTCTTGGCGACCTATAATAGGATAGCGGCTTCCTTTTCTTTGCTGGGCAGGTACTCCCGTACACAATTATTTTCCCTCTGTACCCCTACTATGAGTCTGTTGGTTTTCGAGCTCAATCAAACGCACGTAGCGTAAACTACCAGAAACAGTGGGAAATGTATGAAAAGAGACGATTTCTTTTCATACATTGTCCACTGTTTTTGATAGTTTACGCTAGAGGCGTTAGTGGGCAATGTATGAAAAGAGATGATACGTTTGATCGAGCTCGAAAACCAACACACCACAGATTTAACAATCTAAGCAACAAACCTTTGATCGAGCTCGAATTATGAAAAATCATACTAATGGTAGGTAGGTACTGGTCACGAACACCCAACAGGGAAGGACAGCTACCTACATAAATAAATATGTAATCAATACGAATGGAATGAGTAGGGATTCCAAGAAGTACTGAATAATACGCCAAAATGTAACAATTATAGTATGTATGTTGTTACCGCTTCATAAACGGAACGCGCTTTAAAATGTGGTTGCCTAGTTACCGGTGTTTATATGACCTTTGTCAATTAATAAAATATTCTCTTTCTAACTGGACGCACCAGCTTTTGATTTCGTCTCCTTAATCCGAGCATAGTCTCATACATGTTTTGGTTCATCGAGCCGGATGGAGCCTAAATCTAATAACGCGCAGAGAAAAAAGTCACAGACATGAAATCCGCATGAGAAACGAGTTGAGCTGAGGATTTGGCTAAAACACGCATTATAGCCAAAACCATCGCAAGAAGTCGTCACCAACAGCAGCATCGCAGCGCCTTTCGGTGAGACGAGCCAGCCAAAATCTCTTTTCATATTAATGTCAGTATATAATTTCGTGCCTTTGTCAAATTGCAGTGTTGAACTACCTCGAGTTTGGTGTGCTTACCCGGTCTACTAATTTCCCACGGTCTGCATAGAAGTTTGTATGAATTAACACATCGAAACTGTGAGTATTCCCATTTACTTCCAAAATGACTTCCAGTGAAACCCTCGATAGTAAAACTGCCCTTACAGTTAAAGATCTCACTAGAAAAAGGGGGATAGTCAAATGTCGATTAACAAATTTTAAGAAATACGTTCTATCGTTTGATAATGTCGTTCTGTCAGCCGAACAGAGAGTCGAGCTCAAACTACGTAGTCACAGTTTGAAGGGTTTGTTTAGCGAGTATCAGGAAATACAAAATAGCATTGATGAATTAGTATCTGATGGAAAACTAAATGAACAAATTGACGCACGCGAAAGTTTCGAAGTCGATTATTATATGATACTAGCCAAAGCACAGTGTATGATTGATGATGATGTGAACCAATCCGGTGCAGATAGTTCACCGCAATCTATAAAATTGCCCACCATTTCGCTACCCGAATTCGACGGTTCTTACGAACAGTGGCTAGAATTTCGTGACACGTTCATATCGTTAGTTCATTCATCGAAAAGTATCACTAAAATACAGAAATTTCATTACCTCAAATTATCATTAAAAAAGGACGCTCAAACAGTTATAGAATCTTTAGAATTCTCCGCCGATAATTACATTGTAGCATGGGAACTACTTTTGAATCGATACAATAACAGTAAATTGTTAATTCACAACCACGTTAAGGCTTTGTTTGCTATGCAGAATGTACCTAAGGAATCGTCTACTCAAATCAGGAAACTTATAGACACTACGTTAAAAAATTTACGAGCACTTAAATTGTTGGGTGAGCCTACTGAGCACTGGGACACACTGATAACATTCATGATTGTTTCTAAACTGGATCAAACCTTAGAACGCGAGTGGGAACAGTTTAAAAACGTCACAGCAAATAGCGATTCTGCTAAGACGATTAAAGTCGAAGATTTATTAAGATTTCTTCGTGATAAGGCAGATATGTTAGAAACACTTTTGGTATCGCACAAGTCCAATAGCGTACAAGACAAGCGACATCCATATTCACAAAAGATCCACTGTAACATCGCGACTGAAAGGACGGAAAGCAGCACTCACGGGAATAAATTGCAAGCAAAGCAAGCCCGCAAGCGGCTTTGCCCATTATGTAACGCACCACATCCATTATATTCATGTCAAAGATTTCTTGACTACACTGTTACTAATAGGCAAAGATTCATAAGCGAGAAGAAATTATGTGAGAACTGTTTTCGCCCAGGTCACTCAGCCATCGAATGCAGATATGGTCCGTGCAGGAAGTGTGAGAAAAAACATAATTCGTTAATTTGTGACGTAAGCAATATCGAGAATAGAACATACACTCGCACGGCCGCACTGCACTCGACAACTGAGGCACAACGAACGGCTTCACCGTTGGCCCCGGATGTCCCGAGGGCGGATGGTGCAGGTAAACACGCGCACGTGCAAAGTTATACTTTGCAATTAAAGCATGAAAATAATGAAGATAATACGCAAGCGTCACATTCAATTCTTTTGTCCACTGCGCTAGTCGATATACCTGATTATTTAGGTAAATTACATAGGGCACGCGCACTCCTAGACAGTGGCAGTGAACGATGTTTCGTAACGCAATCATTATGTAAAAAAATAAACGCACAATTAATACAGTCCACTCAAATAATTCGAGGTGTTAGCAACACAATAACACAATGTATGCAATCATGCAAACTTGAATTAATGTCTGTTGATGGTAACTTTAATACACACGTTCAATGCTTAGTTTTACCACGCATAACTTCCAGTTTGCCAAATATTACAATGCCGTGTAATTTATTAAATATCCCTAGTAATATTTCTTTGGCCGATCCTAATTATTTTGAACGCCAGCCTATTGACATATTGTTAGGAGCAGATCTGTTCTGGGACTTACTAACAGAAGGGAAAATACGGCTACCTAACGGCCCTTATATTCAGAACACAAAGTTGGGTTGGGTGGTATCAGGATCTGTTAATAATTTTCCATTTAAATCTAAATATACTCGATGCAATTTTGGCCAAGTACAAACGTTGCAGTCTATAGACAAACAATTACGCGCATTTTGGGAAATCGAAAATTTGCCAATATACAATAAGTTATCCGAATCGAGTTTTGATGAGGAAAGTCAATGTGAGGATCATTTCGTTAAAAACACCCAACGCAACTATGACGGTAGGTTCTGTGTGAGTATGCCGTTTAAACGTTCTCCACACTTGTTAGGCGAAACGTATGCTCAAGCAGAAAAACGTTTCTATGCGCTCGAAAAAAGATTACAGCGGAATTCTATGTATAAAAAAATGTATACAGAATTCATTCATAATTATATCTCACTAGGTCACATGAGTCATGTAGAATCATACGGGAAGGTCCATTACTTTATGCCGCATCATGGGGTATTCCGTGAACATTCGACGACCACCAAGTTGCGTGTCGTTTTCGATGCCAGCGCGGCGTCGAGTACTGGGTTGTCGTTGAATGATCTACAGATGGTAGGGCCGCCTATACAAGGTGATTTGGTAGCCATTCTGCTCAGATTCCGCGAACATAAATACGTAGCATGTGCAGACATAGAGAAATTCTATAGGCAAGTACTAATTAGCGAATCTCAACGCGACCTACAATTAATACTATGGCGAGATGATCCAACAGACGCTTTGAGTGTATACAGGCTCAACACAGTTACGTATGGAACCGCGTCGGCTCCGTTCCTTAGCTGTAGATGTCTGAAGCAGTTGGCTGCAGATTGTTCAGACGATGACGTTAGGTTCACGTTATTGAATCAGTTTTATGTTGATGACATGAATTGTTCAGCGCCTACTATCGATAAATTGCTACAAATATGTGAACGTGCAAATAAAGTCTTAGAATCAGCATGCTTTCCCTTAAGAAAATGGGTTTTTAATTTTGAGAATAGTTCGCAACTTAGCTCAGACACAATACCAAAGGAATTTTCTATCGAAAAGAATAAAGAAAGTAGAACTTTAGGTTTGTGGTGGTACCCTCATCAAGATGAATTGTTTTTTAATACGCAGCTTGAAGCAGAGACTAGAATTATTACAAAGCGCATAGTATTATCTAGTGCCTCTCAAATATATGATCCACTGGGTTTAGTCAGTCCGGCAGTCTTATTACCGATCTTTAAGTGACAGTCGCAAGTTGTATAATTGTACAATTATTGCTAGCAAAACATAAATTCGTATTACGGAACGTACATTGCTATGATAGCGCCCCAAGCGGCAACTTAACAAATTAAAAGTGTAATGTCAAGTGGCGCTAGTTGCCATACATTTTGGTCGCAAATGCACTTATCGTGCGACCACTATGCGATTTGTTTCCGTAATACCAAAAAAGCAACCGCAACTAGTAGCAGTCGCGTTGCAGTTGTACAATTAGCTACCGGTTGCTATAGTTCGGTAATTGGACTGCCGTGGTAACAATCGCAAAAATACTATTGCAAAAATGTTGGTTGTTACAGCTACAGTGGGACGAACAAGTACCGGACAATATAGCAAAAATATGGCAACGTTTCGTAAACAATTTGCCATTAATTAAAAACGTTCGAGTTCCACGTTATATATTGAGTAACTGTTCTGACTATAGTGTATATAAAGAGCTACATATTTTCACAGACGCGTCACAAGCGGCTTACGGCGCGTGTGCTTATGTACGCGCTGTAGATAATGTAGATATATTCCTTGGTTTATTATGTTCCAAAGGAAGAGTAGCTTCTATCAAACCGGTTTTAACTATACCGAGACTCGAGCTGTGCGGCGCCTTGTTGGGAGCACGGTTGTAAAAATTCAAAATTCATTGCAAACTAAGTTTAATAAGGTATTCTTCTGGACAGACTCAATGATTGTTTTAGGGTGGTTGCACACCCCACTGTCGCAACTAAAAACCTATGTACAGAATCGCGTTTCAGAAATAATAGATATAACAAAGGATCATTCGTGGCAGCACGTAAGCGGGAAAGAAAACCCGGCTGATTTAGTCTCACGCGGTTGTTATTTAGATAACCTTATCGATTCTAATGTGTGGTGGTCAGGACCTGAGTTCCTGAAAACCCTCGAGTTTGACGCTTCCTTATATACACGCGATATATGCCCCGAATTACCTGAACTAAAGTCAGAAGAGTCCCATGTTTTCACTACACAACAAAACCATACTGATTCATTATTTCCATTTTCCCGATTTTCACAATTCTATCGCATGCAGCGCGCCGGCGCTTATGTACTTAGGTTTATACATAACACGCGCAAACGGAGTAATAGGAGCGTAGGTGCGCTGGGTGCGGACGAGCTTGATAAATCTTTGTTAATGCTTGCTAGATTATCACAACGGGAAATGTTTAGTGACGTTGACGTATCAGATGGTCAAGTGAAAACAAATCAAGGTCACTTATCGAAGTTAAATTTATTTTTAGACAGCCATAAAATAATCCGAGTTGGCGGGCGCATAGAATATTCTGACTTTAACTTTGATAAAAGGCACCCTATTTTAATTTCATGTAAGCATCATTTTACGGTTCTCTTATTCCGTTATAAGCATAAACAATTGATGCATGCAGCACCGCAATTATTATTGTATTCTCTTCGGGAGGCATGGTGGCCTGTCGGAGGGAGAAATTTAGCAAGGCGCACTTGTCATAGCTGCATGACATGCGCACGGTTGCGCGCTAAGGTTATTACCCCAATCATGGGTAATTTACCAAAAGAACGTTTAGATGCAGGTTTTCCTTTTGTACATTGTGGCGTCGATTACGCCGGGCCTGTACTCATTTTGAACCGTCGGGGTCGAGGTGCGAAGACCATCAAATCATACATCTGTCTATTTATATGTTTTACGACACGTGCAGTTCATTTAGAGTTGGTATGTGATCTAACATCAAATGCTTATTTACTAGCTCTTAAACGATTTATATCTAGACGCGGAAAGCCGGCAGAAATATTTTCCGATAACGGAAAGAATTTTGTAGGTTTGATGAACGAATTTAAAGTATTTCTTGAAAATTGTTCTAATGACATCAAGGAATATGCCAAATCGCAGAGCATAAAATTCAAAATGATTCCACCTTATGCAAGTCATTTTGGAGGTCTATGGGAAGCTGGCGTGAAAAGTTGCAAGCACCATATAAAACGTGTGGTAGGTAATGCACACTTGACGTTCGAGGAGTTCACCACGTTTTTGGCTGAGGTCGACGCTATACTGAATTCTCGACCCCTTACCCCGCTTTCTTCTGATTCACACGATCTCCTTCCTCTGAGCCCTGGTCATTTTTTGGTTGGCCGTCCACTGACTGCACCGGTCTGCGCTGACCTGAGCACCGCATCAACATCAAGATTGGATCGCTATCAGAAGGTGGAACAACTACGGCAGCAGTTTTGGACTCGATGGTCAAAAGAATACGTTTCGGAGCTGCAGGAAAGGGTGAAATGGAAGAAGGACAATGGCAACTTAAAGAAAGACACTTTAGTTGTCCTCAAAGACGACAATCAGCCCCCTCTCAAGTGGAGTCTGGGACGGATCGTCGAAGTGTTCCCTGGCAAAGATGGAGTCGCAAGGGTTGCCAGTATTAGAACTTCAAACGGCGTTGTGCGACGAGCCTTTTCGAAAATTTGCCCATTAACGTCACTCAAAGACGACGTGGAGTAGCTACCTACAACGATGGTTGAAAGCAAGATGACTTGTTTCAAGGCCGGGGAAAATGTTACCGCTTCATAAACGGAACGCGCTTTAAAATGTGGTTGCCTAGTTACCGGTGTTTATATGACCTTTGTCAATTAATAAAATATTCTCTTTCTAACTGGACGCACCAGCTTTTGATTTCGTCTCCTTAATCCGAGCATAGTCTCATACATATGTACTTACACATTTTAAATTACAATATGAATCTTATTCTACATCAGCTGATATTTCTTACAATATCGTAAAAACATAACTTAAGAAAACGGAACAACTTATTTAGGTATATAATTGAAATTGAAATTTACGTTACTTTCTGCAAAATTATAAAGGCCTACGTACTGTAAGTTTTTTCGTATAAAAAACGTAACTATTGTAGGGTCATTACGCCTGTTATCGTCCACTTAGTGGAGTTATCAACTTTGAAAATAAAATTAAAATATTTCTTTATTATAATTTTATAAAATAACTACTGAAATGAATTCCTATATTAGTCTATTTATAACTATTGTGAACGTGTTAGTGGTATCAGTCATGTTGTTTTTAATATTTTAAAATAAGTAATAAAATGCCAATATGACCAGTTTCCGACCGCAAAGTTCAGTTTTCGTCCACCAGTTGTCCTATTTTCGACCGCATCAATTGAGTATGGATTTCATGAATAAAAATATGTTTTAAAATGAAATTGTTAATCAAGATAATAACTGTAGTCTAAAAATCAGTCTTCGTTACAAAAAGATGTTAATAGTTATCTTATTAAAAAAAATTACAAGCGATCAGAATTAGTTTTCGTATTAATTAGGCATTTCTCTTAATATAAATTTTGTTTTTATATCTTTACTCACACACTCATGATATGAATCTCATAATACAGACAAATCAATTAATATTTATAAAACTTATAAAAAGACAACGAATAATGTAACAAGACATAGTCTTATTCAACATAAATATCATAATTTTCTACATCACAATCACGACATTTCTATAAAACATATTTTTAAAATAAATTAATAATAATATGTAATAATTTTTGCGTTTACAAACGCGTTAATATTTTTTAAAACTAGAAAAAATACACTGAAAAAGATTGACCTTCGAAGATCCGAACGAAATATTGCCGTATATAGAGTAGAGGTAGGGCACAACAGACTAGCCGCTAGAATTTGCAGCCCAAGTTCAGGCTGCAAATTCTAGGTAGTATCTACCTCCCCATTACAAAAGACCACAGTCAAAAAAAAAATTTTTGTGGTGTTGTATTTTTGTTGGTAAGTAAGGTCGCTAGAGCTCCACGGGGAAGGGATAAGGGTTGCCAGCGCGCGAGTGTCGATCACTGTTGCAAGCATCTAAGGCTACAGTTGCTGATTACCACCAGGCAGGACGTATGCTTGTCTGCCAATCATTTACCATAAAAAATAACACCAATCACTATTCAAATAATGAGGTCATTACTATTATCCATCATAATATTACAAATTTAAAGAAAATTGGCCGAAAACAACCCGTTAGTCCGTGTTTCCTTTTTAACCCCTAAAATATGATTATTTTTTCACTCATCATCATCATATCAGCCGAGAGACTTTAGAACATAGGCCTCCCCCAAGGATCTCCTAACCGGTCGGTTCTGCGCTGACCGCATCCAGCGGCTTCCCGCGACCTTTACTAGATCATCAGTCCACCTTGTGGGGGCTTACCAAAGCTGGGTTTCCCAGTACGTGGTTGCCAGTCGAGGACTTTTCCTTCCACCCCAATGGCCGTCAGTCCTCCTCGCAATGTGCCCTGCCCACTGCCACTTAAGGTTCGCAATTCTTTGGGCTATGTCGGTGACCTTGGTTCTCCTGCGGATCTCATTATTTCTGATATGATCACGCAGAGAATCTCCGAGCATAGCCCTCTCCTTTGCCCTTTGAGTGACTTTGAGCCTTCTTATCAGACCCATTGTAAGACATTGTAAGGCCCATTCATTCAACTGTTTGAATACTATTTGAATAAATAATATTGTAAAATTTTATTACACTATCATAAAATAATCACTTTAATTTATTCTAAAATAACAAAGTACCTATGTCGAAAACTGGGATTTTTTACTTTATGTCGAATTTTCGACCGCATGCCATTTAAATGTCTTACATTTATACTTTATTAAATCTAATAAGCGGATTGAAATTGGCCGTCGTAAATATTTTTTCATTCAATTGTTTAATATTATTTCATTTAATAATATTGTAACATTTGGTTGCAGGTATCATAAAATAATCACTTTTAGTTTGTTGTAACAGAGTATGTCGAAAACTGGGACGTATTGTACTTTATGCCCGATTTCCGACCATGGGCCATTTCAACGTATTAGGTTTATACTTTATTAAAGCTAATAAGCGGACGAAAATTGGCCATCTCGAATATATGTATACATAAAGTTCATATTGCTAAATAAAATTTAGTTTACTTACATGCATTTTCGTATATTAGACAGAACCTAATTGACATGGGCGGGCCTGTTAAAGACCACCCGGTCGAGATTAGGACTTTCTAATAAAAAGGGAGTACCCTTTCTCGTCCACTTCGTTTTATATATTAATTATTGTAAATTAGAATAATAAACTATTCGTCCACGCTATATTTATAGCAAGCTATATGTATAAAGAGTAAACCAACCAAGAAACACAATAGAACTATTTTTTATTTACTGCGTAAGTTCCGGCACGTCACTATTTTTTCTGCAATATTTGACACATTTTCACTCTTTCGCCGGGTACCATAAACTGCATAGCTTAATCCTAGTTAATGGCCGCGTTCCAGTAAACTGTGTAGGCATGTAGTTACTGTGAAGTTATTCAGGTCGTAATACATAAATATTTTAAGGACCTATGTATAACCGTTTTGCTATTTTTTTGAGTTATATCAAGGACGGCGGTTAAATGGACGAAAAGGGGAAGCGGTCGGCAAACAGGCGCAATGACCCTAATTGCGTTAGGAGCTCAATTTGTATAGGAAACGCGAATAGCGCCCCTAGCGGAAAGAAGCGCAAATCATGTTTCCCATACAAATACTATTCTATTCTTAATTAATGGCATTCGCAAATTTTAAAGATTATGCATTTTGCCAATATCAAGTAAAAATTTAATTAGGTATAGTTACAAAAAATTGTACGGTAAATTTTGGTTAAAAATGGAGTCTCTCAACCTTCTCTCAACACGTGTTTTTACAAGAACTCGGGAGAAACTCCCCCATACAAATTGAGCTCTTAACGCAACTAGGTACAATAGTGTAATCTGTTACCCACGGGGCGGTAACAGATTCCGCGTACCTATATAAAAATGTAAAATTGGCGCAAATGACCGTAAGTGCTACCTTTATGTGTACCTAACGTTTATTTACGCTTTCGTTTAGTACCTACCTTGTCATAATAATCATCATCATTTTCCTACCGTGCTCCAAATTTAGTTGGGGTCGGTCTAGTATGCCTTGATATCGACAATACTGCCAAGGATTTGGCTTTAGATTACACAGCCGTGTGCCTGACACCAACCCTCCTTGGGAACGACTAGTACCATCTTTCGACAGCAGCCGGACCAGATTAACGTGCAAACCGAAGCACGGAGGAAAATCGATTTAAAAAAAAATTGGTCAACCGTCCGAATAACGAACGCGCACTTGGTTGCTTAACTTTCGTGATCGTGACTAAGAACGCATGACCGCGGCGCCCCATCGACCTCCTCCTTGTCATAATAATCATTTAAATACCTACTTGAAATTGTTGCAACTATTACTGCACAAGCGGGTGGCGTTAATATAGTCATGGACTTAGACCTTGTCCAGGAGAGCGAATTCGCCGCGAATCTTTACCCGCGTACACTTTCGAATGTCAATGCGCGAATAAAAAACTCGCGCGAAGCTTGTGGGTGGATGCAATGTATTGAGTCCCAGTACCTCGCCAACGCGCGTGTGTTCGCGCGTAGAGATTCGCGCCGAATTCGCTCTTCTGGACAAGGTCTTAAGTATTAATCTACTTCTGATGCTGACTGTCTATTCCACTTTTAAGCAACCGACAAACTATCTTTCGGTGGTGTATGTTTGATATTATTGATACTTTTTTATCTTTAACTGTTGGGTGGGTTCAGTGCCTAATTTACAGCTCTGAAACCCCTCTGCTTCAATGTATCACCCCCCCCAAAACGGAATTCTTGCGCCCCCTTCGGATCTTCCGCCCTGGCTTAAACCAGGCCCTAGGTGGGTTGCTAAATTTAATGAGATTTTAAGAATATTGTTTTCCCATAAGTCCCATTCAAGACAGTCTGAAGGACTTAACCTCTCGATTAGATCTTACCTTTATTGACTATTGCACTTGAAATAAAGTTCTTTCCGTGACAGTGTAGAGTTTCTGTCAACAAATCGAATGCCCGAATTTTACTTACTTCAAGCTTAGCGAAATATGAACCTTTAGGGTTGCATAAAATCTCAGAGCGAAATTTTTATGCAATCCTATTGGTTAATATTTCCTCGTTTCTCCGCTCCGCAGCCTAGACAATGGACAGGCAGCCTTAGGCCTCTGCCTCGAATCTTGCGGGATGCGGGGCGGCGGCAGCAGCGGCGTGGGAGCGTCACCGCTTGTATGGAGTGCACCGGTCGTCGCCCGCTCCCGCGCCGATGTTTTCGAGAGCCGATCCTTTTGATTTTACGCATAGATTCTGCCGCTCCCGCGCCGCCGCAGCCCGCAAGATTCGAGGCAGAGGCTTTGAGCTGCGGATCCAAAGTCAGCGACGGGCGGCGGCGCGTACAGAGAGCGGGGCCCGTTTCCCCTGTACACTTAATAACTCTATGGTCGCCCGGAGCGAACGCTTGAATGAAATTAGTGCGCCGATGAAATCGCTTGGCGCACGAGCACTCACGAGCACAGAGTACATTGCTGTACTTATATCTGTACTTACGAGTGATCGCGACGCGAACTTCGCGACTGCCACCTCGGCAAAAACAAATAAAGCCGTTAATAATTTATTACTTTATTGGTATATTTGTTTGTTTAGCGTGTTAACTTTATTTAATGTAGATAGAGTTACTTAGTTATTTAATTATTTCGTTCTAGTTTGGTTTGGTGGCACCAACCTGGCATACTTAGAGGAATCGCCACAGCTAATAATTTAAACAAGATCGATTAATTAATAAAACTAACCAAGAAAATAGGTAAAATTGGAAGCCACTCAACCCGCTACGTGGCATAGGTATTCTCGACCCATCTACCGCAGTGTCTCAAGACGAAAGTCTTTAATTCATGTGTGTTGCCTGTGATGACCTACGGAACCGAAACGTGGCCGCTTACAATGGGCCTCATAAGAAGGCTCAAGGTTATTCAAGGGGCAGTGGAGAGGGCTATGCTCGGAGTTTCTCTGCGTGATCATATCAAAAATGAGATCCGCAGGAGAACCAAGGTCACCGACATAGCTCAAAGAATTGCGAACCTTGAGTGGCAATGGGTAGGGCACATTGCTAGAAGAACTGACGGCCGTTGGGGCGGAAAGGTTCTTGAATGGCGGCCGCGTACCGGGAGACGTAGTGTTGGTAGGCCCCTCACAAGGTGGACCGACGATCTGGTAAAGGTCACGGGAAGCCGCTGGATGCGGGCAGCGCAGGACCGTTCGGGTTGGAGATCCTTGGTAGGAGGCTTATGTCCAACAGTGGACATCCCAAGTAGCACATTAAGGCTGTACAGCGGCTGTCTTATGGTATACCTAGATACTAAAAGCTGTTTATGATGGTGTTATAAAGGTGTTTACAGCGCATTCTCAGCCTTTATAACTCTTAAATGGGCACAAATTATACAGCCTGTAGTTCACATTTAGTTCACATTTCATTATAATGGCATTATAGTAGCATTATATTGGAGTTATTATGGTTCACTAAGCTGTGTTTCAGATGTTTAATAGGACACATGTTACCTCTTAAGCAGCGAAGGCACTAAAAATACGCTCTCCGCGGTCATCTTAAGTACCTATCTTTAAGTTTTCGATAACGCCGTTTTTAATTTTTGGTGTACTATTTTGACATTCGTCTTTAAATATTCTGCGGTGTCTGTGAACTGTTAATGGTGTCAAAGTATAGTGGAATTATACTACCTACTGGGTGTAAAAGACATGAGCAGTCAAACGAAAACCACGTATTCTATACATCAAAGTAAGACATATTTCAAAAAAGATATTGCTGGGAAATGATTTTTATTTTTTGGTGTTACAAAAAATGCAAATTGTACCGCGCAATGTAAAGGGCTCAACTCGCACGCAACTCGCAAAACCGCGATAATTTTGCTTGACGGCGGCCCCGTTCGTTAGTGTCCGTGCGCATCGAGTGAGCTACATTGAACGCTAACGTTTTGAAGCCATTTTTTGTTATGAAATACTAAAAAAATGATAATGTTTCTTTGGACAATAATTAAGAAATAACGTATAGAATACGTTTTCATAAAAAAATGAAAAAAAAAATTTTGACTTTGACCTTCAATAAAATCGTAACTATCAATTTCCCAGGTATAGTCTAAAGGAAGAAAAATATTATGACGGTGAGCAGAATACATGGTTCTCGTTTGACTGCTCATGTCTTTTACACCCTGTATATATATTTTGGTTGTTTATCACGTTAATATCGTGAAATCAATTGGGGACGCGAGTTTTCTGTGAATCTATATATCAATTTCTAGCAAATTTTTTAAGCGCCTCGTATATATTACATTTTTGATTAGAAATAACGGGTGTAAAAGACATGAGCAGTCAAACGAAAACCATGTATTCTACTCACCATCATAACATTTTTTTTCCTTCAGACTATACCTGGGAAATTGATAGTTACGGTTTTATTGAAGGTCAAAGTCATAATTTTTTTTTTCATTTTTTTATGAAAACATATTCTAAACATTATTTCTTAATTTTTGTCCAAAGAAACATTATCATTTTTTTTAGTATTTCATAATAAAAAATGGCTTCAAAGCGTTAGCGTTCAACGTAGATCACTCGATCCGCGCAGACACTAACGAACGGGGCCATTGAACTCCGTGCGCGTGCATCCTGAGTGCAAAAAATTACGACGCGGGCGACTAACATTTATTACCCTTTAACAGTTGATTATGAGGAGAATGAGATCGATAGCGCCGCAGTCGTGCATTATTAGTAATAATCACGAAAGTTAAGCTACCAAGTGCGCGGTCGGCACTCGGATGGGTGACCGAAAATTTATAAATTTGGAGCAGGGTAGGCAAAATAATGATCAGCTGATGAGTTAATGATTAAATTACCTAATCAACGTGTTAAAACTTAATTTATTTAAGTATTGGACCCGCAGTCAGCTGACTAATAAATTATTAGATCTACCTACTACCTGGTTGAACAAAGTAATAAACGATCAACCATCCAATAACCTGCCGTCAAGCTCAGACCGCCCAGTAGTAAGCATCTACATTACCTGGTTATTAAGTCTTTTATCACTGATAAAGAATTACCTACGTACTTTGTTGATTTACCATACAAGTAACAGATAGGTATTGAATAACTACCTACATAAAACGGTGATTTCAATTTCATACACATCAAAAAAGTTACTTCTCATTCTTTTACATTTTTAAAATCACAGTGCCTGTAAAAAAATTAGTTTTCTTTTACGTTCAATTTGGTATAAACTTATGACTTTAAGGATAGCGAGAAAACATATCCAGATAGGATAGGACCCACAATTTCAAATTTATTCCATAATAATGTAAGAATTTACGCTTTGACTTTAGTTCCTACGTAGATGTGTAGGTATGTTAGTAAGGACTGACAATTTCTTCAAGTTCCAGAGACGATAACATTTTGAAGAAAGCTTTAAATGAATTAAGGCATGATTACTTATTTTACACTTGTTATAAAATTTAATAACAATGAAGAAAGGTACAGAAAATAAAATACCTACATTCAATCAAGCATTGCTTCGTAACCTAGCAACGCGCGGGAAACTCGTGTCGCGGCAGGCGCTTTGGCCGGCGGCCGGCGCGGGCGGCGCGAGCTCAAAAGAATTACCTACGTACTGCGCTTGCATACAATGTTGCCAACTTAGTGTTTGCTCTAAACCTAGTAAAATTTTTTTTGTTCATTGTGTTGTTTGCGATAATTTAATTCAATGTTTACTGTTTAACGTCATAACCGAGCACCAAAGCAGTAATTACTTTTTACTTCGCGTTGCATGAATAAACGGTAATGTTAAAACAGGAATTAACACGTTTTGTTAATCAATAATTATTAAATCAGTAATTACTGGTGAGATATGGCAAGTGTACTACACACACCATCACTGGTAAATTGGCACTCTGATAGCGATTGATTTATTTGGTTAAATGTTTTTTTTTACATACCTAAGTTGAGTTATTTATTGTATCTGCGCCAAATCTGAAACGATTACGACAATTATTTTTTGTTATAAAGGTCGTAATAGCAGATTGGTTTCTTTTACATTAAAAACTGCCAAAGTACATGAATAAACGTTCATGTCAGTTTATAAAAAATAGTTCGCCGCGACGACCGACCGCCATATTGAATTCGTATCTGTCGCTAAGCGGGCCTCGTAAAAATTATTGGTTGCGGAGTGTTTTCTTGTAAACGACCACCAGAAACATTAAAGTTATCCTAAAACGGAGTTGCTTATCATACGAAAGTAATTTTCTATTCACATCAACTACTGTTTCACATAACAATACAATTTGTCATCTACAAATTTTGCGACAGAAACAACGATATAACAACGTTAGGCGATATGGTGGTACGCCGAGTGTGCGCTCATAATAGCGATTATAATTTTTGCAACAGTGTGCACTAGTGAGTAAATGTGTGCTATGCGTGTTTGCCTCACCCCCCGCAAAAAACGGCAGAATGTTTTCTGTACTAAATCTGCGTTATGCCACGTCCCGTGTTAAATGGTCTAAGGTCACCGTCATGACGATGGGATTAGTAGATTTTTAACGACAATTAGCTCATACATTGTGGTTAAAGTATTGGAAAGTTTTTCAAGATTGTCTACCACAAGTGTGTTTATTTTAGTTCCTTTTTTTGGTTGGTACTATTTTATTTTCAGATAAATTCAGATAATGAAAATGTATTGTAGTACTAAAAATAAGTATGTTTGGTTGCGGAATTTTTATATCAGTAGCTGGCAACACTCCGTGTGATTTATTTGGAAGTTCTCTACCTACTTCGCTACCGCTAGTCGCTAGCGTAGCGCCACGGTAGCAGCACGCTTATGATCGAATGCTTTCGAACTCGTGTAAATGAGGTTGCGTAATCAAACCGGTTTTATGGTATAATATCTTGCCGTCCGAGTAATAAGCGGTTCTAAGGCTTCAGCGCAATTTTCAGTGCAGTTTGTGTTGTGATCGTGGTGATTTAGTGAGTGTTAGAAACAAGATCCCGGGCATGTTTATAACGCCCGCGAACATGTGAACATGGTTTACTGTTATACTTGGTCCCGTTTTCTTGCCGCAAAGAATGGATGGGCGATCTTACCTGGATCTGTTAAACGGGTACATTTCAGACGCTCTGGACAACATGCCACTAACTCAGCTGCGAGATAGATGGTACCAGCACGACCGACGGCGACCCCCCCCAAACACACATTGTGATACCCGTTCGGGAGCGGCTGACGGAGCTGTTCGGTGACCAAGGGATTGGGCGGTATGGGCCTATGCACGATCGCCAGATAACCCCTCTAGATTTTTTTTGTAAGGGGTTCGTCAAGGACAGAGTTTTTGACCGCCCTTGCGAAACGGCTGTTGAGATGCGTCAAAAAATCATTGACGTATTCGAGGAACATAAGCAGCAGTCGCTACGAGAGGGAATCCTGGAGCGAGTTCACGAAGAAACGCTGTAGGTATCGTGCGTGCATGTGTCTACACGTCGAAGGTCGCCAGTTTGAACCGCACCTCACCCTTTCGAAAGGCCTATCGTAGATGAAAATTAATGAACAGTAGGTAAGTACCTAGATTAATTGTTAGGCGTATTGAAACAAAAATTTTTACTGACATTTATGTTAACCTACATTGTGAACTTCGTGGCCGTCTGGCAAAATTATCGCGGTCTTGCGATGCGTGCGCGTTGAGCGCTTTACATTGCGCGGTACAATTTGCAATTTTTTTTAACACCAAAAAATTTAAATCATTTCCCAGCAATTATTTTTTGAAATGTTACTTATTTTGATGTATAGAATACATGGTTCTCGTTTGACTGTTCATGTCTTTTACACCCGGTATGTAACAAAAATGTCCGTAAAACAAATATTTTTTTTCTGTTTAATTTTTAATGGCATAAATTATGCTTTATTATTATTATTATTGGCAGTAGGTATATAGTTAGCATAAATAAAGCGCATTGATTATAAACAAATCATAGAAAACAATATATTTAATGGTGATAAGTGTAATATAGGGATTCCACGGAAACACAGCTGATTGTCTAGTAGTTTATTTAAGACTGCCGTTTACAAACGCTTGCGAGATTACCCACATAATTTATATTACTTAATATTAAGTTACCTACACTACATCCCTCCCCACTAAATTAACATAAAATCTTTACCCCAGTACTCTAACTTATTACTATATCTTATCACTAAACTCACACTCATTTTTCGTAACTAACTTAGCCAATCTACATTTACGTATAGGACGTGGCTGACGCGGTACGGGGGTCGTCGGTGGTGTAGAAAATTCGTCCGCGAGCTGATCTCGCTGAGTACGTATGGGAGACCGAGTGGAGCCCTGCTGGGCGTCCAGCTGTACTTGTTCCAATGGAGTCCTCTCTACTCCAGACTGCTCCGACTCAACTTCCTCCACTCTTACCGGCTTTGGACTAGAATTAGGTATCTGGGATTGCCTAGAACTTGTTGGGATTACAAGAGAACTCCGACTCGACCTACGCCTTAATTGATCGACGTGCTTGTGAACAATATCACCCTTTTTGCTAATTATTTGAAAGTCATTGGCACCTCTTGCGCTAACTACAGCACCCGGTAACCACTTTTCGGCTTTAAGATGTTGTCGATACCAAACGTCCTCACCGACGGTCGGATGAACCCTATCTGACCCTGCAGCAGCATCTACTTGCCTCCGCTGAGCTTCGAGAACTTTGTTACCCCGGTCCGGTTTTAACACATCTAGCCGGGTTCGCAATCTCCTACCCATAAGCAACATGGAAGGGCTTTCGCCAGTAGAACAGTGTTCTGTATTACGATAATGTAGTAAAAAGTTATTTAATACCAGTGCTACATTTTTCTTTTCTGAAACTGCTTTTTTTATTACCTTTTTTAACGTCTAAATAAAATGGCGCTCCATAAATGCTGCGTAACAGAACATAAGTGAACCGATATGCCACTTTTGGAATTAAATCATTGTAAATTTACACCAAACTGATACTTTAGGCTGTACGATAGTTCACTAAGGAACTGTTAAAACCAGCATTTTTAGGGTGTAACACGACACCTGCATACAGCAATTATCATATTTTTATACCATTAAAATTCTCTTAAGCAGCCAATGCAATATAAAAATGCTAAATGCTGCAAAAAAGCATTTTTGACAGCATTATCTACTCAAATACCGTTACAAGAGTATCCATTATTACTTATATAATGCTATTATAACGATTAAAGTGTAATTCACAGGTTAAAGATCACGGTTGAACCTTAATAAGTGGTTATTAAAGCTAAATGTTCCAATTTACACCAAAAGTGATATGTTAAACTGCTACTTGTGCTACTTGGGATGTCTCGGCTGATATGCTGATGATGATGACAACCCGAACAAAAAGTGAAGACAAAAAATTTGACCTTGAAACTTCATATTATCCATTTGTATTTTTTAACCACTAGTGCACATGTCACGTGACCGACTAATACGTCGTAATTAGGTCGTAATACGTGTGCTCTATATTTTAGAAAGGGACAAATGGAAGTAAGCGGTTTCAAGGACAAAATAGACTCCATTTCCATCAGTCATGTTGATATTATCCAAAAATTTAGCAAACTCACGATCGCTCCATTCGCATCACTCCAATTTACTTTCATTCTGGATGGACGTGTGATCGTCAACCTTAGACCATTTAACACGGGACGTGGCAAGCGAAAACGCGTTCCCCTCTGCCAAAGTACATGAACAAACGTTCATGTCAGTTTATAAATACTAGTTCGCCGCGACGACTGACCGCCATTTTGAATTCGTATCTGTCGCTAAGCGGACCTCGTATAAATTATTGGTTGCGGAGTGTTTTCTTGTAAACAACGACTTGAAACATTAAAGTTATCCTAAATCGGATTTGTTTATCACACGGAAGTAATTTTCAATTCAAATAAACTACTGTTTCACATAACAATACAATTTTTCATCTAGAATTTTTGAAACAGAAACAACGATATAACAACGTTAGGCGAACGCGCGAGTGTGCGCTAATAATAGCGATTAAATTTTTTACAACAGTGTGCACGAGTGAGTAAGTGTGCTACGCGTGTTTACCTCAACCAACACCCGCTTAAAACAGCAAAATGTTTACAGTACTAAATCTGCGCTATGCCACGTCCCGTGTTAAATTGTCTAAGTCGTCAAGCGCGCGACTACGGAGTTTGGAGCGATGGAGTGATGGATTTGATATCCAAAATTTTTCGTCACTCCATTCAAGCTACGTGAGATTCCGAACACACGGAACGATTTTGGAGTGATGGCTTGGCTTGATGTGGTTTGGAGCGATCGTGAGTTTCCCACTTTAATGCGAAAATCAAGAAAAAAGATAGAAAACTGAAAATATGGCTGGCATAAAAGGAAATATTAAAAAAAAGCTGGGTTTGGCGGGAAACCTCTGTAGGCCTATTCGCTAACTTTTTTTGACAGTTGAAAGTGATGATCACCGAGTGAATTACATATCCATTGCTGTTTTTACACGACAGGTACCATAAGAGCGTGTCATGTAAAACAGCAATGGATATGTAATTCACGCAGTGATGATCACTTTCAACTGTCAAAAAAAGTTAGCGAATAGGCCTACTGGATGTCGCTCTTTATTTCAATAATTCAAAATTGCTTCGGAGTGGATTTTGTATAGTGAAAGTTCAGTAGTTTCGTTGCATAAGCATTCGTGTTGACGAACAGTTATGAGGAATCATTGAAATAAAGGTTTTGTGTATGTGGCGTTGAGAATTGTATAGTGGTTGGAAATCCCACTATACTTTTCTCATCAGTCAGTCATGAGGTCTGTTCCCATGCATTTCTTTCCAAGCATTCCCTAGGTGCATTAAAAAGTGCGACGCCCGTATTTTAATGCAAACATCAAGAAAGAAGATATAAATACAGACAGGGCTGTATGGACTTGATATCCTTTGCCCGTGCAAGAAACAAAAAAAGAAAGCTCCTTCGCCCGTCCCGTTAGGGACAAAGGAAACCAAAAAAAAAAAAAAAAGGAGTGTTTGGCGGGTAATCATGGCGTCTGGATGTCGATCTTTATTTCGATAATTCAAAATTGCTTCGGAATGGATTTTGTGCAGTGAAAGTGGTGTCGTTTTGTTGCATAAGCATCCGTGTTGACGAACAGTTATGAGGAATCATTGAAATAAAGGTTTTGTGTATGTGGCGTTGAGAATTGTATAGTGGTTGGAAATCCCATTATACAATTCTCATCAGTCACCATCATGAGGTCTGTACCATGCGTTTCTCGCCAAGCACTCCCTAGATGCATTAAAAAGTGTGGCACCCACATTTTAATGCAAAAATCAAGAAAGAAGATGAAACTGAAGACTTGGCTGTATGGGCTAGATCCCTTTGCCGTCCCGTAACAGGGAAAATTTAACCAAGAAAAAAAAAAAAAAGGGAGTGTTTGGCGGGAAATCATGGCGTCTGGATGTCGATCTTTATTTCGATAATTCAAAATTGCTTCGGAGTGGATTTTGTGCAGTGAAAGTGGTGTCGTTTTGTTGCATAAGCATCCGTGTTGACGAACAGTTATGAGGAACCATTGAAATAAAGGTTTTGTGTATGTGGCGTTGAGAATTGTATAGTGGTTGGAAATCCCACTATTCAATTCTCATCAGTCACCATCATGAGGTCTGTACCATGCATTTCTCGCCAAGCACTCCCTAGATGCATTAAAAAGTGTGGCACCCACATTTTAATGCAAAAATCAAGAAAGAAGAGAAGATGAAACTGAAGACTTGGCTGTATGGGCTAGATCCCTTTGCCGTCCCGTAACAGGGAAAATTTAACCAAAAAAAAAAAAAAAAAAAAAAAGAAAGCTGTCAATTCAATGTTTCAATTTTCATTTTGTTTGTGTCTTTGTGTGGTTATGTTTTGAAAATTGTGAGTTTTTGCCTGTTTTTGCAAAATATAAAGGTTAAACAAAATACTTGGTTTTTGCCATTACGGAAATGGAAGCTTCTACTCTAAAAACTAAGAAACCAATAAACAAAGGGAAAATAAAGAAAACCTTAAAAAATATTCTGTGCCGTCCGGATCCTACTTTCTGGTAAATAACACGCTTTTCTATTACAATTCTGTTAAAGAGAGAATGAGTTAATGATATTGACTTAAGTATATATGTACCTATAATTGATTTTAAATGTTCTAAAAATCATATTTTTATTGTTTTATGTAATTATTTGAATTGTTAAAGTTTGCGTGTTTTGCGAAATATACTTTGTGTTTAGAATATAAAACTTGCACTTCAACAGGCCTCTATTGTCAGATGAAGACAAGAATACTCTGGAGAAAGCCATAAGTCACTACAAGGTGGATATACCACAGTTTCAAAAACCTCACTGGAAGGAGCTGAAACTTATTCCCAAGGAGAAAAGGCCTAAACCTTCCAAAATGAAGTGAGTTTATTTGAAAATACTGTATACATAATACTTATTACTCTAGACAACTGATAGAAGACTAATAACATAAGTACTCCTAAATATGCAATGATATTATATAAACTAGAACCCGATATGTTATAAGCCCGAGCATCTTGAAGACTTGAATAAGTCCCAAATGATGACTTACTTCTTGTAAGTCTGTGTCAAGCACAGTCACGAGCCAGTCAGGTTGTACTGCTTGTGTTCATGCTAACATTTAATAGTGAGTGTTTTGGAAGTGACTGTCCACTACTACTATAAATTGTATTTTATGCACAAGAAAACATTTGACAGTTTTAGATTGCATGGCACAGATTTCAACACAAATTAATATGAATGTAACATATCTATATAAATATCATTGTAAATATGTATATTCATTTTCACATTTCAGGAAAGTTGATGGTTTATTATTTGGAATCTCTGAATGCTGTAATGCAGTTAAGTCCAATGAATGTGCAGCAATTATTGTAGAAGCAGGTGTGAATCCCAGAATAATTGTTCAACCCCTCATTGAAGCATGTGTTGATGCAAGAGTACCAATTTTATGTGTTAGTGAATTACGGACAATGAGTTATAAGAATTTTGGGATACCAACAAGCTGTATTGGTGTTAAACCTGGCTATTTAACAGATTTACTGAATAAAGTTCTGGAAATTGCTCAAAAATATGAACTTCCTTGTAAAACTACAACAATCAGTGTGAAACAAAATGAAACCTTAGAAAAAATAGAAACAGATGAAGATAATAAACATACAGTATTACAATGTCCATATGTATATAGAACTGACAAGAAAGTAAGAGTGTTTGTTCCTTCAGGAAGTGTAATTCTTACAAATACTAAAAACTTTAGTGGACAAGATTTCGTTAAATTTTCTGACAATTCCTTGGCAGAGAAAGTGTCTTACAAGAAAATGATTGTGAAGAAAATATCAAACAACCCAAATAGAGTTAAGGTTATAAAAAAATGATTCTGTCAAACAAAAAGTCTGGTGTTAAGAGATAGTAACTTTATTGTATAAGATATTAATTTCTATAATGTCAAAAAAAGACACATATTATGTTAAGCATTCCTAAAGGAATGCAAATAACTACCAGTACACAGAAACATCATACTGGAAGCACAATACATTTCTGCATACTGAAGTCAAACTTTACCAAGTTTACTAAATTAGCATAAACTTCAAGCATACATTTCTAACTGGTAAAATTTGACTACTAATTAACACTAATAGCCATGCGATGCTCCATAAGTTTAACTATACAATAACATTCACTTTATGGAGTATAGCATGTGGGTAGATATATGTATCTTACATTTCAATTGATGCATTGCATTTATAGTTTTTATACAGTTCAATTTAATAAAAATCAAACAACAAATTGTGTTCAACATTAAACACTTAATTATAGTAATGACTATTAGTTCATGATATCTGGCCTTTTTACACAATTAGACAAAATATAATAAAGATTAACAATAAACTTAGGAAATAGAAATATAAAATGTCTTATTAAGTTTCATAAGAAGTGATCTTATTAGCTACTCGAGGCCATTACCACATACATAAACATTAGGTATGTGAATACATAATTTTAAAAGCTTAGGTTCTTGCTTATTTACATAATAAAATATATATAAAATGTTAAATGGTATGAGTTAGAGAACGAAATTATAATACAATATTAAAGTTTGTTTCGCCATATATTATATATGGGCTAATAATATAAAATAAATGTTATGCATTATTTATGAAGATATCTTTTTAATGAAATAGAATTTGTACATCCTTAGGATCTACATTTGTCAACAATATAATTAATCAGCTTCATACTATACTTCTTTGAAGTATATACAATATAGTCAAACATGAAATTTTACAAAGTATACAAATTCCTACTCATTTCATTAACAATGATTTTTTGAATAATGGACCACTGGCACAATACTTTAAAATGTATCAATTATAATAATGTTTTAATTTATATTGAGTCCATTAGAAGCAAATGTCTAGCTACATATTTGGATTAAAAAAAAACAATATCTTGACATAAAGTAAATATTCAATTTGCATTATGTCTTTAATTCTACAGCACTGAGCACCCAATTTCTGACCTTGAATGTAAATCTTAATTTCGTTATGAAATCGGAAATAATTCACTTCTCAACTCTCGTCTTCGTGCTGTGCTGGACATAAGTTTTGTACAATATTGTAGCACCACCTCATGTATCAATGGGGAAGATGACGAGGAAGCTGTGCTTCGCTAGGCCGGTATCTCGCTAAGATTATGGCGCACATGTTCTGCGCATCTGTCTCTTCGGGATACATGGCCATTGCTTCGACGACCTGCGCCTCAGGGAAGATGCCGGTCAAGTGGAAGTGCATGCGTCGTCGGGCGTCCCAATGTTGAAGAGCTCCTTCTGAAGCGCACGGAGACATTTGCGTTCCAGGAGTTCCGCTAACTCCGACAGGGGCTGAAGCTACTCTTGCAGCGGCAACATGTTGTAATCGGGGGTCACAAGCAGGGTTTAACGTCAACTGTCGAGCCAGTTTGCGGTGAGGATTCACCTCTGGCTGGGGCATGGATTGCGGCATGGGTGACAATGTAGGCTGAGATGGACCCGCCAATTGCATTTGCGCTCTCTCGAAGTGTGTAGCGAGAGCGGCGTCGGCCAACCGAGGCGTGGCAGAGTGTGCTCTAGCCAACGGTCGTTTGCTGTCAGAAGGCCTTCCGCCCGGAGGCAAGCTGACTGTGTGCAAGTCCCTCGCTCTCAATGTACGCGCAGCGCTCTCGGACAATCTCTCCGCCACCGATTTGTGTGGTCTGCCGGCGCGTTCCGGGTGATGGTACTTGCATTTGTTTCCGTATGTACATTTTCTTCCGTAGGGACAAGCGGGCGGTGGGTCGGCCCGGGAAGGGGGTGCTCGGAGAAACGCGTCGAGCGTGGGTCCAGACCGGCCGAGCGGGTCGTCGGGCGGCATGAATCTGTCATTTACGAACGAATACATGAGGATCCGTTCTTCGACAACTTTTCTGAATTCGGGACTTTCGGCGGCGAGGTCCCTGTAGTTGTCGTTGGAGACGACGACGCCATCTGTTTCGGCGGCCAGCTTGAGGATGTACCGGTCGTCGTAGCAGATGAGCCGCTTGCCGCCGACGAGCCTGCTGGGCGTGTATACAAGCACGCGGTCGCGCTCGAGCCGTTCCAACGCGTCGCGGTCGGCTACGGGATTGTCAGGCCGGGACGACTCCTTGCGCCATTTTGGCACGAACACGATTATGTCTTTGTGTCCTCTGCCGCGGAACCAGTCGACGCAGATCTCGATGCCGCGACATGAGAATACTTCTTTGTTGCCGTGGCTGGAACAAATATATTTATTTTTTAAATTGATTAACAATACACACACATTCAGACGTACGTATTAGTAGAGATTTAACAATAATAACTATCAAACGAAAGTCTAAAAAGCAAGTTTAACAAATTGTAACCCGACTACGGAAAGAAAAGAAAGGAATGAAATCAGTTAGAAGGAAAAATAAAAAAAAATCGTTAAAAATGTAGCCTGCTTCCCGGGCGAATCGATTGACACCTTATTCATCAAAATCGGATAAATAGGTTAGGCGCTACGGGGAAACATACGTAAATACAAACATACATAGACTTGCTAAAATCATAACTCTTCCTTTTGGCTTCGCCGTAGTGGGGTAAAAGTGTTATGGCAAAACCTTAAGTTAAATCAGTAAGCTTTTATAATTAGTCCTTGTTTAAGAATTCACTCACCTCATTGCCACATTACTTCCGTCAATAACTATATGCCTGAGCGGGGCTCTGTCGGGCGGCGGGTCGGGCTCCGCGGGCGGCGGGGGCGAAGGCGCCCGAGGCGGCTGCTTGGCCGCTAATTTGATCAGCTCCGCCAACAACTCATTGCGAGGAGGGTCCGGGCCTAGCCGCTGTAAAGCTGTCCTAGCTAGGCGTTCCGAATATCCCAGTTTTACGGCAAATTCAATTTTAGCCTGCGAAATAAAAACATTAATAAATTACAACCAATTCAAAATTTTAAATATCCAAATAAAATATTGCATGCGTGTATTTTCGATGATAGAGTAGGTATTAGGAATCCTACCTACCTAACAAGGCAATGAAACGCCTCCTACCGTAGGATGCGTTTCATTGCATTGTTATGGATTAATTTTGTTCGTATTACCGACACATCAAACTGTTTTGACTTATTTATTTTAGCTGTATCGTCTCGTATTATTATATTTAAACTACCACTGGGTCTGGATAGATAGGTATTTTCAGTGTCTCTGCTTTGCCTTAGAAGCTTAGAAAATGTAAATTCATCCTCTACCTTTGCATCTTTGTGCCTCCATCCACTTGGACACTGAACGCGACCACTATACGCTGCATTAGTAGCGGACGAGATTCTACATGTATTTCATGGATGAGATTCTACGGCGACGAAGTAAACTTAATGAGAGTGACCGCTTCAGAGTTACTAATGAGACTGAGTCTGTGGTTTCGTATGGAATGGCAACTCCCCTGAAATGAAACACTACATTCTTCATAGGAGACAGTGCTGAGAGGATGGAGTAGATACATACATGGAGGCGTCAGACATCATGCCCAACCCCCTCCCCAATTTTGGTCGGGTTTACAAGGAACTATGCCACAAACCATAATGCTCAATAAAATGTAATAAGATTTAACTGCAGAGCAATGTGGCTGTGATCGGGAATCAATGGAACACTTGCTGTATGACAGCGATTCTATAGCCAGGACTACCAAGACCGGGTAAGCCCATGGATATAGTTAGACTGAAGGCCTATATTTCAGAAGCAAACAAGGAACGTGGAGACACAAAAGATCCCGGTGGTTTGAAGTGCACCAAGAACAGACTCACGGCCCGGCAACAAGATAAGAAGATTGTAAACACTTAATCTTTCACTTTCTTCCACCGCGCGATGACACTATTTCACCGAGCGCGTATTTTGGATAGGCTGCATGTAACGATTAGGTCTTTCATTGCATGTCCACGGGGCTCAACGTGTAAGTGTGCTCACCTGATTGGGCTGAGGTGTGGCAAGAGTGACATACTCCGCAAACTCAGCAGCGAGGGTGTCTGAAGGCGTGCGGGAAGCAGCGCGGTGGGCGCTCTCGTCCTCGCATTCAGAGTCGTAGCTCGAGTCCTCTCCGCGTTCGCCCGCCCATCCCAACGATGATTCCACATATTTCTGGAAAGAACGAAAATCGGTGGTCAAATAACGAATAATTATAATCAAACATGTCGGTGTATTGTGGGTATAGTGCGGCGGCAAGTTATTTTAAATTCGAATCAGATTTTGAATATAAATTCCACAGTAATAACTTTAATGTTGATTTACAAAATTGTTATTATATTGTATAGACGACAAGGATAATAATTTGAATTCGGGAGACAACCACAGTTAAAGGGGCTACTAATCAAAAAGCGTTGGGATGTTCGACTGGAAAGATTTCCAACTAATTTCGATTGTTGCATTTATAAAAATCAAAGTTAACGTTTAAAGACTTATATTAGTTCAACGTTGAAATTGGTGTTTCAAGCGTTGCAATTAAAACGTAATTTCGTAAATCATTAACCTTGTTTAGTGTGAAAATCATTTTAGATAGGTACTCATATGTATAAATGAAACAAAATTATAATTTAAGATGATTTAATATCTTCAACGAATTAGGTTAGTTGTATTTAATTCTTGCGGGCTTATATTTTACTATCATTGTCAACAAAAAAGGATTAGTGTTCAATTAAAAGTAAAAATAATTCTCATTATAAGTTGTCACAGTTATTTTTTATTTCCACAAAAATTATACAGATCACCAAAATGACTGTATTTTTCGCGTCAGTTACTAATTTCAGATAGATTGCTTTTTTTTAGTGGGCATTGATGATTTTTGTTAGGTTGGCATTTAGCATAGAATATACTATTTTAACTAAAACCTACAATAACCATTTACGAATGCTATGCCAGACGCGTTATACCTACTTAATTAACATCTGTGGTATAAAAGTTTCCTAAAAATGTTTTCTGGTTATTTATCTTGCAAGTTAGGGATTTCGTTAAAACATGTTTAGATTAAAAATTAACGTAATTTAAAAGTAAAGTAAAATTTATTTAAAATAAGTAGAGTCCTGGGGCCCAAGTCTGCTAATGTCAATTGCCTCTATTGAACATCAATAAAATAGAAAAGACAAAGCAAAGGAAAGAGCAAGACAAATACGGTTTAGCGATAATTTGAGTGAAATTTAATAAAAATAAGAACCTAAGAGCCGTTAACCCACGTGGTAAAAAAGGCGTTGTGAGAATGTTAATTTTCAATAAATAAGTATTAAGCATATTTCGCACAACGACGCAGCACAGGGTCACCAGGGCGTCGAGGCGGATCTACGGATGATCATTGACCTTTACCGTGTGCGCTGTTCACTGTACCGGTTGTAATTCATTATTTCACAAAAATCTAGTTAAGCGTGCCTGGTGTTATTCAAAGAAATGCTTACATTAGGATATTTTCATAATCTCATTCAATATTTAAAAGAAGTCGGAAAAGTGCTTTTAAATCTTAAATTTTTTTGTTTCCCATTTCGTGTATTTTCTTTTACTTTATGTATCATCATAGCAGCATTTAGCATAGAGGTTTAGGCAGTAGTCCACCTCGCGGATAACGCCGATTAGTGGACGGAGTCATACCCCTTTGCTGATCCATTACTCGTCATCTAAGACACCCATTGGAGGATATGGGGTGATGCTATTCTACTCTGCCAGCATCACATGGCTAATATACTAATATATGCATGACTGACTTGGATTTGGCCTGCGACAAGCGACCAATGGTCACTGTAGCTTATGACACCAGGATGTTACTCGCTGCCAACTCTAAACCCATCCCCTAACCCTATGGAGTTCTGGAAACTAACAAAAAATGCTACGAAGAAGCTGGTATTTGATTGCGTTCTTCTGAAACGCGGTCAAGAATGGCGAGAGAGGTCTAATTTGAGGGGCTAATCCGCCATACGTCCTCGACCTTTCTTATATTGCAATAAAAGTAGAATAAATACTTCATAATGTATATAAGACAATGCAGTAACCCTTTCAACTCACCGAACTAGATAATCATCATTATCATAAGAGCCTATAATTCGACCTACTGCTGGGACACAGGGCCTCTTTATCAAAGGAGGTTTAGACAGTAATCCACCACGCTGGGCCAATACGGATTGGTGAACGCAGTATAAGGATATATATATATATATATATGTAAGTATATGTTGATACTATTATTGTGCCGGCATAACATGTCAGTCGAAACTGGATAATATTATTAACAAATTAATTACCTATTCATTGCAGTTAAGTATTAATTACCGAACAATTAATAGTATATTTGGCGATTAGAGAGGTGGATAAATATAAAGTAAAATCACACCCACATTAACAAGCCAGACCATAATTCACAAGCGTATTTCATCAAAACATATTATTTTCTTAACATACCTCTTATTTTGTTTACATTTCTCTTATTTTGTCTACTTATTAAAAAAAAACTACAAAATATAAAACAATCATATTAAGTAAATTGCAAAAACAACAATTTTGCAAATTTTAAGGCATAAACTAAATTTATTCCGAAGCTTGTGCCCAAATTGTGACTTGCAAAACTACATAGTTAAAAAAATATTTAAATATCTGTCTCAGCTTCAACATTTTACATCTAGTTTAAAACTATAAATGGTTTAACGTTAGATATCGATCTACCATTCTATTTCTATAGTAATATTAGTACGAAAATATTGCTTAGTCATAGCAAACATCCGCGTTGAGACCTAATTGTTTAAAGCTGTAACTTTACCGTGCCTAGTGCGAGGTAATTCGGCGAGTCAGCTGTAGATAGTAGGTCTCGATGGGAGCCACATCCGGGCGTAAGGTACGGAAGCGCCCCGCCTAGCTGCTTCTGCGCAGCCGGATACGACTTTCTAAAAAATATGGTGCGCGCCAGCCAATACCATCTAACCGAACTGTTTCTCTGTGAATACTTTTGTAGTAACATAAAGAATAGAATAATCTTTATTGTATACACCGTTAATAAGAAAAATAATAATAAAACAACAATAATATTACAATGCACAGTCAGCAAGTAGATTAACACTTTAGTACCATGTCATAGCAACGTCAGCTCTTTTAAGTACAGTAATAATTATCACCGTTTTACATGAAAGATTATTATGATAAGTAAGGTACTAAACTATTAATCTACTTCTGACGCTGACTATACAACTTATGTCGGAATTAATTATGTTGTGATGTTCAAAATTTTATAAACGTTTTTTTTTTCGCTGTAATCATGCGTTGATCTCTTATAGTACAGCAGATTTATAATTTTCTGTAGATAGGTTATGTGTGTGATTTAGATTACAAAACGAAACTGCTACTATATCTGCCAGCAACTGCACCTTCAACGATAATGTTAATCGGCAAAGAGAGCGTTGAAGGACTTCCCAATAAGAATCACCAGAAAGATACTATGCTATGCATACTGCATGTTGCTTTATGTTTTATACTTTTAATTTATAACTGGTTACAAATGTAACGCCTGTACCAGTCTGTTTCCCGATAAAACATAAAAATAGTTGTAAGAATTGAATAAATTAACAAAATAAAACGTAAAACAAGCCGCATTCAATCGTCTGCTATATTCACCTTATGCTGCCGTGCCAAACAAATATAATAAAAATGAATGATACCATAAAATTAGGATTCACAGAAAAATACTTAAAAGTTCATTCAAGTGTCTTTTAAATTCATAACATAAATCATTTAATTGCAATACAACTTAAAAGTCTGTCGAATGGAGAATAATAATGTATCGGCGTGGGATATTCACAATTATTTAACGTTAGATAAGAGCAGACTCATTAAATAAGGCGTGCTTGACTCTCCTAAAATAGTGGTCTGCTGAAGGTAATACATTTTGGAGTTAAATATACATAGGCTTTGAAATTTCAGTCCTATAAAAACATTATCACAGTTGATTTTTAACATATTTATCAGTAAAAGTAGATCCGCATAAAAGCAGCAATACCTATCCCCATAAAAGGGCTTCGTAACTGCATATTGGTGAAACTACTTTGTCAATCACAATTCGCCGGTTCCGATAGTTGCTACGATTCAATTTACTCGGTAACTAGTCAAGCAACATTCATAATAGATACTCTGCCTAGCTAGACAAACAATTTCCTCATGACGATCTTTGTTTTAAGCAAAAAAAGCCGTTGGGATCTCCCGAGACACATTTGAAACGGCCATTTAAGTTAAATCAATGAACGTTTTCTGCATTTTCCTGGCACGTTTTACGTCGCCTTTATAATACGTTTCATTTCATTGGATCACGATCGCAAAGTACATTTTGTAGAAATTGCGTGTTCCGATGCTGCTTCGACCTAGTTTGATTTGAAGGTCGCAACGATCATTCTAAAATAATTAACGTTAATATTTCTGCGTACCTAATTGTTTTCGTAGGTTGGCTCGAATTTGACGCCGTTGACGTGATATAGAGTTCAGCTTACATTGGTTCTAATATGCTATAATTCGGTAAGATATCATTATAATTCTCCGCAATCAAAAATGGTTAAAACATTATACTTAATTCAAAATTTCGGAATTCATTAAGGTGCTTGCAATGTGTAGGTTGGGTAACACATATACGTACGACGTACCTATATGAATGGTACCTAAATCCAAATCATCTGTAGAAAAACCCTGTTCTGAGAATCAGATCAAGATATTAAACATGGTGGTCAAACAGATGTAAACATAATTTACACTAGGCTAATCAATCATAGTAAGAAATAAGAAAAATTACATTTTTAATAATCAAACAATCATTGCCATAGCAAAGAACTGAGTCATAGTAATCAACACGTAGTTGATTTACACACTGCAGTGCTATTAAGAGTTATAAGTAATGCACAGTGCACGCTTAATGTGCCGGTTATCGTACTTCACATGGCAAAACTGTGTACAAAAACAAATGTCTATATCATAAAACAATTAAGATAATAATGTGATATCGCATCAATATAAAATATCGTATGATTTTTCGTTATCTGCTAGTAAACTAAAACTTTGTCCATTCAAAGGTTTTATTTTTCAGTACAAAGATCAAATCGGGCGTTATTGTAGACTTTGTTGATATAATTGCGTAGGCAGACAGTATAATAAAATACATGAATAGATACATAACCATTAATATATGTAATTTTACATTATATTTCTATCTTAGCAGGTTATTTGTATCTTTACTTAATAAGCAAGAATTACATAAATTACATTGTTAATTGAATCAATACATTAAAACAATAACTTGCATCTGAGACAGAATTCTAGTACTTAACTACTTAATAAAGTCACACGTGAACGGTATGAGATTAAAATAAAATTCATATTTGAGCAAATAGAACAACAGATTCTCATGTCAACAGATTCAATAAAGACGTCATCGCCTGCGGATCATTAGAGCGTAAACAATAACTTCCTGATAGGCGCAAGCCTCTTGGTGATATTGAAGTGAGATTTAATTTACGTAGGTACGAGGCTTGACGTACCATCTCTGAGATACAATTCAATCGGTCAACTTCAACGAGAAATAAATTCCTACGCGGATTTAGATTATAGCGTTTACATGTCTGATAAAAAGCGAGTACAATTAGTTCCGTTTGTAGAGGAGAAATTCTGTCGCGAGTTGTGGAAGAGATAACATTGGCCAATAGGGAGGGAGGATCGGGGCGACGTCGGCGCTCGCGCCATGTGGCGTCAGAGCCGAACAGGATGCGCACGCGACACACTTTACACACAAACAGCGCGCTGCGGCCAAATACATTACACACGTAAACAGAAGGACATTACATTACAACGCCACATATAGTTTATGAAACCTAACAACATAACGTGTACGGACCGGAATCAATTTTTTGCGATTTACCAACGTCAATGTGATTAATAAAAACTGTTTTGACTCACATTATTTACAATGAATAGTTGTAAATTTTTAAACATCTTTGTGATGTTAAAACGTTTAATTTAAGTTATATTTGCTTAAATGGTATAAGAAAAATTCTTGTTGATAATAATGGCCATAGTCATTGCTTTTTATTTTATGGAAACCATAAGACAAACAATCGATGTGTAGAACTCAAAGGCACAGATTGCAACTACATACTTATTGCATTTAATTTTCGGAAAAAGTAAATCTATCAATTTCCTTCTAATTGTTAAAGTAATTCCAATTAGAGCCTTTGTGAATAAGAGAAAGAAAGGGAAATAGAAAATTAGTAGTACTTACAAGAACGTTGTTAGAAAGCACCACGATGCAATTACTTATCTGCAATATCAACCTGTGATTCCAAAATCAAGTGTATTCTTTGGAAGCGGCGTATGCAAGCGCATATAGCTACATGTTATGCCAAAGCAAGTACATTGATAGTAACGCTGATGGCTTTTGTAAAATTTCAGTTTTAAGAAGTAAAGAAGAGAATTATTTTATTGACTATGCTGTTGGCCGCAGATGCCTATTAGGTACATCGTCACCGAAGATTATAAGAGTAGAGGAATTAGCTGGAGAACTTGTATACTAAAGTCACTAGCCAAGTTCACAAGCTTTTAAAAGTAAAACTAATTATTTACATTTTATCAAAATTTAGTTCGTCGTAAATGCCACTAATGAAATACTAAAAGAAAAAATATAATAAAATAAAAACTATACTAAGCTCAACCGCAATAATTTTTGCATGGCAGATCTTATTTTGATAGTAGCACAACTTTAACACATGTAGGTAATGCATCAGAGAAATAGTTTTGAAGCTAACACGATATTATGCGACTACTTCTCAAAATTGTTGGATAGTACTAAAACGCCTTCCAAAGAACTTTCGTCTCTTTAAAAGTATACGTCACACTTATCACTCTCTCCTCTAACCGTTGATTTAATATCCCCATCTTTTTGCTGTAGCTTCGATATTTTTGTCTCTAAAATATTCATATTAGATATTATGAATGGACAGAATTTTCGAGGAATAACATTTTTAATCATTTTTAGGTTTCTAACAATCAAAGCACTTGATCATATAGAGTCACCATATTAGAAAATAGTAATTATTTATTTACCGTAATGTTATTTTATCTATAAGTATTTGACCACGAGTCATTAGAAGATAACACGTTGACGTAGGTAAACTTTGTGTTTGACATAATTTTTACAGACCCGATAACAATAATTTAATTTAAATCAGAGGAAAATCGTGCAGTTAGCAAATAATATGAAATAAACGAAATCAGTGGATTAACGATTATATCGCAATTATGAGGTCATGTTAAAAGTAGGATTTTCTAAATGCAATTAATTATATACATATCTTATTTATCTCTCTTTCTATTTTATCTCTCTTGTTAAAAAAAAACAACTGGGAGTGCAGTCCCGTGACTTTGGAATTTATATTCGTACACCCACGTGACAATTTAAAATCGAATTATAATTCCTAAGTTTGTAATGAACTCACTGTACCAAAACGGTTGTGAGTTCAGTTTATAAGACGTCACGACTAACTGAACATTGAAATAAATACTGAAATGCAGATATACTCAATTCGATAATAGAAAGACGAAAATGAAAAAAGTCCATGCTAAATAAAAAAATGAATAATTTAAGTATAAAGCCAATTATAGTCGTTCGAAACTTCCAAGTTAAACCACAAATGGGCCTCTTTCTATTGAACAATCCGACTACGGGCGGTATTGACACAATCGTTATGTTACGTATAAATCAAGCCGGATGCGGCTTACCAGTTAATATAATGTACTTTACCATAATTACTTTTTAAATAGTTATACCACTACCAAATACGAACAGATATTAAGGTAATTGGTCCAATTGGATTGGGAAGGCATATATTATCTTATATTATTGGATAGACCGATTTTAACCGATAACATTGGGATTAGAATAAGTAACATTTTAACTATGTTGAAAAATCAACATTTGATTATACCACACAAACTGCAATAAAAAAAAAACAAGCGAAACCCACCAAAACAAAGTCAAGAAATTGAAATGCAGTAAAAACATACACCTAAGCACTATTGGGAAATACAAACATTACGTAGGTACATCAAAAGAATCTTTTAATAAGCACATTAACTTATTAGAACTAGTTTTAAACGAGACTGTTCATGCCACTAATATCCTAAGATGGTTGTATTTAGCATCACTATGTTTTATACAGAATAACTTCTTCACAAGCTAGATAATCTCCTTGATAAATACTCACAGTTGGGAATTAACATACATAACTTTTTAATATATTTTCATCACACGGATAAAGCCAAGGTCACTTGAAGAGTTGAAGAAAAGGTGTAACTTGTAACAGTTCTCAGAAAATTAGCAAAATCACAATGAAAATATGTACAGGACATAGCATAAACTAAATGGGTTCTGCAATATTTCAAATCCGTGATCAGATGTCTTGGATAACGAATTAATATAAATCACTATTGCTGCTCTCGGCGGGGAAGTGAAAGTCCGCCGTGATACCAAGCAGTGCCGGACCTGCGACACTTCGCGGACGGCAGATGAAGACATAAACATTAATTAAACTTAGTCGGCTTTGCTTTCACGAGACACAAATAGCATAATGCAAAAAAAAAACGTCAACGAAAGCAAATAACCACGATCACATCATTATTCGCTTCGTCCAATAAGTCATGACAGCTTCTCAGCCGACGAAACCCATAATCTAATCAACGTAGTCAAAATGCCAATTAATCACAACTCCGACTATTGAGATGAAAATTTAAACTTTCATAAAAAACCACGCGAGAAATTTATAGAATGAATAGGTAATTAAAAATCTACAGTTTCGGATAGTACGCGATCACTGTTGAAGATAATTAGCATACATGACGTTAACGAACCGGCTCCACTTCCGGGATCGTTATATCGGCCGATAGCGATTGAGCATCAGTACAAAACGCCGCCAGTGAACGCGTCGCTAGAGCGAGATCCTTGAGCGAGGGCCAAGTGAGATGCACTATCAGGAAGGGTGGTCGCGCTCACCTGGGTGTTCTCGATCGCGAACATAATACTGTGTTATAGTGCGTGCGCGTAGCATGCCATGACGCGCGTGTGCGAACGCGGTGCGTCGCGCTAAGACTACTGAATAACGTAGCATGTGGTTCTTGCACACCTCCAAACGGGCCCGCTCAGTGAAGGGGAAGCGGGGCACCGAGAGATCCGGGTGCGCGCCCACTGCACCCGGCGCCGCGGCCCCCAAACAAACCGTGTTGACCTCTGCCACGAAAACGAAAATGTCTCGCCGCCGCATCCGACCACGGAACCAATTCTGAGCACCGATCTTAATTTCTGAGTCTCGATCTGAGCACGATATCTGTACCAACTTTATTAACTTTTGCTCATCCATCACACACATTTGGTACACTATTCATTTAATATTAATGGTGGCTAAGGTGCAGTAGTAACTCGTGCAACTGAGATTGTGTTGTAATCCAGGTTGTAATCATAATGCCAGATTGTTATCTTAGTGTGCTGCTGACTGATATACCGGCTTTGACTCCAGTCATTAAGTTTCAATCTAGAGGAAACTTCGAAAAAAAAATATTCATTGAGTTTAATAGTGTTTTTCATTTACAGAAAAAGCTATATTGTATTTGCTGTTTACTTTGAAAGGACTATTTTGATTATATTGCTAAATAAATATCTTATATGTTACATTATATTTTTTATGCCTATGTCCAACAGAGGGTGTCTCTCAGCTGAAATGATGATATTTTTTATGAAAACTATATTTTATTAAAACATATTAGGTATGTAACAGAAATTGTTTGGTACAGATGGCTGCATTTCAGGATACACTAAACTAACATTTCCACAATAGACTATAAATTCTATCACTTTTGGAATAAGCACCAGCAGGTGTGCTAAAATGTAAAGCACTGAAATGGATCTAATGAATAGTAAAAGTAATTGGATTTTTAAATCAAAAGTCAATTTGCAGATACTGGCTGCCATAGCATTAAGGTTCTTGAAAGCTCTGCCCATGACAACAATATGTTTGTTAATTAGTGTAAATATTAAAATTTTCTTTTAATAATATTTATTTAGTTAATGACATTATTTTTGAACTCTGGGGCCTGCTCATCTCATGTTTTCTTGTTTGATGTAAACGTAGGTCTTATAGTTGTTATTTTTAGATGGAAAATTGTATGACACATGCAAGTAATAGAATATTTTTGTTTTCGTGTATAATATGTTGTGTATATAACTAATGCATTTTTTTAAACCACTATTGTATCTTATAATAACATTATTAACTGGAGGAACATAAGTGTAATGCTTAGCACCTAAATTGAAATGAATGTCTGTACCTATCTAACAATACAGAAAATGGTGGTGGGTCTCAAAAGTTATATTACTTCGTTCACTAATATGATTAATCACTACATAGTATAAAACAAAGTCGCTATCCACCGTCTGTCTGTCTGTCCCTATGTATGCTTAGATCTTTAAAACTACGCAACGGATTTTGATGCGGGTTTTTTTAATAGATAGAATGATTCTTAAGGAAGGTTTATATGTATAATACATGCATATTTACATAAGCATTGGCGGCATTTCAAGCCGGGGCGGGTCGCTAGTTAAATTATATAGAAAAGTTTTTTACAATGTGTGGGAGTAATATTATAACTGCCCAAAATTTACTGTAACTTAAATTATATTGATAATTATTTATTGAATGTTTTGAAATGATACAAAATGTAAGCTGTGGAGTTTCTTTTGCCATTTCTTCTCCATCAGCATAATAATAATAATTTAAGTGAAATAATTACTTCGCCCCGAAATGGTGGTAGGGCTTTTGACAATTTGAAAGTACTTAGCAAAGTCCATTTAAATAAAGAGCTTTTTCATTCATTCATTCGAATATTACTTGTTTTCATTTCATCCCAAAAATATTTATTCAGCATATTTTGTGTACTATTAGTAGTGGAATTCCTGTAAAATTAAAGTATTTGTTTTGACACTCCTCCAATCTATTAAGTTAGTAGTATTGAGTTGGTATAACCTGGTATGCTTACATAGATTATTTGAAGGTGTGACAATACACAACAATATTTTTTCACTTTTGTTGCTATCAGGATAAAAATATAATTTATCGTTTTTATATTTGTAATTAAAATTATATCTTGTTTTCTTTTATTTCATGTCAATGTCATGGACATTGAAAAAGGGTAAAGTAGAGAAACCGGGAAGGATGAGACGGCTTCATGATGACTCAAAATATTCATGTTTGTATGGAAGCTTAGCTGAAGATGAAGAATTAATTTCTCATATTTATTTTATGTTCACAAACCAGCTTTGCAGTTGGCAAAAAAAGCTGGAAAGACTTTGCTCCTTTAACAATACAACAACCAATTAATTTAACCTTTCATTTATTTCATCTAGTGGCACAGGTTTACTTGCATTATGATGCACAAATAAATAAATAAACTTTAGAAAGTGTGGTCGGAGTGTAGCCTTAGGGGCTCTATGGAAAAAAAGACTTAGAAAAATTTTGATGAAATTTTTTTACTACTGATAACCCACCCTTTTTATAGTCGTTTTAGATTCACCTTAATGTATGACCTGGTGGTGTGCAATCTTTTTGGGAGAGTCTAGTGTTTTATGCTCCCACATGACTGATTGATGGGTAGGTTAGGGTTATTTTTTTTTTATGACCAGGCGGAGTGTGCACTGTTTTCGTAACAGTCTAGTCTAGTGTTTTATGGTGGATTATCAGTAGTAAAAAAATTTCATCAAAATTTTTCTAAGTCTTTTTTTCCATAGAGCCCCTAAGGCTACACTTCGACCGAAAGTGTTCAAGACGGTGACGATGAACAACTTTTTTAAAGTTTTTGTTTTAATAAGTATATACTCAACAATTTTAAAAAGAGAATCTACCCAGTTAAAAAAAACTAAATAATTAAGTATTTTCTGATTGTAGATAACAAAATAATAATAGGTACCAAATCTAATCAGAATTTTACTATTGTACTACCTTCTATCCCATAAGAGAAATGGAAATTTTATAGGAAATATTACCTAATGATTTGTGAACTTCCTTATTTTGCTGAAAATAGTACACTTCCTTGTACAAGTGTACCTAAACTATATTTTATTTTAGGTACATTTGTACATTAATTATAACCTCATATAAAATAATATCTGTAAAATTATCTAGTTGAATGTTTTATAAATAATAGTAACCTAATAATATTGAGTTCAAGTGTTTAAAATCTAAGGTTAGTGGATTTCATCTACCTACTGTTTCCTGAATATACTCTAGTCATAGAAAATAATCAACTGGAATAAATTATTTACACTATAGTAGATTCCTTTGTTTTTTGTACTTACATATTTGTTTAATTTATGAAACAATAGATTGTCACTCACCTGTATCCGCCCAACCAGTTCGCGTGGATTGAAACTTCCATCAGCAGGATTCAGATTGAAAATAACATTGAAATACACAAACTCAGGTTTCTCTTTACAGAAATTCGATTTGTTCTCTGTTAGAGTGACATAGTAAAAAGTTTCTACTAAATTCAGATATTTATTGTAAAACTCCGTAATACAAGAACGTGGCACTGATATTAACAAGTCTGTGTCGTGAGACATTGTCGATAAGATGTTGCAATAACAAATCACACGTAACTATAGCAATTAAATTGCATAATTCGTATCAAAACACAACTTCACCACCTTTTCATTTCGACACTTATTTTGCGAATGACCACAGACTAGATAGAGATACTACGTATCGAATGACGTTAATTGACGTTTAGCTTTATGTTGGCTAGGGTTGGGACAATCACCTAACATCGATATATCGCATTTGTTCGATGTTTTCCGTACGATATATCGGATCGTTATTATTTATTTTATTCGAAATATCGATATATTTATTTATAGAAACATCGAATATTTGCTTTTTTTGTCGAATCTATTAAAGACTAAATAATTTTGATACTTGATGACTTCAATTTTAAATAGGGTTCAACAAGATGGTGACATCCCTTTTATGCTTTCATCTAAGGTGACATCTGTGATGTGAATGACCAGTTTATTCTATTCTATTCTTAATTAATGGCATCGCGATACATAAACGTACATAATTTGCCAATTTCAAGTGAAAATGTAACTAAAGTAACAAAAATAGTACGGTCGATTTGAGTTAAAAATGGAGTCTCTCAACACGCGTTTTTACAACAATAACTCGCGAGAAACTCCCAAATGACCAGCTGAATTACCTAATCTATTATGACAGGTCGATCGACCATTCACTCTCAATGTGTGTAGTCCGTTTAATCATCTCATCACTATATTAGTAGAACAATATTCTATTTAAGTAACACCCATAGAAAATCGATATTATTACACTACTAGTTTATTTATGTTACTCTGATCTCTGATTTTTAGCGATATATCATATATAATATCGATATTTTCTAGCGATATATCGATAAACATTGGGATCCGATAATTCACATTGAATATAAATATCGATATATTTTTAAATGGTCACCCCTACTTCATGTAGAAACGTGACGTCTTTTGTTATTTTTAAAATTATGCTAAAATGAAACTTTGTTTCATACAGCCATGACCTAGGAAAATGTGAATTAGAAAAGCAAAGATTGCAATTATGTATCTATCTGAATTTAAAAGAGTTTAAACTCTTTTAACTAATATTCTTGAAGTAAAAACCATGAAACTTTGAATTTAGGCACTTAATAAGAAAAAAATAAATATTGGAGTGTTTGGCGGGAAATCATGGCGTCTGGATGTCGATCTTTATTTCGATAATTCAAAATTGCTTCGGAGTGGATTTTGTGCAGTGAAAGTGGTGTCGTTTTGTTGCATAAGCATCCGTGTTGACGAACAGTTATGAGGAATCATTGAAATAAAGGTTTTTTGTATGTGGCGTTGAGAATTGTATAGTAGTTGGAAATCCCACTATACAATTCTCATCAGTCACCATCATGAGGTCTGTACCATGCCTTTCTCGCCAAGCACTCCCTAGATGCATTAAAAAGTGTGGCACCCACATTTTAATGCAAAAATCAAGAAAGAAGTTGAAACTAAAGACTTGGCTGTATGGGCTAGATCCCTTTGCCGTCCCGTAACAGGGAAAATTTAACAAAAAAAAAAAAAAAAAAAAATATTTTTATTTTAGGATTTTTTAAATTTTGACCTGTGTGGAGATGAAATAGGGGATGAAAAGGGATGAAAAGTCGTAAGGTAGACCAAACAAAGTCACGCTTTCGCGCCTAACAGCTGAAATGATTTTGACAAAATTGGGCACAAAAATTTGTATGGAATTCCTCAATATCGAAGATAAAACCATGAAACTTTGTATTTAGCGACGGTGTTCCCCTTTCCCTTTGTATAATTCCTTAAATATTAAAGGAGCTTAGAGACCGATAGTTGTGTTCTTTCGGGTCAGTGGCGGATTAGCCACGTAGCAAGAGTAACAAATGCCACGGGCCCCACGCATCAACGCTTTCTGACCAAAAAAAACATTAATTTAGATAGATCCGAGAATATTTGCATCGTGTAGTGACGGTGTATAACAATACGATTGTCATTGCCCTCTCTCTCTCTCTCCAGTGGGTGTCGTAGGAGGTGACTAAGTGCTTTCTGCGTAGGATCTAACGCCCGCCTGGTTAGTTACCACCGTACGCACGCATGGTGAAAAACCCGTCATGTGCTCATTGAGCGCGTTTAGGAATTAGCCAGCGTACAACTAGAGCTCGAGTGGAGGTTGCCGCAAAATAGGTACCTAGTTAGTTCGGTCCAGGGGCGACATTGGTCACTCCGATGCCGGAAGGAGTGGGTCGACCCACCGACCGTCCAGGCAGACCCATAGAAATGGTTATCCCGCTGGCCACCCGTGTTACCTATAGTGCAGGCGCCCAAGCGTGTCCAACCAGCTCGTGAGGCTGCCTTATCATACCACGCTTAATATTCGTTTACCAACTTTACCATTTTATTAAAACTATTTTGACTAATGGATCAATATGGAATAATTTAGTTAGTTTAAAAACGCGTAAATATTTTTAATACTAGAAAAAATGCACTGAAAAAAATCGATTTGCCTCAGGCGGGAATCGAACCCGCATCTTCCGCAATCCGGGCGGCTGCGTTGACCATTACGCCATGTTGTAATTTGTCAGTGCTTGGTGCTTGTTTTTATGGAAAACATTGTTTCATCAAATCTTTGAAATATGCACTCCTAAGACCCGAACGAAATATTTCTGCAAATATTTGACGCCCAGTTAAGATGAAACTAACTTACATTATTGAATAATTTTATTTTTGCGTTTACAAACGCGTAAATACTTTTAATACTTGAAAAAATGCACTGAAAAAAATTGTTTTTGCCTGAGGCAAGTCGATTTTTTTCAATGCATTTTTTCTAGGATCAACTTATCCAGTTCAAGACTGAATCGATAAAGTGGCACCCTGCCAAAAGAAAAACACGATTTTGTTGTATGTATTTACCTACATACCTACTATGCCAAAACATCAACAGATGATGCCTCCTGGATGGAGAAGAGACTTTGCTCATGGCATCAATACCTTAGGTGCCTCTCGTACAGAAAAGGTAGAAATAAAAATTGTTTCTAGGTATACCTATAAAATAAATTTTATTAGGAACTTATTTTTACATTAGGGAACTATGTAGGTATTACCATTTTTTATATTTTGGTAATCTCGCACATAAGTCAATAATTATTTATAAATAATGCAAAAACATAGTTAATAGGTATAATGAAAATTTTTAACATTATTAAATAATTGTAACTGAACATAAAATTTGTCAATGTGTAATAAAAAATAAAACCTTTTAATAATACTTAGTAAAACAATTTTTCAAGGAGCTGAACAAACGTTCACTCTTTTTTCGCTAGATGATTTAAAATTTGTTTATGTTATTATCTAAAAAGGAATTATATTTCCTATGTCGTCATTCTATTATACCTACATAGTAACTAACCAACCCTTAACTTACCTACATATTGCAACATTATTACAATATTCCTATGGGTACCTTATTTGACTGGTCAAACACCGACTTGATCAATTCGAGTTTCGGCGTTTGACTGATCAAAGAAGTATCTCCTAGGATTGACCGAAAATTCGTTAGTCAAATAGGTACGCTAGGTATAGTTTTGTATGTACTTTGACTAAAGCTCCTAGGCAAAGCTAATAGTGCAGAGCTTCGGGGTTTGACTATAACAGATAACTACATTATACTTATTCCCTAACATAATGTGGTTATTCAGAAACTTTCAAAAACAGTTTAAATTATTACTTGATAAGTAATTTGTAATAACATTACAAATAAACATAACCCAAACATTGTCTGCAAATCACCCATTATAAACTTATTATAATTAAATACTAGATATAGATCTATTTGTCAGATAAACAACTTAGTCTAAAATGAATTATTTCATGAATTTTTAATTACTTTTAGTTTTCAAGTCAGAGTGGAGCGAAGAGATGACTCGTTGTAATGACAGGTCTTCTCTAGTAGCAATCCGACGATCCTGTAAATAAATGAACAGTATCTTTATTAGCCATTTTTGATCCACACCCAAACTTAAAAAAAATGGATGACAGTAGGTGCGCCATCATCTAGACTTTTTATAGGGTTTAACTACTACTAATTAACTCCTCGTTCCCCATTATACCCCAAGTACCTTCGATAGTGACGAAAAAATACCTTTACAATCATACATATATTATATGAGTAGATAATACTTAGTACACCAGACGAAGTAGATTATTCGTCCTATTCGTCTGGGTATTAGTACCTACGGTGACTTTCGAGACATTCCAATTTTAAAGAGTATTTGCTTATGTGTGAGTTCAACCCACGAAGATAGATTCTATAGGTAAAATATAAGGTTCTTGGTTCAATCCATGTCAACCTTTTTTGAATAAAATCCTCAGATTTAATCGGATTAAGTTTTCAAACATGTGTCAAAATAAAATGTAATTAAAATCCAAGAAGCTTACATAAATTTTAGTCTTAATCTATCTTCGTGTTAAAATCAAAAGCACTAAGGAGTATTGATATCAACTTCGAAGCAAATCACCGCCAAAATATTTTTGTTTTGTGTAAAGACAAAGCATCTATTACCGATTTTTAGAAAAATCCCTTATTCTTCTTTTCCCGGACTTCCCCTACGTACCTGTCATTTGCTCAATCAAGCTCAACAGTAATATCAGCCTCTGAAGGAACTTGTTTCTCAACACTCTTGGACCTCTGCACACGAGTGTGGAACATCTTGCTTTCATCAGCACATTTCGTAGCGATGCTCATGCTAAGAAACAAAGAAAGAAATGTTTACACTTCGTTAAAAGAATTGCAATGGACCTCTGAAGAAGGCTCAAGGCGGCAATGGAGAGGGCTATGCTCGGAGTTTCAGATATGATGAGATCAGCAGGAGAGGGTACATAGAAAGGAGGACTGATGGCCGTAGGGGCGGAAAGGTCCTCGAATGGCAGCCGCGTACCAGGTGACGCAGCGTTGGTAGGCCCCTTACAAAGTGGACCGACGATCTGATAATGGTCGCGAGAAGCTGCTGGATGCGGGCAGCGCAGAGTCGATAGGGTTGCAGAATTTTTGCCCTTCCCAAGTCCACCAGTCCACTTTCGTGATCGACGACTCAAAAGTTGATAGAAACCTTATATTTTGATTTTATACGTGCATGTTAAATTTGGTTGCAATAAGTCAAAGCATACTCGAGTTATCGTGCTATAAAGCACAGACACACGCACAGACATAATTCCAAAAACGGGTTTTTTGGACTCAGGGGCAGGGAGGTCCAAAATGTGTCAATCCGTCAAAATCTCGAGATCGAATTTAATGACGATTACAAGACTTCCTCTATACTACGTATAAGTACGTATACGAGAAAGTAAAAATAAGGACAACAATTCCTAAGTCGGTAACTTCTTATTTAATAGATACGTGTATCTAGTTCGTGTTTCTACGTGTAAAAGCTCTCTTCGTGTTTTTTTATCTTTCACTGGGAAACCTTTATCTCTACTGAAGCTTTGAAATCTCAAGTTGAAATAAAGGGCCTTTACTTTAACGGTTGAAAAAGTGTCATTTTTGCTGTCCCAACTGCAACTAAGTAAGTACTCACGTGAGACCAATTGGTTGAATTCTTTATCATCGGTAGTGGTAGATTCATGGCTATTTTTTATGACCAAGCGGAGTCGAAATTTGGGAGAGTGACTAATAAATAAAAATATTGTTTAAAGTGAACTTTTATTTTGGGTACGAACTATTTAGATGAAAATAGATAGACCTTCTAGCAGTTCAGTCGTTGAACTATATCGGTTAAACTATTGGGAGTGAGAGTAAAGATTATTATTTAATTTATTTATTATGTCCAACAGTGGACGTCTTTCAGCTTCTATTATGATGATTAGAATGAGCCATGTTGGCTTTGTTTTGTCTGATTAAAAATATACGTAACATACATACTTTTACGTAGGTACCTACCTAAGTATGGAAAATGACATACGTATCTATGAATATAATTTTTGATTCTCAGCTAAATATTTACCGCACTTGGTTTTCCGTAGCTTCGCGCTTTTCCGTCACAACTTTAACTATATCATTTATCAACAGTGGATCCAACATTTTCACAACTGGTTGTCCGGTAAGAGCAACCGATTGTTTGGTCGGCAAACAGTGAGTGGCCAAGGTACTGTAATAAATAATAAACATTAGTAAGAATACGTTTTTCACGAAAGCTCCAAGAAAACGGTATGTGTACTGTCAGTATTAGAAATAAAATAACACTTTAGTAAGTAGGTAGTGTCATAATAATCATTTATCTACAATGATTTTGATGATCTGTTAGCTGGCATTGATATAATTAACATGGTACTAATGTGTCATTTACTTTTCAAGCTAAGTGTACCATATAGGTACTACCATCGCTAGTGCTTATGCAGTAATAGTTGCAATCATTATAAATAAATTGAAAAACACAAATCTGCTTTTCTCTTTAAAATAATATCGCAGACACAATAATTTATAAGCGAGTACATTTTTCAAACAAAAGTATTTCCACGTGAGGTCCCGTGCTATTCTATAAAAAATCACTTCTCACTTCGCATCTAATTTTTCTTAATATTTAACAGGTGACATCGAAGGGAGCGTCGAAGTGAATTTATTTAATTTATTCGTCGTGAATTTTTACACACATACGTATAATCACGCACACAATCACAAAAGCGGTCGAAGGGTCGAGCAAAGCTTAAGGTAACATTCGGATACACACAAACCCAGTGTAGCGACAGGTTGTAACAGTTGAAACAAAGTAGTGACAGGTTGCCAGCCTGTCACCTACACAAAAGGGGGCACCAAGTCCTAAAATTGCAATCGTTCAGTAAATATACGCACTAAAGCCAACAACAGGACAATTATTACCTACAGTCAAAATCATCTCGGCAGTCCGGGTATAGAAATTTTATTCAGAACAGAATTTTTAAGTGTAACAATAAAAATAGAGGTTTTGCTACTACCTGTGTGGAAAAATTGTGGTGAGCAGTTTCCTCGTGCAATTTGTGTATGAATTCATGTTGTTGATCACCGTGGCCGGAACTCTTGCATGGCCGTCTCCGATAGTAACCTAAAAAATAATAATAGATGAAATGCCGGAGGTGGCCAGTGACGTCGCTTTAGGTTCGGGATGCAAATCTCACCAACAAACTAACGAATTGCCGTTCAACCTAAGCTAACACTTACCGGTGGTAGCAGGCCTTTTCATACTCCCTTGCGGCGCCAAGCCGTCGGAGTCGGAGACGTAATAGAAGACGGAGAAGGGTATACGGGAGACTCCGGCTACCGTAGTAAATAGGAATAGGGCTCCATCGCTTGCCAATATGCCTTAGCGATTAGGAGGACATTCAAGATCCCTAGACCGTCCTCTTTCCCCCATTGGGGGCGATCAGAGGCCTAATGAGGCCAACCGCAGGCGATACGTGCGGATGACTATACGCTCCCGCGCAGCCATCGATATGCGTAGGCGTAGTGAAGGGATCCGACAGTCTTTAGTGGGTATACCAGCCGTTAGAGGTGGGACTCCCACATAACCCTGGCGTGGGCCCTATTTATGGCTAGAGTACGTATAAAATGTTTTCTGTCAAAAAAAAATCATACTGTGTGGGCAAGATGCCCTTATGAACAGCTCTGGCAGTTTATAAGTTTGTTCAAGGAGCGTTGACATTCATAAATGAAAAGAAGTACGCAGTGGGTCTGCTATTGGACATGACAAAGGCATACGACAGAGTAAAACATAACATTCTTTTATGTAAGTTGCATGATGTGGGAGTTCGCGGAAACGCATATAATTGGTTGGAATCTTACCTAAAAAACAGAACACAATATGTTCAAATAGATTATCTTTGCTCAAAAACAAGCGTCATTTCAAATTATGTATCAGATCCTAAATCAATAAACTGGTCTATACCACAAGGAAGCGTGCTCGGTTGTATACTGTTTATAATTTACATAAACCAACTGCCAAAAACAATAAATACACAGTGTGTTTTGTTTGCGGATGATTTATCCTTACTATTCAAATTCGAAAACTCAGCTGATTTTGAAATAAATCTAAAACAAACATTTCTAAAAGTTACAGATTGGCTAGAGGAGCATAATTTATTAGTAAACTATACTAAAACTAAAATAATAGAATTTATACCACGCCAAAAGTCATCCCTCAATGTACAACTAAATGTAAATAATATGAGCCTTGAAAAGGTAGACACATGTTCCCTACTAGGTATTGAAATTGACACCAATCTAAATTGGCAAATGCATATAGACAAAATCAAAACAAAACTAGCTAGTTTTTCATATGCACTTTATGAACTCAAGACTAGTACTGATAAGGCAACCGCTATCTCGGCGTATTATGCGTATGCCCACTCCTGGCTGAATTATGGACTTATTTTATGGGGTAATAGTAATCACATACAAGAGGTATTCGTACTACAGAAAAAACTAATAAGAATCATAGTGAATATAGACAATACCCAGTCATGTAGACCACATTTTACGCAACTAAACATACTAACCGTAACATGCATGTATATCTTAGAATTATGTAAGTTTATTAGAAAGTATCCAAAAATTTTTGAAAGAGCGAAACAAAATAAGCGATTTGCCCCCAGAACCAATGTAGAGCATAAATTTAATTTGCCCTTAATTCGAATTGACATGTATAAATCTAGCCCTTTTGTAGCTGCTTTAAGAATATATAATCACTTACCAAGAGACATAAGAAATGAAAATAATATAAACAAATTTGTAAAAAAAATTAAGTCATTATTAATCATAAAAAGTTATTATAATTTGAATGAATTTTATAGTGATAAATTGACATAGTTGAAAAAATTGATTAGAAATAATAATACTAAATTAAAAATCTGTTTCATGTTCAAATACAATTATTATTATTATATAAAAAAAATATTTATGAAGTTGACATGTAAATTTAAGTGTACATTTGTAATAATTTATCATATAACTCAACCCATTAATAATAATTGATATTAATTAACTAATAAATTTGTTTGCTACGCCCAACGGGCATCATGTTGTACCTAAAATTATACTAATGACCACCTGTATTTTACACATGAAAGCAATAAAGAAATTTGAATTTGAATTTGAATTTGAGTCCTGGTGAAGACGCCCCAATCGAAGCATGCCTTCCGAGATCGGGCGCAAGATTACACACACCGGGGGCCAATAGCAATCAACTCCCACCATTATGACCGTGTGAAAAAGGGCGACGCTATTGGTACTCGGATGGGTGACCAAAATTTAATATGCATGTATGACATCAAAATATAAGGTTTCTATCAACTTTTGAGTCTTTTTCGGTATACGAGAAAGTCAAGAGGAGACCACTCCCGATTTTTATAGTTTTTTTTACTATGAACGCTACGAAATAGCGGCTACGAAACGGCTACGGACCGTAGCGCATCACTTCTTTATAACCGACTTCAAAAAAGGGAGGAGGTTCTTAATTTGACTGTATGTATTTTTTTATGTACCTTATGTGGTACCTCATAACTGTTTACTTGGGTGTACCGATTTTGATAGTTCTTTTTACGTTTGGAAGCTGATGGTGCTTGTCGTGTGGTCCTATTTAAATTTGAGCCACATCTGACGAGCAGTTTTTGAGTTATCCCTAATAATTCGGATTTAATTGTCATCGATGATATGGTTCTTATTTTATTACTTGTTCGTCTAAAAGATCTCGGGATAGATTCCTGTAAATTTCTAATTACTTACAACGCTTAAAAGCAAAAAACTAATTATTTTTAAATTAAAAACCGCCTTCAACACTAAAAACGGAGAAATAAAAAATATTTTGTTTCAAAGTCTAAATGTTTTTGTTGAGGTCGGTATATATCAACCTTAATATTTTTCATAGTAGACGATGACCTGATAAGTGTGCTACGACCTTAAGCCACATCTAGCAGGAACCGTCTGTTGTTTGTGGGACTCACCATTTCATTTCTGACACGATGATCGATGCAGCCAGCGATAGCTGATATAGGTGCTGCTGATTGACAGTAAGCTGGAGGCAGTGCTGGTAAAATTCCCTACAAAAATCGATAGAATAAATCAATTTATGTATTAGTTACAACCTGCATTTTATAAGAGTTTACTAGGTGGTAGACCCATAAGTAGGGTCGTCTGGGTAGGTACCACCACCTTTCTTATTTCTGCCGTGAAGCAGTTCGTTGTATTTCGGTTTGAAGGGAAAGGTAGCCAGTGTAATTACTGGGCATGGAGGGCATATCATCTTAGTCCCCAGGATGCGCTATGATTCCAAACGCACTTGCGGTGTAAAGTGATTTACAGTTACCTAACATTGCAAGTCTCAATAGGCGGCGGTGACCTCTTAACATCAGGTGGGCCGTTAGCTTGTTTGCGATGGCAATTTCGTAACATAGAAAAAGAGTCTGTACCTATAGTTAATAACCTATCTATATCCATAGCGTTTTCAAAACAGGCTTTTCAAAAGACTTACTGACAGCGATTGCAAATTTCATACAATATTAGAGTATTATAGGTTTGAATTTCATTTCAAATTCATGTTTGGTAGGAGGTAGGTACTTGCATTACACTTGCATTTGGATCATTAAAGCTAGTAAATAAAAAAATACAAAAAAAACCATTGCAAAGTAAGCACTGCTGAAGCCTATATTTAACCGATTTCAAAATAGAAGGAGGTTCTCAATTCGACTGTATGTTTTTTTATGTGTGTTAATTCAGAACTGTTTACTGAGTATACCTACCGATTTTGATGATTCTTTTACATTTGAAAGATGGTGCTTGTCGTGTGGTCTCATTTAAGTTTTCGACATCGACGAGTAGGTTTAGAGTTATTTTAGAGTTATTCCTAATCATGCCTATTTAATTGTCATCTATGATAATCGTTCATATTTTATTATCTACTTGTTTGTCTAAAAGAACTCGAGATAGTCTCCTGAAAATTTCTATACTCACAAAACTAAAAATCACAAAATAAACTATTTTTAAATAAAAAAAAAACGGAAAAATACTAGATAAAATGTACACTGAAAAAAATTGACCTGCCGGGCGGGAATCGAACCCAGCATCTTCCTCAATCCGAGCGGCTGCGTTAACCACTACGCCACCGAAAAAAAGTGCTTTCAAAACTAAAAACGGAGAAATTAAAAAAACTAAATGTGTTTTTGAGGTCAGTGCTAACAGTTTGGAATAAACGTAAACATTTGTCTTTGGGACCGACCTTAACAAAACATTCCAAAAAGCCTTTTCCGCCAAGTAAAAAAAAATATTATTTATGCTACCCCTGATCGGAACAGTAGCTATTATTCCCTCAAATTGAAAAGAGAAAGTTGATCTTTTCTTCGATCTAAATATGCGAAAGGAAAAGTTGTATGAAAATCCATTTCTAACGTGTTTTAGCGGGAGGAAAAGTTGTATGAAAATCTATTTCTAACGTGTTTTAACGGGAGGAAAAGTTGTATGAAAATCTATTTCTAACGCGGCGCCGTGGCGAAAATACATGAAATTCCATACCACCACCAAAACCAGAAGTGTTAGAACAACCTAGTACGAGTCTTTTCGAATCTTTTCCTGTATTGTCTCAAAGATTGATATATCTGTGGTAATACTAATATAAATCTTCTTAACAACACTGTATCATTTAATTTAAGTCTGTACAAAATGTGACTTAATCTTTAATCAATTTAGTCATAACTTGCTACAACAATGCGGCGCCTTTAATTTTTGCTTTAGTCCCATACAAATGTAATAATCTATTTAAAAATTTATTATAATTAAACAAGTCTTTGAATGGTGTAGTATAAAGCACTATGTAACACTTGGGAGAAAGTTCGATTCCCAACTCGGGAGTGTATTGTGGTATAATCTGCTCCCTCGTTGGTAATCTGTCACTTTCTTCCCGTGGTGAACAACGTAGATAGGTACTATTTTTACTTGGCGGAAAAACTGCTTTTTCTACCTTTCACTAGATGGTACATAGTATTATATTATCTGTGATGGTACTAAATTATGGTAAGGTCAAACCACTATGGGACTGGCTGGTGGTGTACAAAAATGTTGTTAACACCATTTATATGATGATAGACTTTGATAAATACTTCGAATAAAATGATAAAATGGAAAATAAATAAAATTAATAAAAAATCATGATGTCAAAAATAAGTTTCAGATCACTCAGACAATTTTATACTCCCGAGTGGATGTTGGTTATCGCATCAAGAAAGCCTGTGTGGTATTAATGGCTAATGGATATCGTTGCCAAATTTCAACCAGATCCGTTCAGCCGTACTTGCGTGATTGAGTAACTATAACATCTATCCATCCAAAATTTCGTATTTAGAATAGAAGAAAGATAATGTGCGTTATTATATAAAAAAAAACGAATCCTTTAATAAGTAGGAGTATAAAAATTACTACTTAGGTACGTACTTACCTTTGAGACTGGCACAAAATTGAATTTCTGGAAAATTTTCATAAAATCGTCAGGCAACCTGTCCAGTTCATTTTCTTTGTATGCAACCAGCATCCTGAAAAAGGCTTCGTCGGCAATTCTCTCAAGTTTCTTTTCCAATGGAAGTGGCTCAATGTCCTCATAATCTGGTGTGCGGTATTGCTGGACAATACAACTTGACCCAACTTGCGAAAAAGGGGCGTTAGGCATAGCAAGGTACGGTACGGTTCCTTGATTATAACAGTGGTATGTTGGTTCGAGAAATTCCAAGTTTTTTACTACTGATTGCTGGTGCGTCATTATAGTGTCAGCTCTTGACAGTTTTCCGCCATGTGGACATGTCTGTAGAATTATTGGATTAATATAGAAGAGAGAAACAAAAATTGAGCCCCTTCTGTAGGAACAATTGCATCTACAATTTTTTTTTATCTGACCACGGCTCCAGCAAAAGGGTAAATTAAGAATTAATTTATAGTCATAAAATATGTTCCAAATTATTTGAAATTGTTAAATAAAGAACTAAAACCCAGGTATAACCCAGTAGGTTATACCCGCCGATTTAACAGTACGAAATGTATACTTACAATACAATGTTTGGTTAAAAATATTATACGATTTTTGTAGAACTCATGAACGTAGTTTATGTCCTTTTTAGAATTCTTCTCCATTTTCTATGTAATTATGATAATTTTCAGTTAATTGAATATTTTACGCACGACCACGAGACGCACCTACACAAGATTCGTGAACCGATTGAGGGTAGTTACATCTTTGTTTTTAAAATGATCCTTAAGACGCGTACACAATTAAGTGAAGATTTTTTTACTAGAAATGTGCATATAACACTTACCATCAAATCTGGGCATTCTACTCTACCAATGTAAAACATAGTCATTTATAGTGTTATCAAAAATTCTAAATTGTAAAAGTAATTTTGAAATTTTTCATACTTTTTGTTTTTCTGGCCGAATTATTTGTATGGAGAAATCGAAAATACACCATGTACTTAACAACCTGTTTATTTAGGTAGGTAGCTACACATAATTGTTATTTTTAGAATGAGAATTTAATAGGTTATCGGCAAGAAGCTTATCTTAGTCTATCTTCGTGGTTATCGATTAATAAGATGCCATTTTTCATGTCACATGATAGAAATTAATATGTCATAATTATTTAAATTACATTATGTCGGTAATACGTGAGTTGTTATGCTCGTGCGAGTTTAATTTCAAAGTTGTAGGTTTTTCACCAGTTTTTGTCGTTGATATAATGCCTTGCTACTTGTATCCAGTTCAATATTGCAGACCTGACTGACTTCTCACCCTCCGCCAAACAGGCGTAGCCGCAAGAGTCGTCACTCGTCGCGTCAACCCGTCCATAACCCGTATAAAATAGGGTTTAGGAGGCTGGACCATAGAAATCTCGACCCCTGTCCAAACAACTCACAACAGTCCACCTCGCTTGGTCATAACACACTGTGAATTTAAAAAAATGAGTTTTTCGACCATCGGTTGGGAGTTTTATGGTCCAGTGGTCACCAAAGCCTAAAAAGAAATGATACTGTGGCCACATCAGAAATTATTTTCGTCATCTATATTCCGCCGCTGGGACATTTTCCTCCACAGAGCTGCGATATCGAGATAGCAACATTTGACATCACGAATCTTATGTGTAAAATTCATGTAATACTTTTTTATTGGTCTGAGGTAATAACTTACTAACTCTTGAAACGGTGTAAACCAAGACGTTAAAATAAACAAGGATTACGATTTTTTTTACATAAATATTTATTAATAAATTGTGTTTAGAATTATCGACAATCTGTAACCATTAAGTTACATATTTTCATCTCATTATGCCATTTATGTGTATAAAGATTTTCATGCACATTATCTATGTGTGTCAGTGCGAAACCGTTACGTGCCGAAACAATATTTCCGGACAAGATTTCCCGCATTCGTGAAATAAAAATACTTACTTATAGCGGCGGAAAAAACTACCACGGGAACCAATTTCTCATTCTTTGTATTATTTGTATGTACCTAGTTATTTGTTAAGGTTTCGATGTACCCTCAGACCAATAAAAAACTTTTTTATTGGTCTGAGGATGTACCTATATTATTTTTTCATTTAAGTATACCTACCGTAGCCTTAAAGACGCCCTCTTAGTTCTATTCTATTCTATTCTTAATTAATGGCAAGTCAAGTGAAAATGTAACTAAAGTAATAAAAATTGTACGGTTGATTTGGGTTAAAAATGGAGTCTCTTAACACGTATTTTTGCAATAATAGTCCAGTCAACAAGTTCAAAAACGTGAAAAATAGAGATAAAGCTCCTAAAAATATGAGCAATAGCTCATTGGATTCGGAACGACCTCTAGAAGAATGAGTTTTGAGGATTTTACTGCACGTAAAAAATTGCAATTGTTATTAACAAAATAAGATGAAAAAAAAGAGGTATTTACGTTTTTGTTAATAACTCATAAACTATTAATATTTAAGATATTTGGAAAAAAGGTCCTTAAAGAGGAGGAAATTTCCGAAAAAAAAATCCCAGCTTCCGGAACTCTACCTCTATTGTTTATAATTTTAATTTAACGCTGAAAATAGGGCTCCGCGCAGCCATTACGGCATGGGCGCACTGCCGTTAAAGACAGTTTCTTACATAAAATTATTTTTTTATAGTAACAAATATGAATTTAAAAATTTAAATAAATTATGGTGTCATCCAGATACTTGAAAGAATATATTCCCGTTGGAAAAATTTTTTTAAATTAATTTTTCAAAAAGTTATGCAATTGTTAATTAACGAATTTTTTTCCTATCTCCGTTTTCATAAATGACGACATAAAAATTTAAATAATAAACCTATAAATTTTTGGCTCTGTGGAGCTCTTCTTATATATATACTTAACAAGATCTCGCGATAAAAGTTTATTAAAGTTAATTATTTTGTTTATTACAATTTTTTAAAGTTAACAAAAAATGAAAAGTCTAAGAAATGTTATTAAAAAAAAAATTTTAAACAAATGTTATATTATTGCTGCTTTCTTATCCAACAATGGCATTAAGTAACATCGGAAAAAAAATTTTTACATCATTTGTTAAGAAATTGTTTATAAACAAATAGACAAGTTTAATATTTAAAGAAATTTTTTTTTTACCATTATGTTGTCTTGGCAAAATAATGATTTTTTTTTAAAAAAAATTTTTCTTAAATAAATTTTTTTATTGTTTATAATCGTTTTTTTTATATTTCGATTGTTTAAATAATTAGTTAAGGAATGATTTTCTCCTTAAAAATCATAATTAGCATTTCTTCATAGGTAAATAGAAAAAAAAATTTTTTTATCAATAATTTCATTGTTTGTTAACTTAACAATTTGTTATAAACAAATTCTAACTACCGTTATATTTTTTTTCTAGAGCTAAAAAAAATAACAAAAACAGCCATATATATCAAAATACTAAAAAAAAAATTTATATAAAAGCGTTATAAAAAATAGAAAAATTTTTTTTTTAGTATTTTGATATATATGGCTGTTTTTGTTATTTTTTTTAGCTCTAGAAAAAAAATATAACGGTAGTTAGAATTTGTTTATAACAAATTGTTAAGTTAACAAACAATGAAATTATTGATAAAAAAATTTTTTTTTTCTATTTACCTATGAAGAAATGCCAATTATGATTTTTAAGGAGAAAATCATTCCTTAACTAATTATTTAAACAATCGAAATATAAAAAAAACGATTATAAACAACAAAAAAAATTTTTTAAGAAAATTTTTTTTTTAAAAAAATCATTATTTTGCCAAGACAACATAATGGTAAAAAAAAAATTTCTTTAAATATTAAACTTGTCTATTTGTTTATAAACAATTTCTTAACAAATGATGCAAAAAATTTTTTTCCGATGTTACTTAATGCCATTGTTGGATAAGAAAGCAGCAATAATATAACATTTGTTTAAAAAAAAATTTTTAATAACATTTCTTAGACTTTTCATTTTTTGTTAACTTTAAAAAATTGTAATAAACAAAATAATTAACTTTAATAAACTTTTATCGCGGGATCTTGTTAAGTATATATATAAGAAGAGCTCCACAGAGCCAAAAATTTATAGGTTTATTATTTAAATTTTTATGTCGTCATTTATGAAAACGGAGATAGGAAAAAAATTCGTTAATTAACAATTGCATAACTTTTTGAAAAATTAATTTAAAAAAAAATTTCCAACGGGAATATATTCTTTCAAGTATCTGGATGACACCATAATTTATTTAAATTTTTAAATTCATATTTGTTACTATAAAAAAATAATTTTATGTAAGAAACTGTCTTTAACGGCAGTGCGCCCATGCCGTAATGGCTGCGCGGAGCCCTATTTTCAGCGTTAAATTAAAATTATAAATAATAGAGGTAGAGTTCTGGAAGCTGGGACTTTTTTTTTGGAAATTTCCTCCTCTTTAAGGACCTTTTTTCCAAATATCTTAAATATTAATAGTTTATGAGTTATTAACAAAAACGTAAATACCTCTTTTTTTTCATCTTATTTTGTTAATAACAATTGCAATTTTTTACGTGCAGTAAAATCCTCAAAACTCATTTTTCTAGAGGTCGTTCCGAATCCAATGAGCTATTGCTCATATTTTTAGGAGCTTTATCTCTATTTTTCACGTTTTTGAACTTGTTGACTGGACTATAAGAACTGGGGAGAAACTCGCCCTCTTAGTTATATAATTATTCATATAGTTAATCAAACAAAAACTGCTTGTGTCATCCGCACGTCATCCGTCTACCTTCATTTCATTTTTCATTAAAACTATACTTGCATCCTCAGACCAATGATTATAATCATTGGTCTGAGCTTGCATCAAAAACTATTAGGTACCTACCTACTTACATAATCAAATTAAAGGAAAACACTTGAGCGCATCAATTTAATTTCCATGGTTTATTAAATAATGATGAAATAAACGAATTTTATAAAAACGTCAAGCATATTTTTGTTAGACGTTAATGTCTTTCATTTCCATTCGATCTTATAGTAAACAGAAGTGGAGTGGAGTGGAATACAAATGCAAATTAGGCACTATAGGTATAGCTAGTACAAGAGTTAATAAATTATAATATGCGCGGCACTAGCGAACCTCTTCTAGTGGCCGTGTGAGGTGATTCTTCGCGCCTCTTTTTAAATGACTCGGCGGGATTGTAATGGGGAAGACAACTGTCAACTAGTTTCTCCTAGGTGGCGCTGAGTGTTTGTTCCAAAGGATGTGTCAAACTCAGTACATTTCATAGCTTAGACAAATTCTTTGTCTAAGTTTCATAGAGATTTCTTAGTATTTCTAGATAAACAGAAATATGGGACGATGTGTAGCTTTCCAGTGCGTAGAAACAAGTTTTCTACAGATTTGTTTCTCAGGAAAAAGTGGGAAAAGGCTTTGAGAAGGGTAAATTTTAAAGCTACTAAGTACTCCAGAATATGCAGCAAGCATTTCAAAGAATCTGATTTTGAAACTACTTCCAGACAAACAGGTGTGTTCCAGTAAACACATTTATACCTATATTAATATTTTTTAGAATGGAATAGAAAAAAAATTGTTCAGCACACAAATGACATATAATTATTTCAAAAGACATTTAATGTATGTACATACATACAATAATTTTAAAAACATTAATTTTTAAGTGAACTGTGTTTATATCACTGATGTTGTTGTTCACAACAGACTTTGACAGGTAACAAACACACAGCGCCCTCTGTAAAAAAGTTTTGCGTTTTCTTCCCCATTGTGAAATACATCTGCTTTTTTATTTAATTTTTCAGAGATGTTTTTTCAAAAGAAAACCCTACATTGGCTCCTAAAAGTATGAACCAACTTTGTATTTCCAAATGACAGTCAATGAAAGAAATGAAAGTAATCGTCAAAAAATTCGACCTCGAGATTTTGACGGATTTACACGTTTAGGACCTCCCTGAGTCCAAAAACATCCTTTTTGGAATTATGTCTGTGTGTGTGTCTGTATGTCTGTGTGTGTGTCTGTATGCCTGTGCGTTAGCACGATAACTCGAGTATGCTTTAACTTATTGCAACCAAATTATGCATGTATGACATCAAAATATAAGGTTTCTATCAACTTTTGAGTCGTTTCCGGTATACGAGAAAGTCAAGGGGAGACCACTCCCGATTTTTTTTCTCTTCAGAAGAACATTACAGTGATTTTTTTTAAGAAGTAAGAAGCTGTTGAGTTTATAATCATTGTCAAATAAAATATTTGTATTTCGATACTATTTAGAGGCCGATGCATAACCTACAGGTTACTCTCCTTTCATCATCATCAACAGCTCATTGACCCCACCGACGGGCTCGAGCCTACCCCACATTAGGGGCGATTAGGCCTTAGTCAACCACGCTGGCCAAGTGCGGATTGATCGACTTCACACACAACCTAAGAATTTCATCATAGGTGTGTGCAGGTTTCCTCGCGATGTTTTCCTTCACCGTAAAAGCGTCGATTAAACGTACAAATAACTGTGGTTTTACTAAAGTCGTGATTTTTATAAAGAGCTCACTGCTCATATCGACACTGATCAAGGGAGTTGACCGATTTAGTGATGGGACTCGAAACTAAACTTATTCTCTCTAATCTGCAGATGGGATGACAGTCGTAACGTAAACAAGTCATGTCAAAAATGGCGACTGGTAAATTTCTGACACCATATGAAGCACCGGAGTTTCTCCCGAGTTCTTGTTGTACAAACACGTGTTGAGAGACTCCATTTTAACCTCAATCTACCGTACAATTGTCTGTTACTTTAAAAGTACATTTTAACTTGACATTGGCGAAATGCGATAAATAACGCGAACGCCATTAATTAAAGAAGAAGAAGAATAAGAAGCACCGTACAACGCAGGCGGCGCGCGGGGGTCTGTGCGTTGCTCTGCAGAGACGCGGTGCGGCGCAGTTTATACTTGCTGACACTTGGTGTTCACATTTAAGTACTACCGAGTACCGACGCAGCGCGGTGCGAGTGGTAACCGCCCCGCGCCTCACCACACCGCGTCCGATGTGCGGTGCTCCTTAGTAAAAACAATTAAATTCCATGTGTCCATAAAAATGTGTGAGACATTTCACAATTGATATTGGCAATTGCGTTTTGATAGGTAGTAAAAAAAACTAAATAATTTATATTAATCATCCAATTTATTCATTGAAATTTTAAGCTAGGTACGTAATTGTTAAGTACAATGTAGGTATACTTATCAAGGAATCTTTGGTAGTCTTTGGCTTATTTTATTTAAGATTCTAAATTTTGTCGCCTCAAAATCACAATAACTTAAATTTTAAGTAGGTACCTATAAAACTATAAAAGAAATATTTCGTATGAATAAATCTGTCACAGATTATTACGTTTACTAAAAAAATATGACTGAAATGCATTCTGATGTAGTTTACTAAGAAGATACTAAATATAATGTCCGCATTCACACCAAATATAATACTGTTTATCCATACATATTTTTCTCACACGGCACTGACAATACAAAATTAAGTTTCGCATATAGCGACACATTACTTAATTGCGAACATTTAACTACAATAATTTAGAAATACATAATTAAGAGAAAAAAACACTCTTACAAGAGATACCTGCTGGCAGCGCAGCAGTAAACAGTATGTTTGGTGTGAACGAGGCCTAATGGGTAACAATGTACCAAGTAAAAACATAATGTCAACTTGAAGATTTATAAAATTGATATATTATTTAGATTCATTAATATCATATTGCATTAAAATTCGTCAAAACTCACACAATTACAATAGTATGACTATTGATACACACTCATCTTTTCACTCATTCACAGGAATAATATAATTATTTTTAAGTAAGTACTTATATGGTGTCCCGGCAATCCTCGTATTGTAGGTGATCCTAATATACAGGTTGGTCCAAATAGTGAGTAGTTTTTCAGATTAACGATCCCGTCAGGTAGTATGTCATTTTTTGTAATTCGTCATGTTTGTAGTTTGTCACAAGATTGATGAACTTTTCGCGTTTCGTTAGACGCAAGCACAGAACTCGGCAACATGTTTAATTTACAGAAGTATAACAGAGTATATATGTATATAAACCGAGTAATACAGTTAGTTAACGGGGGGACCAAAACTGCCTTCTATTACGCAGATATCTTAATTTTTTATCAAGTTTTAAAGATAAATAATTATCGAGATATTCATGGTTGTAACACCATAAAGTTTATGAAATATTCTACGAAAGCCTAAAAGTAAAACGTTACACTAACTGAATTACGAGGATTGCTCTAAGCCACTAATAAAGCAGTAACGAAAAATTTAAGGAATTATACATGGTATATATAAATGTAAAAATTAAAGTAGCAAGCACTGGTTGTTGAAAAGCTCCACACGTTTTTCCGCGGGTTATTGTCGCGAGTATCTTCAGGTGTCGCATGAAGCAATTCTGGTGAGACCTGGAACAATTATTAAAAATATGTACTACTTCATTTCTTTATTTATTCACCTATCTTTTTTAAACTACGCACAAGAATACAAATTATTGTATGCACAGAATACGAAAGTATTTGAGTGTTAATGTACTGCGGTATTTTGCAGCAAATATGATCTGAGGCCGTCACGACGTCACAATACAAAGTTTCTATTATTTAAAATAAAATACTAAGTTTAACTAAAATAATGTACCTACGCAGGTGCATAGTGAATACAGCTCTCTAAAAGTATGTTTCCAGGTGTATTAAGCTTATTGAAAATATACATAATGCATTGATTTGAATAAACTCAGGTGAATTAAGTTTACTGCAGTTTTGAGCATCTTATCGTTTTGCTATACTTAATATGTTAAATTACGATAAATCAATAATATTACCTGTTGAAACATGTCATGTAATAAAATCGTTTAAATAGCAGACACTAACCTTAGGAAAATGATTTTTTATCCCTCTACCTCCCATTTTGGAGGAATATTTTCTATAAACTCCTTCCGCATCTTTTTTTCTTTCCTCAACTTCTGTAATCGCGTGCGTTGCATCTTGCATTCATCGGCGCATTTTGTGGTGATACTGGTGCTTTACGAAAAAATAAATTTTAATAATTAATTTAATGTTACAAGGATGGCAACCAAGCCCTTTGCAGCTTGAACATCTCGCCATATCACCACTCTAATCGACAGAGTTTTTTTTATTATGTGCCTTTTATAAATAAAAACTACATACATACAGAGTGACTGGTAATTAGTGGCGGACCCGATAAGGGGCGATAGAAGAGGAAAATAATAGTCGATTTCACTATGAAATGTACTAAGTATCTGAAAGCGACCTGTTTCTGTGATATTAATTATTATATTTAATAATGAAACACACAAGATCGGAGACGAAAATCAACAAGATTTATTAAAACTTCAAAAAAAATAGACAGTATATTTTGGATATACTATTATAAAAACACAAATAAGGTTTTATATCACAACATTTAAGAATTTTATAAATAATCCGAAAAACACATCCGAACGCAATAAATCGCAGGACGGTTTGCCAGCCCCTCGTTTCTGCTAACTCTTGCTGTAGCGCGCTTGCTTATACCAACTAAAGGTGCGATCGCGCTATAGTAAGAGATAGTAGAAAGGAGGGCAAACCTCCTCAGTCCACTCCTGCGATTTATTATAAATATAATAATATTAATTATAAAGTAATTAATATCTCAGAAACGGTTCGCTTTCGGATAGTACGTCCCATAGTGAAATCGACTAGTATTGTCCTCTTCTATCTCCCGTTAATGGGTCCGCCACGCCACATTACCAGTCACCCAGTATAATCACGCCTATAATCTCAAAATGGGTCGCGCAGAGCTTTACGTGACGTATTGTAACATGTATGGATTTCTATTACAGTATCCCAAAATGAAAGCAAGCACGTAAACAGAGGGGGGGGGGGGGGGGGGGATAGTTGGGATTCGTCCCCCCCGAAATCTGACTGAAAAAAAAAACTTTTTTAGCCGTCTATTTATTTATTTGCTTGCGACCTATGAAAGGTTGCTATCTTGTCGCCTACACAAAGAGGCCGGATATAGTAGGTGGTAATCATATGAGTAGGTATCACCGCCTTTAATATTTCTGCCGTGAAGCAGTTAGCTGTCTATCGGATAGAAGGGAAAGTGTAATTACTGAGCATGGCAGACACATCATCTGAGTCCCCAAGATGGCAACGCAGTTGCAGTGATAAGCGATTTACCCTTAATTTTGCAAGTGTCTATGGGTGACGGTAATCACTTAAGACCAGGTGGGCCGCAAGCTTGTTTGTCATCTCGTAATATATAAACAAAAAAAAATATATAAATAAAATAGTTTGTATACTTTCAGAAAAAAAACTTACCGCACTAAACTTTTGGGCACTCCGCATTTCTCAGAAACGACCTGGACGATGTCTTCGATAACAAGCGGGTCCAATTTCTTCTTGGCGGGCTTGTTAGGGAAGGCTGGAGAACTCTTCCCGGTTAACGAGTGAGTCGCCAAAACCCTGACCACAAGATATTTTATGTTCATAAAAATTAAAAGTTTAAAGCAACCCCGACATTTTACAGCTAAGAACCATTTCGATCACGTCAGCACTCAAACAAAAAAAATGAGCCTATATTAGAAAATTAAGAAAATAAAATAAACTTCAAATTGAATCAATTTATTACACTACAAAATTTAAATGTTATAAAAGCTTGATATCTACACAAGCAAATCTCCCAGCAAGCTTTTTCAAACCTTTAAATTGTGTAATGCAGATCCAATTTAAAGTTTTCTTAATTTTTAAGACTAGAAATTAATTACTCATAATTTCTTTATTTTTTGAGTATTCAAATGAAAGCTTGTTTTTCAAAATGTTTTTTTTTAATATATTTTTTTATATAGATATATTTTTATTAGTCAGCTAATCCGTCTGCTTCTCAGCAAACCCTTTCATTTGGTACCCACATCATGGGAGTGTACAAAAAATAACTAGTCCGCCATGTTGGGCTGTCCGCCATATTGGATTTCGAATGACGTCACTGAACTAAATATGCATCGTCATCCAAACTAAATGAGTAACTATGCACAATTTCATCACAATCGGCTCCGGATAACTGCTTTTAGATTCAGTAGCAATATTTGACCCGAACATGCATATTTATACACAGTTAAAAAATAAAAAAAGAACCTGCATCAAAATTGATTCAATTAGAAGGTACACGATTCTATTGTTATTCTTTTCCCACTGGGTTTATAAGAAATAAAAATATTATATTGCTGTCACGCTCACACAGGTATAGTGATCACCCCTTTTAGAGATTCTAAGCCTTTTGAACATAGTAATACGGTGTTTCGTGTGCACGTGTTCGAAAAAAGTTGCGCGTGAAAATTCTCTAAAATATTATAAATATTACTAATTAATTAGAGTTTAATTTCATTTTGAAATTAATCACTAAGTAAAATAAGTATTTTATGTCTTAATTATCAGCAAATTGGTACACCAAATGCCTCTTTGCATCGTTATAGCTATGGCTATAGGCAGACCGTTTAACTCCTCGCATAAAATTGTGAATAATGCTAATAATACAGAATCTAACTAAAAACATTTTTAACATAATTTTGTTAAATAAATTGACGCCGTTTTGGTGGAGTGCTGCCTAGACATCAAGCGGTCCGGGTTCGATTCGAGTCCTAGTAGGATCAAATATTTGTGTGATGATCACAAATATTTGTTTGTGAGTCATGGTTGTTTATGTATTTATTTAAGTTTAGTTATAAAAATATCTATTACTATTATGTACTTATATTAAGTTTGTCCGTTATTTAGTATCCATAACACAAGTTCTTAATGATACTTAATTTGGGCTAGATAATTGATGTGATCGTGGTATTAAATAATAATTATTATATTACATTAATTTTATAAATGTGACCTTATGTAGAAATGTTTACAACAACTGCCAGTAGGCTAAAGAACATTTTAGGAAAGGAAAATATTAAGGAAATTATCTCTACTCGGCGACCGACCGTACTTTAGAAACGTCAAACTTATAACACCCGTTTTTTGTTTTTAACGTGAGTTAAAAAGTAATTTCTGTGTGGCTGCACCGTATAACATTAGTTCTTAGCACAGGTAAAAGTGAGTTTGAATAGAAAAGAAATTACTTACTTGCGTGGAAAAAGTGTTGTCAGCAGCTTTCGAGTACAAGATGTGTATGAACTCCAGTTCATATGCCTTAAAATTCTAGATGGCACTTTTGCGTACCCATTGCCTATGGGTACCTGCGAAATAATTAAAAAAGTTTATTTTACATACCACGTATTTTTTTTAATTCAAGGTTTTATAGATGTCCCATATTCAATGTGAATTAGGTAGGTACATACACAAATGTCAGTATATACATACATGTATGTATGTATCTTATGTCGAAAGGAAATGAGGATACCAGAGATACCACGAAATCGCGTATATCAAATATTCTTGTTTATTACGTCTTTTTACTAATAAAAATGTTTAGTGATATGGCGTTTCACTAAACTATATTCTAGTAAAATGAGAAAAGTGTTAATAACATTAGCTTACTCGCCCACAAACAGTCCACGCTTGGTCATTAAAAAATAATAGTGTTTTACCTGAAAATAAAACAGTTATTATATGCAATAACCTTATTCGAGACCTATAGAGTGAGACAGCATCACTTCCGTTTCCTCGAACAGCCTCCACTAGCGCCCTCTACCTCATTTCCGGCGGCTAAAATGAAATAGAGGGCGCTGCGCTTGACACCAGCAGCTTGGGTTTGGTACGTCACATTGAATCTCACTGAGTCCGAGTGATTTTGGCCATCAGGCAGGACTTGAAATATAGGTCTCGAATAAGGTTATTGCATATAATAACTGTTTTATTTTCAGGTAAAACACTATTATTATATGCCTTGAACCGTTATTCGAGACCTATAGAGTGAGATGTGTTTATTTTCGCCTGGTGGCAAGTTATGTTGTTGGAAATGATTGCCAATGTGTGAAATGTGTATAATAAAAAACCTTTTTAATATAAAGATAATCATGAGTTTTATTTAATATCGATTTATTTCTAACATTCTGAAAATATTAAATCACAAATGATTGCAATACAGGTAAGTCCAACAATCTTGGACAAAGAACAATAAAGGAAATATTACTAAATCACAACCGTATAGGTCATTGTATGTATATATTATTATTAGTAACATTGTAACATATTCATATAGCATCAAATGTTCTTGATAAGTTGAAATAATTAGTAGTCGATAATGAGCGTATTTCAGACGAATAAAATCGAGTGAAGGTGTTAGGAGATCGCCAGTTTCCTTTCGCCATTATCTCATCGATAGTACAATTGTCAAGCCAATTAAGGGATGAAGCGGCACTGCGGGTGGAGCCGGCGCTTGCAGTAACGCCGGCTGCACCCAGTAAAGATTTCACCCATCCTCCGAGAACAGAATAGGTGTGCTATCCAATTGGACAATGTCGCAAATGTTATAGGAGCCGATGACAGGCCGAATGGTAAGCTCGTGATTTGCAGAAGTTCGGGCTCGGTTGCAGTCTCTAATTGATACAATACTCTTAGAAATGGTTGGTGAGTCTCGGAGATTGGAATGTGGAAGTAAGCTTGTGATAAATCTATTTTCACGGCCCAATCCCCTTGTTGTAAAAAATCTGGTACTCTGTGTACATTTATTAGTTTGAATTTGAACTGTGTTAGATACTGATTTAGATTTCGAAGATTGAAAATCGGTCGATCGGTTTCGTCTGATTTTTTCACTAAAAACATCGGACAAACAAAACTCGGCGTTGGCGGTGCGGGCACTAATATTTTTAGATTTTTTAACTCTATAATTTGCTTTGACTTTGCTTGAGAAGTTGGGGTTATATACTTTCTTAATTGATTGTGACAGACAAGTGAGGGTACTTTTTGAAATGGAATTCGATAGCCTGATATTATTTTTAAAATATGATTTGGAGCTCCTAATTTTATCCAATTGTTTACGTATTTTTTTAAACAACCGCCAAAGAACGAGTTTTGTATTGAGTCATTTACGAAATCGATTATTTTCTTTGCGAGCATGGCCTTGTTTTTGATCTCCACGTTTCGAATTGCGTTTACTCTGATTGAAGATTTTATTATTTTTCAAATTGAAATAGCCATTGCCCTTACTTGTAGATGGGCCAGGAACATTATCGTTGTACTCATAATCACGATAGGCAGGCCTCCGTGGCCTCTTATTATTATTACGAGATTTATCGTGTCTATTCTGCATAGACATTATTGGTTCGTCCGCCGAACGCTTATTATTATAAAAAAGTTTATTTGTGCCTCCAACTTTTGTCAAGAAAGCACTCATTATCTCTGCATTAAATAAACTGGTACAAGTAGGAGGTATTTTTCGCATATCCTCTTTAACAAAACGATCTTTGATACCCGACAATATACTATCACGACGTTTTTGTATTGTGTCCGCACGTCGTCCACAAACTAATTGTAAGATATCTTCAGACACTTTAATATATTGAGATTTTTCACAAAAAAGTTCATTAAGCTTATCAAAAAGCTTGTCGGCAGTTAGCACATTATCAGACTTATGGGACCAATCCACTAAATATTGTAAATTAGCTTTAAATAACTCATTTTGCTGTATCACTGCATGGGTTAATGCTCCATAAGAACGATCGAGAGATTTTAGCCACGAAGAATCGGGATCGTGAAATCTTAACTCTGTATTAACGTTCAAGTCAGTGAAGCCTGGCTTAGCAACATATTTTTTCTCTGTATCGATATATCGTACACGTTCCCAATCATTCGAGTCGAAATGATGTAATTTGTCAAGTAAGTTAAGCCTACCCTCACATGCATTATCAATTGCAGCTTCTTTTAAAACAGTATTTATATTACAATCTACACTTTTGACAATCTGTGGCTTATTCAAAAATGGTTCTTGTGAAAATATAGCCGTCTGCAAATCATTACGTGGGTGAATTGATACTGAATCAAAACGATTTTGGGTACTCTTTGACGCTTGCTGGTCAGTATCTTGTAAATATGTTAAAATACTACTCACTTGGTGTGACAGTGTTTCGAAATCTCTCTCATGTTTTTGCTGACCTGTTGATGTCTTCCCTCGATGCTTACGCCGCCGCGGTTGCTGTGATCCGACGGTGCTAGTAGACGACGTAGACGATGACCGGTTTGAGCTACTCACATTCGAGCTAGAACTACTAGTAGAGGAACTCGCTTTCCGCAAGCGTTTTCGGGAAGTCCCAGCCAAGTTTTCCTCGCGTTTTTTAGGCCTAGAAGCCCGCTCGGGTGTATCTTCCTGCACAAGAGGCCTAGAATCCCTTTCAGGAGATTTACCCATGGCTTTTCCGCAAAGCTCTATAGTTATAATAAAGATATTCTATTTGTACTTTTTTTTTTTTTTTTTTTTATTACTTATTATTATAACGAACAACAACGTTGTTAGATTTCTTGGGAGGTGTTCACTCGACGAAAGTCGATGCCAATGTGACGTACCAAACCCAAGCTGCTGGTGTCAAGCGCAGCGCCCTCTATTTCATTTTAGCCGCCGGAAATGAGGTAGAGGGCGCTAGTGGAGGCTGTTCGAGGAAACGGAAGTGATGCTGTCTCACTCTATAGGTCTCGAATAACGGTTCAAGGCATATAATAGCTGAAGCTAACGATTACGTAGATGTTTTTCGGTGGCGTAGTGCGTAAGAGCGTCGTCTTCCGCCCAGGAGGCACTGGTTCGATCCCCGCTACGTACCAATGTGTTTTCAAATTTTGAATTCATATGTACGTTTAGTCGACGCTTTTACGGTGAAGGAAAACATCGTGAGGAAACCTGCACACACCTAGGAAGAAATTCTTAGGTATGTGTGAAGTCAACCAACCCGCACTTGGCCAGCGTGGTTGACTAAGGCCTAATCGCCCCTAATGTGGGGTAGGCTCGAGCCCCTCGGTGAGGACATTATATGAGCTGTTGATGATGATGAACGATTACGTAAACAAATAGTAAAGTTACTTTATTTGTATTACTGCACCCGTAGTGTAAGATTTTTCGGATAATAAACGTAACTATTGTAGTAGCGTTAAGAGCTCATTTTGTATCTTAAACATGATTTGCGCTTCTTTCCGCTAAGGGCGCTATTCACGTTTCTTAGACAATAGTTACGTTTTCTATCCGAAAAAATTTTACACTACGGTACAGATAACTCGTAGGTTCACACCTACGTGTTCGGTAAATTTAGGGTTATTTTTTATGACCAAGCGGGTAGACTGTTTTTGGGAGAGTCTTGTGTCTTAAGTACTACTCATTAATTATTGTTACCTGTAAGTTCGTTGGGTGGTAAGTTCGATATTATTTTTATGACCACACAGAAGTAAAGTTTTGTTTAGAAAAAATGGGGAGTGGTCTTACCTTGACCTTCTCGTATACCGTAAACGACTCAATAGTTGATAGAAACCCTATATTTTTAAGTCATACATTCATGTTATTATTATTTGGTTGCAATAAGTTATAGCATACTCGAGTTATCGTGCTAACGCACAGACACACACAGACATAATTCCAAAAACGGCATTTTTAGACTCAGGGAGGTCCAAAAGGTGTTAATCCGTCAAAATCTCGAGGTCGAATTTGTTTTACGATTGCAAGACTTCCTCTATACTACGTACTTATACTAGAAAGTAAAAATCAACAATATCCAATTTAATCCCTGGACGATTATTAATATCCAGACACAATTGATTTTAATTGTGTTCTCGCGCTCCTGAGCGCGAACGGGGCTTAACGAGTTAACTAAATAATACCTACAGGACGATCAACCATCTGACTCTCAATGTCTTGGGTAGTTGACCTTCAGTCATTTAATTGTAATCTGTTTTTATTTGATTGTATTCATAAAATTTTAAGAATTTAACTTACATTGTCATCGGGAGGGGAGTACTCTGCTTTCAAGTATCTTATTAATTCAGTCTGGATCTCTTGTGTACTCGCTACAAAGAAACAGATTTTTTTATAAAATTAAAACACTAATGGCACGTCCCAGCTTCGCACGAGTGGACGATTTTATCTTTAAATATTGTGAGATATGTTTAATTTTTATAATTGGAAAGATTTGTTTGTAACGCATAAACTAAAAGACTACTGAACCGATTGTGATGAAATTTGTTGCAAATATTGATTAAACGTTGCGAAAGGCCATAGGCTGCCTTTCATCGTAAAAAACGGATTGAGGTGGTTGAAATAAGGGATGAAAGTTTATTGGAAGTTCGTCAGCTGTGACGATATAACCATAAAACTTAAAATTAAGGCATTTACTATAAATAAATTTTCGGAATTTTGCCTGCGTGGGGTTGAAATTAGGGATGAAACCTGTGTGGGGATGAGATAGGGGATGAAAGGTAGCCTATGTGATGTCTCAACATCTAATATTATATAATATTTGTACCAAATTTCATCAAAGTCGGTCAAGTCGTTTTTGAGTTTATTCGTTACAAACATACAAATCTTACCTCTTAACAATATTATTAGTATAGAAGTATAGATATTGACAAACACAATTCAACAATACATTTCACAAATACGTATTGCGCGCGCCCCGTCGTCGTCTACAAATTAAGCTGTCCTGAATCATGTTTGTATATCTAAAAAGCGTACTGTAAGTTCATATACTTAATTAATTATAATTAAGTATCAATAGGTACTTAATTTGTAATTATTGGTGTGAGGAGCGAAGAAATATTCTTGTCATGTGCAACAAATCTTATCTGAGTATAATTTTACTGATTTATTACTTCTTATTGCACAAAATACAGTGTGAGTCTAACTGAAAAGTTATAGTCTACTTAAACGAAAGCCTGGCGCACGTTTACGACCCAATTGCTTTTCTTTAACAGTTGATAGAAAACGTTGTGATGAAGTTACTGACATGAAATTTATACCGTAGAAAGGAAATACGATGTAAAATACATTAAATTTATAAGAAAAGTATGTAAAGTGGGCATTTATTGAGCAATATTTAAATGGGGTATAAAAATAATTAAGAAAACGATTTTTTGTTAAAAGTACATCAACATTTTTAATTCACTGTATTTTTTTCTACAAAATTCTGATTTTTATAAATGCGCCCCATTATTACCTCAATCATTTAAATAATCTTGCACTGAGTAATAATTAATACAGTTTACAAAGTTCACAGTTCACAAGTTTTTAGTAATACAGTTTGAAATGAAATGAATGAAATGAAAAAGCTCTTTATTTAAATGGACTTTGCTAAGTACTTTTAAATCGTCAAAAGCCCTACCACCATTTCGACTTAAATAATTATTAGTATGCTGAGATGGAGAAGAAATGGCGAAAGAAACTCCGCAGCTTACATTTTCGTAATGATTTCAAAACATCATTACATGTCCATAGATATATCAATATGAATATTAAATTACAATTTTAAATGCGTAAATTTGGGCAGATTTTGCTCCCACTGATTTTGCATTTGGATCATTTAAATAATCATTTAACTTGTAATAAGCTTTTTTATATAATTTAGATTTTACAGTTTTTTTAAATTTTTTAATAGGCAAGTCTCTAATATTCTTCGGAAGCTTATTGGTTTACAAAGGAATTTAAGTATCTTTCTAATAGACCTCTCCTCTACTCAAAATAAGAGTGTGTGATAGTCAGCGTAACTGAAAACAATGATTACTCCACCAAAACGACAGTGACAATGAGTCTCAAAAAGTCAATCTATTTATTTAAAAATAAAATAAAAATGCTTACGTTTTTTCTCATTGATAATGGGCATCTTGTGTATCTTCCCAGCCAACAAGAGCAGGGTGTAGGCGGCCTCTACCTCCGGTGAGTATATATCTCCATAGACGGACATTTTCTAGAAGATAAGTTAGACATGAAAGGCTGCTTTTAGTCCTCGCAAACTACAAAGTTTCTATCAATCGATAGTTTGATCAGATTCGAAATCTGTTTTAAGGGGTACGCAATACAAGTGAGTGAGCTTATTACAGCGATACATTATCGGTCTTGTATAACAACAATACATAGGTACATTATTATTCTACATGACACTTAAATTAATGTTTAAAAACCAATCTCCCGCTAACTAATTAACTATATTATAGGAGTTTCTCCCGAGTTCTTGTTGTAAAAACACGGTCGTGTTGAAAGACTCCATGTTTTAACTCAATCTACCGTACAATTTATTGTTACTTTGCATACATTTTCACTTGACATTGGCAAAATGTGCAACGCTAAAGTATCGCGACGCCATTAATTAAGAATAGATAAAGATAGAAGACAACTGATCTTATCTTACTTAGCAAATGTTCTGAGCGGCCGATAGAAGTAGTCTGGGAGGACTCTTATCAAATTCAAGGTAATTTATTTAAACATAATTTGTAAATGACAATATAATGAAAAGTTGGTCGTGTCGGGACTCGAACCAGTGACCATTTAAAAAAATCTGACAAAATTGAGTGCTGCACGAAAACCCAGATTTTTTTTTCTTGTTTTTCGTTTTCTAATAAATTGGTACATCTTTTAAAAATTAAATCATTCAAATAAAATAATAAACTAAATAAACTGAAAATTTTATTGTAGTTATTGCCCATTTCTGTAGGAATTATAAAATAACAAATTTTATTTTCATTTGTAAAAGTTTAATGCCCTATACATATAAGTAAGTAAAGCAATATAAGTAGGTAATTTTGAAACACGGTTTCAAATACTTTAAACTAAGATATTTTAATAGTTATCCATTAATGAGTATCTAATAGGTTTAGCGTAAAAGTTCTAATTATAAAACTTCATATCTGATTAGGCTGATTACAATGGGCTTACATAGGAAATTTATTAAAAAACATATTAAAATATTAAAAATCCGTAAGAAATCTCCAACACTCACCAACACTGGAAAATGTTATCCACCAAAACGAACACAAAACTTTCGAACCGACACGTAAGAAAAATAAAAATACATTAAACACGAATTTTGAAATCGCCTCTTTATATACCATTCGTCGTACGAATGAGTGGAGGTAATAATTAGATTCCAATAGAGGAGTTTGTAAAATACCACGGTGAAAACTATTGTTCAGGGATTATCTTTTGTTTTCCAAGTCTTTCAAGACACCTGGCTAATGGTCCAATAATATAACATAAATAAGACAATGTAAGCTTCACAATAAGTTTTCTTGTGTCCGTGATATTTTAGAAATTCTTCCAAAACCCAATTCGGATGAGCCTTGACTAGAAATGGGAAAAATTAGATTTTTAACTTACTGCAAAATATGTCCAAGCATGATGTCACCATTTTCGACGGTACTGAAAGATAAAGAAAATGTAAAATGTAACGAATATTTGGTTTATAGCTAATTAATTAATTAAATGATATTATTTATTATTAAAGTCTCATAGTTTACATATAATGTAGCAGGCTAAACTTTAGTATTATTTTGACATTGGTTTATTTTTCATTAATCTAATTTATCAATATCTAAAGATCGGGAACATAATGTGTTGCTTAAAAAACAATAAATTATTTTAATAATTATAATAAAATTCAATACGAATATGTATTTGTGTCATTAGGGAATCCCTATATTTTTGTAATCTTTATAAAATAACAACCTTCTAAAATAATCTGTGAGTTAATTAGTTACAAACGTAAATATGCAATTTATTAACAATCAACTTAGTTTCTTTAACACAGTTTTACGCGGTGTGACGTCACTTTGATCTCCATGACAGTTTGTAAAGCTATGGACTAAAATTTCAAAGTTTCGAAATCATAACGAAAATGTCTCTATATTCAAGGATTATTTTCCGGTTAAAATAGAGCAGAAAAATAGCCAATATTTTAAAATTTCTTATAAAGCCCGTTTTTTATTAACACACGTCTCTGCAATACAAAAGACATCAACGCAGTACACAACGCAGTCCAATAGATAACGTTTCAAAACTTATTTCATGGATAACTATTAAAACAATAATGTTCTCTTAGATTTGCGCGAGCACTACACATTATAAATAAAACAACTTTTACGGATTCAACTCGCGTGTAATTAGATTTTACATGATGTTATTATTGCCCGACGTTTCGTAACACTTTTCACAGTTTTCACAGTCACGAACGCGTTCGTTAAATCCGTAAAAGTTGTTTTATTTATATTAAAACAATGTTAATATTATATTTTTTATGAAAGACATCGGTGATACTGAGTTTCGATTTCAAAAACCATGCAACTACCACCTTGGTTGGGCTAGAATGGGTCACCAAAATTAAATACTTTCTAGCTCCACTAAAGTAAGTTTCTGCACCTATAATCAAAAGGTTTAATACATTTTGCATTAAGCTAGACGTCAGAGTATTAACTCTTTTGATTCTTTCTAATGGTCCTTTATTCCATTCTTATTGGTCTACCATAAAGTCCACATAAATAGTTTTTCTTGTTCTGGTACATACATGTGTAGTCCGTACATTTGTAAAATAAAATATTTTTAGCAAAAAAATAGGACAACCGACTTCAATGCGTACAAATTTAAACTAAAAAGTAAGAAATAAATAATATTTTTATGAATTAGTTGAAAAGAGCGTCATACAAAACCAAGGAAAGTATTGATACACATTTATAATTCTTTATTTATAATTCATACTCCGATATATTTGGAGCCGGTGCCAGCTAGCCAAGGAGGATAGTATTTGCAATTTTCGAACTTCACGGAGCGGCGGATTATTTCTTATCTTCATCATTCATTATTATGTATAGTTAATGGATTAATCAAGTTCGTATCTATTAGGTAAGTTTATTTTGCTTAGGCTGGCACCGACTCCAAATATATCGGAGTATGAATTATAAATAAAGAATTATAAATGTGTATCAATACTTTCCTTGGTTTTGTATGACGCTCTTTTCAACTAATTCATAAAAATATTATTTATTTCTTACTTTTTAGTTTAAATTTGTACGCATTGAAGTCGGTTGTCCTATTTTTTTGCTAAAAATATTTTATTTTATTATTTTTAGTGGAAATAAAGTATAATATATTTTATTGAAAACAGATAGGCCTACTAGGCGCTCATTAAAACTTAATGGAAACTTTAACTAAAACCTTTTTTTTGTTATTACTGATTTGTTCAAAAAGGGTTGAATTTATATCGATACAATTTATACGGGCCATCTCTGATCTTGACGTACCTAAAAAAGAATCATTAAAATCGAGTCGTAATACTCATAATTGACGGAGTACTCAGGTAACAAACACAAAAAAACAGTCGGATAGAGAACTTCCTCTTTTTTTAAGTCGGTTAACAAATAATACCACGTCTCAGACCTATAGCTCATTACAAATGCCTGCCATTCATTCAAAATGAATGGTAAGTTAATGAACTATGATCCTAGTTATTTAACTTAAGTTCACAAAATAATTTGTCATAGTTTATGTGTTGACTATTGGAGCCACTAACCAAAATTTCACAATTGCATATTAGGTAATGGCAAGTTCAAAAAAAAAATTGACATTATTTTTGTGTTCGTGGACGATATTATTATTTCATTCCCAATGAAATTATCATTTTAACAAAAAAGTACTGAACCAATTTCGGTATAATTTATACGGGACCACCTTTGGAGTATGTCCTTCTTAACGAAAAAAGAATCTTCAAAATCGATTCATAATTGACGGAGTAATCGCGGAACATACATACAGAAAAAAAAAAAAAAAAAAACATACAGTCGAATAGAGAACCTCCTCCTTTTTTGAAGTCGGTTGAAAAAACCTTGATTGGAAACTAATAAGATTTACTCATTTTGAATATTCTTCCTACCCTAGTCCTAATTTGTTTGGGGGTTGGTGAAATATGTGAGCATACTAATATGGTAGGTATAGGTTTGTGTAGTTTTATGATAATTTTTACTTTCTCGTATACGTATGTAGTATAGAGGAATTCTTGTAATCATCCAAAAATTCGACCTCGAGATTTTGACTGATTTACACGTTTTGGACCTCCCTGAGTCCAAAATTGTCTGTGCATTAGCACGATAACTCGAGTATGCTTTAACTTATTACAACCAAATTTAACATGCATGTATGACACCAAAATATAAAGTTTCTATCAATTTTTGAGTCGTTTTCGAAATACGTATACGAGAAAGTCAAGGGGAGACCACTCCCGATTTTTATTTACTGACTACTGCAGATTGTCCCTGATGACATTTTCTGCGTCACCGGGTTTTTAAAAAGGCGAAGACCTTGGAGGATCTCCTGTTATATGAATAATCGTCTGCCTGACACCAACCCTTTCCTTGGGAATGCTCTTGTGGATGATTAAAGGTCGTAGAACATTTACCAGCACGGAAACGGATCAGCATTTCCTTAACTCGAGCCGTTAGTATTCTTTGTATGAAACTCCATACTGTAACCTAAACTAATCAGCAAAGTAACGACATCGGATTGCCTCAGGACAAGCTTATGAACGGCGGTTTGTGGTCAACTTGTGTGGTGGATGACGCCGTCGTGGTGGAGTGGTCACTAACGCTGCCTATACATCAGGCGGTCCGGGTTCGAGTCCTGGTAGAGGCAAACGTTAGTGTGATGAACACGAATATTTTTTCACGAGACACGGTTGTTTATACATTTACCTATTTAAGTTTATTTATGAAATATCTAGATTATTATGTATAGTTGTCTGTTGTCTAGTATCCGTAGCACAAGTTCTTAATGATACTTAATTTGGGCTAGATAATTGGTGTGAGCGTGGAAATAAATTAGGTATTATTATCTTTTTAATTTTTATCTCAGCTTTGCGCTGGTAGGTAGAAATCTGCTACGGGCTGTGCCAAGTACCAGATTTTCTATAATTCTTATACATCTTGAAGAAATCGCATTACATTATTATTATTATATTAGTACTTGCAGTCGCCGAACGGAGAGCCGGCGTCCACGCGCTAACACTAATTTAATTGTTTAGAATATTATAATTGAAATTTAATAATAATAATAATTTATTTATTGAAAGTAACATGACTCATTAATAAAATGTAATTAATAAAATGTAATGGAAAATTAGGTAAACAAAGAAAAACGGTCCATTTCTTTATATTGTTTTGTGTTATTTGAAAGTGTGACACTTAAGTAAGTAAATGTCTGAAACATAATAAAATAAATAAATGTTAATTTCAGTCTTATAAGTATAGAATAATATTAGTTTGAAATTGGAATAATCAAAAGTATACTTGGTACAGCAGGTAGTCGTATAGTCGTCGGCCACCCTCGTGGTATTAAACAAAGCAAAGTAAATCCTCGCCGAGAAACAAAGCAATAGCAAAAATTCTAAAAAGTTAACTCGACCGATACCTGGAACCATAAGTAGTTTCCACTAAAATACCACGAGGTTTAAATCCTTATAACTTAACTGGTTTCATCTATTAGTAATTTACTCTAATGTACATAATTTAAAAAATACTTCCCTCTAGAGAATATTGGTTAGATCCTCATTTAATTAATCGGAAGGTGCGGGTTCGAGTCCTGCCTGAGGCAAGTCGATTTTTTTCAGTGCATTTTTCTAGTATTATATTTACGCGTTTGTAAACGCAAAAATAAAATTATTCCATTGTGCATACAAAGTTTCGTTATTTAATTCGTCATTTGTTTATTTTTTCAGGTATCGGTTGAGTATATTTTTTTTAGATCTTTTGCTATTGCTTTGGTTCTCGGCGAGGGTGTACTTTACTTGGTTTAATACCACGAGGGTGGCCTAAGAATATAAGATACCTCCTGTACCAACAATTGTTTTGACTATTCTAATTTCAATAAAATACTTACTTAAATTTTTAAGAGCGTGCATAAGTTTATTTTTTTGTCTTATAAGTCTCTCTGTTATAAATTACAAAACCAATATAAAGAATTGGATTAATTGAGACGATTTTCTTTGGTTCTTACCTAATATAAAAAATACGTTGTTACTACATTAAAGGCAATATAGACATGTAATAAAAAAATCGGGAGTGTTCTCCCCTTGACTTTCTCGTATACCGGAAACGACCCAAAAGTTGATAGAAACCTTATATTTTGATGACATACACGCATGTTAAATTTGGTTGCAATAAGTTAAAGCATGCTCGAGTTATCGTGCTAACGCACAGACACACACACAGACATACATACACACACACAGACATAATTCCAAAAAAAATATTCTTGGACTCAGGGAGGTCCAAAACGTATAAATGTGTCCGTCAAAATCTCGAGGTAGAATTTTTTGACGACTACAACACTTCCTCTATACTACGTACGAGAAAGTAAAAAGATCGTGCCTGTTCCTATATAATTAGTAGTCGGCGTAATGTGTATTCCTCATCCATTTCATACATCTTAGTTGACCGTCATCTAATTTACACTGGGCCGCAAGGAAAAGTCAGAAACAAAAACCTAATAACTTTCAAATAATTGGAATTAGCTTTAGGAATGCAAATACTGTAATAAAGACCATTTTGTAGTTCTTGCTTGTTTGATAAAATATATATTTAAAGTTATATATGTTTTAGTGCTAGTTGCAAGTGCAGTTGCTTCACTTTCTTATATCTTAATTTTATTGGTAAAAGTTAAGTATCTAAGTTACTTGACATTACACATTCCATGAAATCTTTAAGTAGTTACCAGGTATTGGAAGCCGTTTTTTAACAATTCCATTTCAGTATCTATTGTATTAAAAGACAATAATTTGAACGGATTATCTAAGGAATTGGACTAAACAATAAAGTTGGTCGGGGGTTTGGGTAAGACAAAAGAAACCTTACCTGAGTAATCTTCGTAGACACAAATATGATAGTTGTAAAACATTTATATGGCGTAGTAAAACATTTTTGCACTTTCGGTGCTTGTTCATTCATTGATTTGTTTCATTATAGTTTGGAACTCCGCCGCAGATGGTCAGGAGATTCTCAAGTAGTTTAGGGTGGTGACGTCACCGAAGTTTGTCATGTTAAGCCGCTGGTCCCGGTTAGCATGACGGTAGTGGTTACCGTGGTAGTGGTAACGTGATAAAATTGTGTCTCCTAAGCGTATGCCTTATTTACATTGAAGTATATTCAGTGCTGTGCAAAATTTCTAAAGCAATAATAATGTAAGTGGGAAAACCGGTGAGGCTGAGAACTCAAAACCTCGACCTTGATGTGAAGGCGTGATTTGTAAGTTTTAATATATTTTGAATTAATTGCACTTTTGTAAGGAAAAACATAGTATAAGTAAAGCGTTTACATTCTTCTACTTCTAGAGAGATGCGAACGCGATTCAGTTGCGATATATCCGTGGTGCATTTCCTACTTACATGACAACGTTTACACTACAAGTTTTACCTGAGAGCAGGTGCAGCCATCGCACGTTCAATTAAATAGGTGATTAAGGGTCGAATGAAAATCCGAAGTTCAAAAAATGATCACAGCACATCATTAGGCCTTTAATTTGCACATTAGGTATAAGAAATTTTCTTGTGTCTTATACGAAATTTCTTACTAGAAATTCTGTCCCACGTGCACTTAACAAGATTTTTTTTATTAGACAGCGACCTAATGTTCCGTTCAGTGGCAGCTACATAGGGTTAAACCGGTCCACTGCACCTAAGCTTCCAAGTTCAGGAGGCTCTGGTTGGACAGTAACCAGCAAACCTCGTATTATAAATTTTGTTGAAACGGGAGCAGAGCTATTAATTTTAGGGCCCCACTTTTGTTTGCACCAAGGCCTTTGGTTATCCAACTATGCCTCAGATCCGTTCATAGTAATTTGCGTGGAAATCTTTTCCAAGAAATCTAAAACTGTCAAGAAAATGTTTTCTTGTGCATACCTACAGTAAAATTTAAAGTACCTACCTACATAGTTATCGATAGGAGTGATAGCGTAATTAGTAATTTTTGGCAGCATTTTTGAACTTATACTGTGGTTTTATGTTTAATAATGACGAACTCCCATACAAATTTTCTTCGCTTATTGCAACCTCTTCATGTCTTTTTTTTTACAAAAAGGTAGCATAAGTCCTTTTTTAAGGTCTTGTATCAATATTTGTACGAAATTTCATCGAAATCGGAGGCGTGGAAGTGTTGGTCTTCCATAGGACTTTCTATCCCCACACGGGTCAAAATTTCAAAAACGTATATTTATTTCTAATCAAGTGCTTTGACCTGTGTGGTGATCAAATAAGGGATAAAGGGTAATCTATGTGGTTTCCCAACAGCTAATCTATATTTATACCAAATTTCATCAAAATCGGTTTAATAGTGTTTGAGATTGTTCGTTACAAACATGCGAATCTTTCTTCTTAATATTATGTTTTTATATTATGAAATTATTTTTGCGTTAAATATTTGCACGTTTGGCAAATATTTTTAAACTTAGAAAAATACACTTGTCCTGTTACACTACTTTCGGATCTTAGAAGTGCAGTACGGTACGGTAGCCGCCCGGATTGAGGAATATGCTGGGTTCGATTCCCACCCTGGACAGTCGATTTTAATCAGTGTATTTTTTCTAAGTTTTAAAACATTACACGTTTGTTAATGCAAAAATAATTTCATGATATGTATAAGGTTTTGTCATCTTAACTGGACGTCAAATAATTGTAAAAATATTTCGTTCGGATCTTAGAAGTGAAAGTAGAAAGACTTGATAAAACAAATCCTTACTAATATTATAAATGCGAAAGTAACTCTGTCTGTCTGTCTTTCTGTCTGTCTGTCTGTCTGTCTGTTAAGCTTTCACGTCTAAACCACTGAACCGATTTTGATGGAAATTGGTACAAATATAGATTAGATCTCGGGGAAGGACATAGGCTACTTTTTATCGCGAAAAAAAGGTTGTATGGGTTGAAAAAGGGGATGAAAGTTTGTATGGAAGTTCGTCATTTTTGAAGATAGAACCATGAAACTTTGAATTTAGGCACTTAATAAGACAAAAAGAAATATTTGTTCTAAGATTTTTTAAATTTTGACCTGTATGGGGGTGAAATAGTGGATGAAAGTTTGTATGGGACTTCGTCATTGTTAAAGTTAAAACCATGATACTTTGAAATTAGGGACTTGATAAGAAATAAAGATCCAATCCAAGATGACGGTTGTGACTTTTTAATATAATATCGATATGGGTATCACTTTTGTGGTTTTCGGAGGTCCCGATTAGATCCAAGATGGCGGACGCGACTTTTTGACAATATGTCAATATGGGTATCGTTTTCGTGGTTTTTGGGGGTCCGGATTACGAATAAAGCATCTATAACGAGATCCAATATGGCGGACGTGACTTTTTGACATGATGTCAATACGGGTATCATTTTCGTGGTTTTCGGAGGTCCCGATTCCTAATACACCATCCATTTTGAGATCCAAGATGGCGGACGCGAATTTTTAACATAATGTCAATATGGGTATCGTTTTCGTGGTTTTTGGGGGTCCGGATTACGAATAAAACATCTATTTCGAGATCCAAGATGGCGGACGCGACTTTTTGACAAAATGTCAATATGGGTGTCATTTTCGTGGTTTTCGGGGGTCCCGATTCCGAATACGACATCTATTTCGAGATCCAAGATGGCGGTTTAGACTATTTAATGTAAAATCGATATGGGTATCATTTTCGAGATTTTTGGGGGTTCTGACTCCGAATAAAACATCGATTTTGAGATCCAAGATGGCGGACGCGAATTTTTAACATAATGTCAATATGGGTATCGTTTTCGTGGTTTTTGGGGGTCCGGATTACGAATAAAAGATCTATTTCGAGATCCAAGATGGCGGACGCGACTTTTTGACAATATGTCAATATGGGTGTAATTTTCGTGGTTTTCGGGGGTCCCGTTTCCGAATACGACATCTATTTCGAGATCCAAGATGGCGGGGCGACTATTTAATGTAAAATCGATATGGGTATCATTTTCGAGATTTTTTGGGGTTCTGACTCCGAATAAAACATCGATTTTGAGATCCAAGATGGCGGACGTGACTTTTTAACTTAATAGGAATATGGGTATCATTTTCGAGATTTTTGGGGATTCTGACTCCGAATAAAACATCGATTTTCAGATCCAAGATGGCGGACGCGAATTTTTAACATAATGTCAATATGGGTATCGTTTTCGTGGTGTTTGGGGGTCCGGATTACGAATAAAACATCTATTTCGAAATCCAAGATGGCGGACGCGACTTTTTGACAAAATGTCAATATGCGTGTCATTTTCGTGGTTTTCGGGGGTCCCGATTCCGAATACGACATCTATTTCGAGATCCAAGATGGCGGTTGCGACTATTTAATGTAAAATCGATATGGGTATCATTTTCGAGATTTTTGGGGGTTCTGACTCCGGATAAAACATCGATTTTGAGATCCAAGATGGCGGACGTGACTTTTTAACTTAATAGGAATATGGGTATCATTTTCGAGGTTTTCGGGGGTCCTGATTCCAAATACATCATCTACGTCGAGATCCAAGATGGCAGATGGGATTTGTTATCATCTACGTCGAGGTCCAAGATGGCAGATGGGACTTTTTAACATAAAAGCGATTTGGGTATCAATTTCGTAGTTTTCGGGGGTCGCGATTCCAAATACGTCATCAATTTCTAGATCCAAGATGGTGGACGCTACCTAACTTATTATTAATATGGATATCATTTTCGTGGTTTACAGGGTTCCATTTTAATATCCAAGATGGCGGACGCGAATTTTAAACTTGATATGGGTATCAGTTTTGTAGTTTTCGGAGGTCTCAAAATGGATGCTGTATTCGGAGTCAGGATTCAGAATACAGCATCCATTTTGAGATCCAAGATGGTGGACGTGACTTTTTAGCTTAATCGCTTTCACGCCTAACACCTGAACCGAATTTATTGAAATTTGGTACAAAAATAGACGAAATGGAATAAAAGCTACTTACCTTTTTTGTGAAAAAGGGAATGAAGGGGTTGAAATATGAGATGAAAATTTTTATGCGATTCCTCATTACCGAAGATAAGACCATGAAACGCAAATATTGTTCTAGCGTTTTTGAAATATTGACCCATGTGGGGATGAAAGGTTGCGAGTAAGTAGCAAAGGATGGAGAAACATAAAATGGTAGATTTTAAAAATGTCATTTACTGTAGTGCACTGCAGTTTGTATGTGTGTTTTTTGCATAATAAGTACCTACACAAAAAAATGCTGCCTAAAGTAATTATTCCACGCGGACGAAGTCGCGGGCAAAAGCTAGTATTACCATAAAAACATAAGTACCAAGCACAGACAAATTTCGACGGCGAAAGCACTGTCCCGGTAGCGTATAGTGATTGACGCATCCGCGCGGATTGCTGATGCTGGGTTCGATTCCCGCCCTAGGCAGTCGACTTTTTATTTATTTATGTTATATTGTACCTTAATAGTAATAGTATAGATAGATATAGAAATAACGACCCGGATATCTAAGTAATTAGCTTTCAATTGCATGACAAAGAGATATAATGTGTTTTCAGTCCAACATGGAGTCAGAATTTACAAGCCCAGAAGACGAAGCGGCAATGGCCCTAGTCTTAATGTACAAAAAATCGCGCGAAAGGATTGAAAATGAACAGTCTGGTAAGTTATTGCTTACTTTCACTAGTAAACTCCTAGGTCACAACCGCGTCTGTGGCCACAGACTCAAAAGTCAAGTGCACAAAATCCATGTGCCCGGCGGATACCTTATAATTTGACTGAGGCCCAAAAACTCTGTCGTGTTGATTGCATGAAATGGTTCAAAGATTAAAGGAGGTGACTCAAATTACGGTTCGACAAACTTACGGGTGACGAAAGCTGGATTTGCTGCTATGATCCCGAAACCAAAATACAGTCTTTATTTCCTTTCGAGGAGTTGCCAACTAAAGTGAAGAGAGGACGAAGCGTGGGAAAAAGATGGTGGCCTCTTCCTTCGGGAGGATAGGTCACATTTAACATTTAAGTATTCTGAGTGCTCTTAATTAATATTATTTCCTTTTTTCCAAAATGTATCGTAAATTAGTTTTTTTTACGGAAGACTACACTTTCGAAAGTTTTTGGTGTTTAAAAAAGCAAATTAGTGTTTGTAGATTTTCTCTTTTTATACTAAAACTCAATATTTGATTAAATAAATCAGTATATATTGTTAATCAAAATATATTGTTTTCCCCCGAGATATTGTTTCTTTGAGATGCAAAAAATCGACCGTCTTCCCCTCGAGTTGCTATACCTTCATTTACCCATCTGTTTTGTGTCGATACCGGCACTTTCAATGAAATCTTTACCTGCAGTAACTACCACTCGCCCATTTGACAAAAGGACGTCATTGCGTACGGTACCTTGCAATTTTAAATTTTAACTGCAAAACATGGCGTCTCGTTTAGTCTGGCTGCTGGTCCAATGGACGGAAAATCGCAATATTTTCCCCGAATATGGTGTGGTTAGCATAAGTGCAGTGACATATGGTGGTTCTGAAATGCGTGCAGGGAAAACTATAAAGGTCCGGTCCCAACTTAATGTTCCACCCCGCCGAGCCCAAATATTGAAGATCGCAGGCAAGTACCTACCTAATCGGTATTTGAATTAATCGAGTCTTAGTCGATAAATAATGCTGGTAGAATTAATTTCGGACAGTTCTTATTTAGGAATTATATTTGCGTGAAAATTGTTTTGCTGGAGAAAGAATATTATGTGCAAAGGTAGGCAAAGTAATGATATTTTTATATTTTTAATCTTTAGCTTTGCAAAAAGCGTTCTTATTGCAGTTTGATTACTGGACAGTTTTCATTTCAACAAGAAACTGACTTTCAAATAATCAAGACAAATTTATAGGCACACGACCGGTTGCACCGAGTTATACTTTTTTTAAATTTCGTAAAAGTTAACACAAGTATATTTAAAAATGGAACAACATTTACTTTTTGCAAAATTGTAAAACATATAACTTGGGGCAACTGGCCGTTAGACATAATCGCATTTAAGTAGATGTATTTTCAAATACAGTTCGTATTCTTGGGCCGATTTAAGTATTGTTAAGATAATAAAGAGTTTATTTTATGTAAATTAAGATTTTCTTCTTAATCAAACAGATTTTTTTTTCTTGAATGTTTTCTAATAAGGTTTCTCCCTCAGAGGTAGACAGAGATCATTTATTTCCACTGCTACGATCCTCATTGATCGCCGTCCATATACATATACATTCATGGTAGGTGATGTCGTATAATTTTATGTGAAATGTATTCTTTTATCTCATTTTTAAACCAATCCGTTACAATCAAGATGTCTTGCAGTAGGTATCTACTGAACAAAATTCTGACTATAGGTAACATAGATTTTTTAAAGAATTAGGTACAGACAACAGCACGTTGGGTTACCACAAACTGTCAAATTTTCCCAATCGATTATGCACTTTATATTGAATAGTCTTAGGTTGAAAATCGTTTGGAGAAATTTGACACTTTTGTATAGCCCGACGTGCTGTTGACTGTACATTGAAACTTGAAATATAAAAAATAAAGTTTACTAATATTTCGCCGCAAATCCTAACGTATAACATTACCGTGGTATTGCACTAAATTTCCATTTTTTTTTTTTAATTTTAAGCGCACTGTACTATTCCTCGAAGAAAGAAAGAGGAAAAAAATTGGTTGTGTGTAAAGTCGGTTTACTGACGATGGTTGAACGTGACAACGTCTTAAGAAAATACTGATGGAATGGTAGCATTTTTCAAAAGAAAAATTTAATTTCATTTGTTTAATAGATTTCGCATTATAGTATGAATAAACTTGTAATAAAATCTCTTTGGCTATACTATTTGTATCTGGCTGGTTTTGGTATCATTGAAAGTTTAAATTGTAAAGAACATAATTCCAAATTCAAATTAGAGAATTAGATTCAGAGCGAGGTAACGCCGCATGACGTCATGTTTTTTCGTGCGTGCAGCCGGCTCTATCGAATTATAAGACGTTGTCACGTCAAAAAGGAAAAATCGTTTTCCCTTCAAAATGAACCTTACAATACAATATTTTTATGTAGGTACTTGTATTCTTGGCGACATATATTTTTATACCTATGTCCTTTATTTACTGATTTATTTATGGCATAATTAGCGTGGTGGTACCTTTATTTTATACATAAACTAGCTGACGCCGCAAACGTTGTTTTGCCTTATAAATAAAAAAAAAAATTAAGGGTGGACAACCCTTATCACTAAGGGGTATGAAAAATAGATGTTGTTATTGTTACCGATTCTCAGACCTACTCAATATGCTCACAAAATTTCATGAGAATCGGTCAAGCCGTTTCGGAGGAGTACGGGAACGAACATTGTGACACGAGAATTTTATATATAAGATATAATGTTTGTTACAGACAATAAACAGGCAGCTGTTGAGCAAAAAGAGTTGTTGGAATTTCAAAATGAAAACTTGCAAAAAGTATTTGCTATGTGCATGCGTATAAAATCTCAATCACCGGTGAGTTATTTCATAATAAATAAAATCATATATCTAATTTTGCAGTCGAAATTATATCGTTATTTTTTCATAAAAAATATTTTGCACCTGCTTTCCCAAGAGATAGTTAAAGTTTCATATCAAATTACCAATCACACTCTCAGTCCCAAATGTAAAAAAATTATAGTAAAAAACTCAGGGAAAAAATTATCTAATTTGTCTCATTAATTTTTTTTATGTTATGATTTTATTTCATTCAAATATTTATACAGTTCAGTACATACATAGGTAGGTACGCCTATTTATTGCTTGTTTTAAAAATTTTTTTTGATGATACCACAGAAATTGTAATACTACTTAACTGCTTTATCCAAACTAACTTCTAGTTAATTTAATTTAAGAACTAAGTGATCGAAGATTTTATTATATATTTATTCACTATTGGTTGTAAATTTCATAAAAATAAAATAGTTAAACATGTGTATTTTTATTTGATCGATTGGAATATTAAAGTAGGTAATTTAAGTAAATCCCTATCCGACTTCGAAGAAACTCACACATACTTTTTCTTCTTTTTAATATCTTACATAACCCAACATGTCCAAATTACCTTCGTGAGCGTTTTGATTTTGCGCGTCCTCCTGGCATACTCTGCAGATCGCATCTCCGCACACTTCTTAAGCTTCCTTCCAATCCTTACCGAACTGATTTCTTTATTGACTCTTTCACTGTTCATGCAGTTAAGCTATGGAATGCACTACCGCCCGCAATACGAGAAATCTCGTCACTTCCACTTTTTAAGAAGAGAGTTAAAGAACACTACCTTTCTTTGAGCTAAATTCCTTTCTTAATTTTAGACTTATTTTATATTAGGATTCCTTGTATGTTCATGTCATATATGTATATATTGTATTGTATAATTATATAGGTAATATGTATTATATTGTATTGTATTATATTGTATTTATTTTTATTGTATTGTTTTGATATTGTATTTATTTTTAACTTATGCTTTATGTATTTAATATACCTATAGGTTAGGTACACACGACATTGACGTCTCGCAGCACATCTCCTATTCTAGGTGGGTTGGAAGAGATTTCTTTTAGAAATAAGCCACACCTTTTGTATATTGTTATTATTGTGTTTTCCATTATTGTTTCTATGTGTACAATAAATGATTAAATAAATAAATATATAGGTAAGTCAAATATTGTACCTAGATGTGTCCAAATGATGCTTATTATTATAATACAATTTTAGTTCCATGATGCCGACGCTACTGGATCAGAATGCCGATGCTCCAATAGTGTTGAAGAAGTGTTCCTTGTTGACGATTGTTCCAGCGTGTGCAGCGAGGAGGTAGAATATTAAATACTGAAACATTGAACCAATCTGTATTTCAATGAAAATCAATGAAAAAAGGTATTTTTTTACAACGTTCATTGTTTCAGAAATTCCAATCTGACTGTAAAAATTGCTGTAATACTCGTAAATCAACATCGAAACGTTCAGGTCAACACAAGCATCATGAATGTCAATGGTCAGACAGTGGTAACAGCAGTATCTCGGAAAGCTCACGTAGGAGGCGTTCTGAAGTCGTAACTAGTACTCCAAAGCCTACAAGTCATTTCAAAGAAGAAATCAAACTGACATTTGATCAAGCGACTCAGACGGATCCTGATCAGGCTTATGAGAAGCTCCGACAATCCCAGAAAGAGTTCCGAGAGAAAATGCTAACTGCAATGAAGGATTTATACGCGGAAATGGTGCGTACAGTGGGAGGAATAGATGGTGTGGCAGAAGCGGTTGTGGATCATATACCTCAACAGCTGCGTGATATGCCTGAATCTCAAATGTTGTATCGATTCGCTGCCAGGACTCGCATGGCTCGCAACATGAACGAAGCTGTTCAACGTGCAGAGGCTGCGAGACGTGCAGAAATTGCCAAAGCTGCAGAGGCTGACCCACGTGAACAAGCCGGCCGACGCGCTGAAGTTGCCCAAGTTGCTGAGGCTGCCAGACTTGCAGTCGTTGCCCAACACGCTGAAGTTCAAGGTCCAGAGGCTGACCCACGTGAAGACGCTGACCAAAATGCTGATGAAGTAATACATGAAGTTGAAATGGAAAGCGAGCAGGACGACTCTACAGAAAACCTTGAAATCCCTGAAAACTCTTTGGACAAGACACCTAAAGTGCGTAGAGTTTCTGCCCAAACTACGAACGAGGAGGCCGATTTGGTAATTTTTTTCATTTGTTCATCATGTTTTTAATTTAATTGCATTTCTATTAATATACAGAATGAATTTATCAAGTTGGCCTTCAGGGCCAAATCCTAAACTACAGGGTGTAAAAGACATGAACAGTCAAACGAAAAAAGAAACTGAAAATTTCAAAAAATAATTGCTGGGATATGATTTATATATCTAAGGATTATCGAACAATGCTAAAAATGAGTCGCAAGCCCGATTTTGATGAAAACAAAAACTGCATCATTGGATTTTTGAAAAATCAATAATCCTAGCCAGGAATCGAACCCAATGATTTTCAAAAAAAACCACACCCATTAAGGATCGATTTCTGGGGAGTAATGGTATATACGGGAAACTGAAGGAAAATGTTAAATTTTAATAAAATATTTCTTGTTCCACCTTGGTTGAAGCGATAATCAATATTTTATCAATCAATCCAATGATGCAGTTTTTGTTTTCATCAAAATCGGGCACGCGACTCCTTTGAGCATTTTTCGATATTCCTTAAAGTTTAGGATTTGGCCATGAAGACCCACTTGAAAAATTGTATAACGTTATCCGTATTAAACCCACTTTCATTGAATTTATATTTTAAATATTTAGTTTATACAGTATACACGTTTGACAAACGCGTCGGTGGCGTAGTGCGTAAGAGCGTCGTCTCCCACCCGGGAGGCACTGGTTCGATCCCCGCCACGTACCAATGTGTTTACAAATTTTGAATTATGTACGTTTAATCGACGTTTTTACGGTGAAGGAAAACATCGTGAGGAAACCTGCACACACCACCTATGAAGAAATTCTTAGGTCGTGTGTGAAGTCGACAAACCCGCACTTGGCCAGCGTGGACTAAGGCCTAATCGCCCCTAATGTGGGGTAGGCTCGAGCCCCTCGGTGGGGACATTATATGAGCTGTTGATGACGTTTGACAAAAGGCGATAAAATTCCTAGATGGAATAAACTAAAAATGTTTCTCTGAATAATAAATACTTTTATATTACTAGGTACCAATTGGCTATGGTTTTGCCAAAGTGCCTAAGAGGGTTATAAATGAATTAGATTGGACTTCCTACACATCGGCCACGAGACAGCTACTGCAAGCTATATTTTCGCGCAGGTAAGATGACCTCGAGATTTTGACGGATTTACACGTTTTAGACCTCCCTGAGTCCAAAAATACCGTTTTTGGAATTATGTCTGTGTGTGTGTCTGTGTGTGTGCGTTAGCACGATAACTCGAGTATGCTTTAACTTATTGCAACCAAATTTAACATGCATGTATGGCATCAAAATATAAGGTTTCTATCAACTTTTGAGCCGTCGATTACGAAAGTTAAGCAACCAAGTGCGCGGTCGGTACTCGGATGGGTGACCAAAATTTAACATGCATGTATCACATAAAAATATAAGGTTTCTTTCAACTTTTGAGTCGTTTTTAGTATATGAGAAAGTCAAGGGGAGACCACTTTATTATTTTCGGCAAAGACTATCGGCAAATAAAATAATAGTTTAAAAAAACTAAAAGCACTCTACTAAAAAGTGAAAAATAGCTTTAAAAGTATAATTACTATTTAGTTTTTTTAACTATTATTTTATTTTCCACTTTTTAGTGCGAATTATAATCGCCGATGAAAGTACTTACTTGATAACAACGCCATCTAGTGACGTATAGCTGAACTACCATTCCAAACGTTTAATTTATTAGTCCTGGCGATTCTAATCAGGATAATGGGATATTATTATCGAATATAAAAGAAAGAAATATTGTAATGTCATCGGTCTTTGATAAGTCTATAAAGTTTAAATGAAATTTGTCCGTTTAAAGTGGGTCAAATAATCGAGTCCAAACGAGTCAGTTACATAGGTACATACAAACAAATTTACAGGTGAAACTAATATAAGCGTGTTAAAAACAGGTCAGGTTTCTGGCCTGAGCTTATATCCATCTCGCTATGCCTCCTCAGACAAAATGATTTTATGATTTAATTACTTTTTTCAGGGTACTGGCTACTCATTCACTGACTGGCAAACAATCACCGGCATTCGCCAACAAACCAGCCAAGAAGTGTTTGGACCCAAAATTGGTGCACGACATCGTCGTAACTGTTTCTGACAGGTGTGGAGTGCTTAAACGTCAGGTCAGGTACGTTAAATGCAAAATAAATTTACATACACAATCACGCTCATGATCCCATAAGGGTTGAGTAGCGCTTAGGTAACATTTTGTTACATATAAAGTCACATCTGGCATTATGGGTCATTTACCTAGTGCCTCAAAATCATAAAAGGGGCATCATTACCAAGTTACTAAGCATAAAGAACACGGCACTTTCGCGTTTCTGACATTCGAGATCGCTAGAAGAGTCTTTCTTAAAGATAAGTTCGCCCTTGCAAACCTTTGTTACTTTGTTAATTACTGACTGTAAAAATACTTTTATTAATAGACTCTTTATTGCATTTCAATAAAGAGTCTATTAATAAAAATATTTTAAGATCACTATTAAAGTTAAGTAGATTATCTTAAATGATCGTAAGTTTCGTAACTTGGAACGACCAAATGTTTGTGTGACAAACAGGTTCTCGAGTCAATGGTTTTTATTACTTAGGTACTAGCGACCCGCCCCGGCTTCGCACGAATTTTCTCGGCTTTTTTCTAATTTAATATACAAGTAATAAACAATTAACCTTCCTCTTAAAGCACTCTATCTATTGCTGAAAACCGCATTGAAATTCGTTGCGTACATTGCAAGTTAAATGAAAGCTTTTAATTAAAATACGACAACAGCCGCAACAAAAGATTGCGGAAAGATTACTTTATATTAGACTAGCTTCTGCCCGCGACTTCGTCTGGGCAGGATTAGCCGAGGTACCTACCTATGTTATTCTGATGTATGAATTATTTTATTGAAAAGTTTCTTTATAAACCTTTCAGTAAGTGAATGTGGCAAAGTGCGCCTAGCGGGCAAGTGCACCTCCCACAAATATCTCGAAAACTACCGATTGTATACTAATAGTGACACCTTTTGTCGATGCTACAAACTAAATCATAGTTCTTGGTAATAGTCACAGATGGCTCTAGACATACGAGTTGGAGACACGTGACATTTTATTTTCACTGATATTCAAAGTGGTGAAGCGAGTTGACTATGGGGCGATCATCGTCGTAAATCTCAAGAATTCGAGTTTTTACAGATAAACGAGTGAGGTAAGTGCACAATTTAAATAATTTGCTTTAAGATTCTGACTTTATATCATTCCTATCTAGTATAATTTATATATTTTTTGCAAGTTAAATATTCCTACCTCAAATTTGTATAGTTGGGGAAGTGCGCCATACTGACTTTTATATGGCGCACTTCGCCGAAATCCAGAGGTTACAAACCTTTTAAAATATGTCTTTTTTAGATGCTTTTTATTTAACTTGCAATGTATGTTTGCTTGTTTGTATGGTCAGGTCAAATCTTGCAAATGAATTGTAAAGTAGGTCATCTTCAACCAATTTAGATATAATTTGCATAAACGTTTATTAGTGAAATATATCTACACAATTTTCATATCGCGATTTTGATAGGTAGGTACTTTTTTTTATTACATTGGTGGTTTTGATTTAATATAAAGTTTATTATTTTTTAAAGCAAATGCTTAGTGAGATACATTTTTAAAAACAAATAAAAGTTTGTTTTTGAAAATGTATCTCACTAAGCATTTGTTTATTTTTTGTACGTGACTAGTTCGTGTATGTATTTTTGTTTCTATAATCCACTGTAATATTTCAATTCTTGAAAGAAGTGTTTGATATTGTTGGAATTACTTCGTATCTTAATGTCATCCGAGTGTCATTGAAACCTTAACTGCCAAAATATTAGTACTTAATTGTGTTATGAGGCTGCCCTACATACATACACACTCAACACACAAACACAATAGACCAGTAAAAGTCATAATTATTTAATTGGTTATGATTTTTGTTTAAGATGGGGCGCTATGAAAGAAAAACTGAAGGTCCTTCCTGGTCCAGAGAGTTCAGTGGAAGCTGTTCAATCGGGTAGGATGTCTGGGTATGCAGCCGCATCAACATTTGCTATAAGTACCAAAAAGACTATTATGGACCACGTCACAGGTCGAAGGGGCCAAAAGTCATCAAGTCTAGGCAGACCACCCGTATTTAAATAAGAGAGAACAAAGGATGGCAAAATGGTTGTATATAATGGAAAAAATGGTTTCTGTAGTATGTACCTATACTTAATAAATAACTAATTTCAATGACTAACTTTTTATTTCTTATATTATTGATATCAAATAAGTAGTCTTATACCATGATGGTATTCCCATCGTAAGTAAAAGAAAAATTCAACTTTACACTCTATTATCTATATTTAGAAAAAAAGGTTCACAGCCTCTGACTTGAGAATATATGGCGCATTTAGCCGAAATTTGGTTTTCATTAAAAAGATTCTTCTAGAATGTAGCTATGAAAAAAATTTAAATATCATGAGTTTTGTTGCTTGTTTTTTTATAATAATATGAGGCTGTTTTTATTCTAATGCTTTATTATTGCGTTTTATTAATATAAGGCGCACTTCCCCGATTTGTCGGCAAAGTGCGCCTGGTAAACACAAATTCAAATTTTATGCTAAAATTCATTAATTTATTGTCAGATTCTCATGACACGACATTGATTGTTATTGCAAAACATCACAGATACTTAGGGAACCACGACTAGTGTCATTCGTGAACTCAAACACAAGTAATATAGCACCAAAGTCAACTATGCAAAAAATATGGCGCACTTTGCCCCCCTCACCTAGCTTTTGCGTGAAACAGTAACAAACACATCCATCCATCCATACAAACTTCCGCGACGTACAGTCAAAAGCTGAAGTCTATGATCAAAAACTGAACTCCTAATCACAAAAAAAAATTGTTTCAATATTAGTATTATTTTTTTAAAACCTTTTTTTAGGTAGTTATGCGTAAAGATAGTGTACTTCGTAATTTAATTACGGCTTCTTTTTATAACTTTACTTGACGGTACCCAAATACCTAAGTAGCTAACAAAAATATTTTCTTTTCACAGAAACTGTATCACAATCAAGTGTACAGATGAAGCGAAACTGTATCGCAACCGCCTAAAGTACAGGCGCATCGCTAAGGAGTCTGGTGACGCGATCTCTTCGTCGGATGAGTCCTCGACCTCGTCCTAATTCCGCCGACGCCACACTTGTAAAGCTTGCGCCAAACTTCTAGTTCGCTCTGAAGTTGTTTCCGCTTTGTTTGCACAGCCGTACCACCAGAGATGTACAAAATACTTTTAAAAATGTATTTAAATACAAAATACAAATACTTTTCTAATTTAGTATTTCAAATGCAAAATACAAAATACTTTTTCTTTTTGTATTTAAATACTAAATACAAAATAGGTATTTTCAAAATACTTTATTCAAATAAAATACTTTCATTTCGAATGATAATAATAATAATTTCACTGTTGGACATACGCCTCCCCCAAGGATCTCTAAACCGGTCGGTCCTGTGCTGATCGCATCCAGCGGCTTCCCGCGACCTTTACCATATCGTTAGTCCACCTTGTGGGGAGCCTATCAACGCTGCGTTTCCCGGTACGTGGTCGCCACTCGAGGACCTTTACGCTTCAACGGCCGTCAGTACTCCTCGCAATGTGCCCGCAATTCTTTGGGCTATATCGGTGATCTTGGTTCTGCGAATCTCAACATTTCTGATATGATCACGCAGAGAAACTCCGAGCATAGCTCTCTCCACTGCCCTTTGGGTGACCTTGAGCCTTCTTACGAGGCTTATTGTAAGCGGCCACGTTTTGGTTCCATAGGTCAATACTGGCAACACACACGAATCAGACTTTCGTCTTGAGACACTGCGGTAGATGGCCCGAGAATATGCCACGTAGCTTCCCGAACGCTGCTCAGCCGAGTTGGATTCGTCGATTGACCTCTTTCTGGCCCAGGTACCGACAGAAACGAAGGCTTTCTCATAGTCCACAAACGCTAAGCATAATGGCAGATTATACTCTTCGGTCTTCTGTTTAATTTGGCTCTTGAAAAAACAAGGAACAGGTGTGGTTGATGTCACGTAAAGCTGTCCATAAACGTTTTCAATTGCGGCCAAAAGCTTAGCTTGCGATAAAACTATTCTGCTGTCCTCTGTCTTCAGCTTCGTCAGCAAGCTCTCTCCACGCGCCAGATCTCTAACGAACACTTTGGAGCCTTTGTTCTGCTCGAAGACCTCTTTAATACTTTCCGTATTAAATTGGCTTATGTCGAGAGTTAGGAACTTGAAGATCTGTTTAGTGAGCTGCCGGCGCCGACGAGCCTCTTCAGAGCACTGCAGAACCATTTCATGTCTTTCCTCCATCAGCCTTAACGTAAGCTCTGAGATTTTCTTGTCTTTTTTGGCACAGCGGGGATTAAAGATCTTTGAACCCACCGTACGGACAGCTTCTACGAACCTGTCAATTCATGTATCCATATCTATGCAGTCCTTCAGGCATTCGAAACAATTTTGTAGTTCGAGTTGAAAGTGTTCGGGGTTTGGGACCTCTCAGATTAGACCCTGAGATTCAGCCTCTTACCAATCGGTGATCGCTTATCGTGCTTAAACTTAGCAGTGCTGCAGTACCTACTTTAAGTAAAAAAGTATTTTGTATTTTACACTATATTTTACAAATACAAAATGCATCTCGTATAGTATTTCAAATAAAATACAAAATACTTTTAAAAAAAAGTATTTTAGTACAAAATACAAAATACGTATTTTGTATTTGGTATTTGTATTTTAAATACAAGTATTTGAAATAAGTCACAACTCTGCGTACCACGTACCAACAAGGTTCAATTTGGCACTGCTAAAGTACTCGCCTCGTGTTCGGAGTGTACTATGACTTTGGCGCAAGCTCTACGAGACTAACGAAAACACACTAAGGGCAATATACATAAAGAAATCTGTTTACCATCACTATTCTGCCAACGTTTTACGGTACTGGTCCGCGTTGGTAGTCGGCGCAGGTCTTCTGTATAAGTATACAAAATGGTGAAGAATGTGCCGACAAGCTCTGAATGTAGATGGAAAGTTCAAATCTGCTCTGATAAGCCATCCAGTTTGTCCAGTCTACTATAGACAGGCAGCCCCCGCCTATACCAGCTTTCTTGATGTAGCGGTTATTATTATTAGTACCGATAAGAGCTGGTGGATAGCGGCTGGCAATCAGCTTCCTATAAGTATGCTTTTTATTTCTATTACTTTTTTAAATCCCTACTTTTAAGTAAATTAGTTTGGACTACACATCGAACATTTTATATACCTAGTTTATCTGTATAATATGCTTAGGTACCTATAATTACTATCAACCTTCTAGTTATCAATCATCCTAATGACTCGTACGCAAATAAATACGGATGAAATTGTAATAATTTTCAATTAAGTTGGTATAGGTAATCAGTTCCTAATAATTTTCATTGGAAGATTAAGCAATATTTTTTTAATTAATAAACGTAATGATCAATTAATGTACTAAATAAATAAATTCTTGTGTGTTGACTCAATTTTATTTATTAGTTTTATTTAGTCACCGCACCGCACTGAAATAATTAAATTAAACATAACATCTCAGACCAACTTGGTCTGAGTTTATCATATAATTTAAACTAAGAATCATAAATGGTAAGAATATTCGTTCGCCTGTGAAGAAACAAGCCCATGTTTTAGTGTACCTATGTAGGTATCAGAGTTTCGAGGATCTATGTGGATTGGCCCCCCCGAGTAGTAAAAAGTCACGGGTTCAAGTCCTGTTTCATTACTTGTTTTTTAAATTATTTGTGCCGTGAAAGTGGTGTTATTTTGATACAGAAGTACCTATCCGTGTTGACGAGCAGTTATGAGGAATCATTGAAATAATGGTTTTGTGGTGTGTATATGACGTAGAGAATTCTATAGTGCACCATGGCGTCTGGATGTCGATCTTTATTTCTTTAATTCAAAATTGCTTCGGAGTGGATTTTGTGCAGTGAAAGTGGTGTCGTTTCGTTGCATAAGCATCCGTGTTGACGAACAGTTATGAGGAATCATTAAAATAAAGGTTTTGTGTATCTGGCGTTGAGAATTGTATAGTGGTTGGAAATCCCACTATACAATTCTCATTAGAGGCCTTAGTATGAGTTTTGATAGTTTTCGAGCTCGATCAAACGTATCGTCTTTCTTCATACATTAGCCACTGTTTCTGATAGTTTACGCTAGGGGCGTTAGTGGGCAATGTATGAAAAGAGACGATACGTTTGATCGAGCTCGAAAACTAACAAACTCGTACTAAGGCCTCAGTTACAATCATGAGGTCTGTTGCCATGCATTTCTTTCCAAGCACTCCCTAGATGCATTAAAATGTGTGACGCCCATATTTTAATGCAAACATCAAGAAAGAAGACATAAATACAGACAGGGCTGTATGGACTTGATATCATTTGCCCGTCCCGTTAGGGACAAAAGAAAAAAAAAGAGTGTTTGGCGGGAAACCATGGCGTCTGGATGTCGATTTTCATTTTGATAATTCAAAATTGCATCGGAGTGGAATTTTAGTGAAAGTGGTGTCGTTTCATTGCATAAGCATTCAGTGTTGACGAACAGTTATGAGGAATCATTGAAATAAAGGTTTTGTGTATATGACGTTGAGAATTGTATAGTGGTTGGAAATCCCACTATACAATTCTCAACAGTCACCATCATGAGGTCTGTACCATGCATTTCTCGCCAAGCACTCCCTAGATGCATTAAAAAGTGTGGCACCCACATTTTAATGCAAAAATCAAGAAAGAAGATGAAACTTTATACTTGGCTCTATGGGCTAGATCCCTTTGCCGTCCCGTAACAGGGATTTTTTTTTAAAAATAAGAGGAGTGTTTGGCGGGAAACCATGGCGTCTGAATGTCGATCTTTATTTCGATAATTCAAAATTGCTTCGGAGTGGATTTTGTGCCGTGAAAGTGGTGTCGTTTCGTTGCATAAGCATCCAGTGTTGACGAGCAGTTATGAGGAATCATTGAAATAAAGGTTTTGTGTATGTGACGTTGAGAATTGTATAGTGGTTGGAAATCCCACTATACAATTCTCATCAGTCACCATCATGAGGTCTGTACCATGAATTTCTCGCCAAGCACTCCCTAGATGCATTAAAATGTGTGGTACCCACATTTTATTGCAAAAATCAAGAAAGAAAATATGAAACTGAAGACATGGCTGTATGGGCTAGATCCCTTTGTCGTCCCGTAACAGGGAAAATTTAAGAAAAAAAAAAATAAGGGTGCGTTCCAAAACGCTCTGGGGCTTTAGACAACATGCACTTCGACAATCGCTCTCGCTATCGCTAAGTCAAAAAATGTATGGGATTGACATAAGCAATCGAAAAGTGACGTCATCAAAATAATCGAGTCGAAAATTGCTAGCCAAATGTCAGTTTTCGTTTCTATTGAACCGAAACGCAAGCAATAGAAGGCGTCGCTCGCTAACTTCCCATACAATGCGTAGCCAACGTGCAGCTTTGAGACTCGAAACCGACAAACTAGCGTTTCGATCGATCGCTTGGCTTTCGATCGCCGAGACCATGTAGAAAACGCTTGTGAAACACGTTATTGATTAAAATATCAGCAAAAAAAATAGTTTTTATTATTTCATACGCTACGTAGGCGTAATATAGTGTTATTAAAGTTTGTAGAGGTGCATTCTGGGATATACTTTTATGGAAGGAAGGACAGAAAGTCAAAGCAATAGCCCTTAACACAGCTGGAGGATACAGTGGAAAAGATAAAGAAATTAAAGTGGAAATGGACGGAGCCCATACTTAGAAATAACATACAGAAGTGGACAAGAGATGTTACTGAATGGGGGACCCATTCAGGTATCAATGTAAGAGGAAAAAGGGCAGACAGAAGAGGAGATGGTCAGATGACATTAAGAGGGTAGCAGAGCCTTTGTGGTTACGGTTGGCCAAGAACAGATTAGATTAGTACCTATGGAAAAGGCTGGATGAGGCCTACGTGTCAGGAGGACACACCGAAAAATAAAAACAATAATCAAAATAGTGTTAATACTGTAATAAATTTAGATTATAATGTAAAACATTTTCAGTATTAAATGGGTTTGAAATTGAATAGTTGTATTTTTTAGTAAGAATATACATTATTTGTACACAGTGGTTGTATATTAAAGTTTATATGTAATAGTTATTCTCATGACCGGGTCATGCTGGCAGAGTAGAATAGCACCACCAACCCTATATCTATAAATAGGCGTCGTAGAAGGAAGCTAATGGATCAGATAAGGGGTATTGATCACCTTATATGCTGTCCACCAATCTGCATTGGGCAAGTGTGGTGAACTACTGCCTAAGCCTTCTCAGATAACAAGGAGAGGCCTGTGTCCAGTGAGTGTAATTAAAAAGGCTGTTATGTTATGATGATGAATTGTTTGCTTAGGTTATTATTTAAAAATACATTATCTTAATTTGTTGTGGGCTGCCCGTAACAATGAGTGTATCTCATGCACCCAAAACATATTTGAGACTAAAAACTATAGACTCTCTAATCTGTGAAACTAATAGAAAACTTTAATAAAATGCCTGATTGATTTATTATTTGGAGATAGATTTACATATTCCACATTTTGAACACTGGTGACAAAAGAAATGCCTATGGAACTTAACAACAATTTCACATTATTTTACAATCAAAACTATTTGTGTGCTTGTGAAAGTTTTCATGTTAGGGATTTATTTGTATGAAACAGGAGATCATTCACCCCCTAAAAGAACAGACCTAAGGTATTTGTATGTATGTACATACAACTATTTGTTGATGTTATTGTATGAACATTGTGGATGCGTGGTGTATAGCGTGAATCTATATCTTCCGGATGTAGATTTTTGACTCGATAGTAAAAATTGTTTCGGAATGGATTTTGTGCAGTGAAACTGATGTTATATTGATGCACAAACATCCATGACGACAAGCTGTTAAGAAGAATCATTAAATAAAAGTTTTATAATGTTAATTTATTTAATTTTATGTAACTTTTAATTTTGAGCAACAGGAAACATTAATTAGATTTTCTGTTCCTCATTATTCAAAGTTTTATTCCTCCAGGATTGAAGATTCCTAGTTTTGATAAAATAAAACAATTACATTAATCTTTTATTTATTTTTTACATAAAGCTAACATGGTCAGCAAAGTTACTCGATTTTTCATTTAAGTCTACAAATCCAACAATGTCATCCTTGCTTGTTGTATATGTCAGTTTCCAGGGCCATTTCAAAGAATAATACTGCTTACATATTTTTCCTGACCCAGTATTTCACCTGATGCAACTGTAGGTGTTAGAGTAACTCATTAAATAATTATAATGGTAATTTGTCAATTGGTTTGCTGATGATCATCTGAAAAATAAAATAAGCATTTTAACTTTAGGTTGAAAATTACAGGATTTATTTTCCTAATAATTTATATACTAATTCTACACTTATTCACAGAAAATTGATTAAACCTTTTTATCTAGAGAGAAAGAGATAATCACTCAGAAATTCTGTATAACTAGACGTTAATTTGATGCTGTTGTGGTGGAGTGGTTAATTTAGATTGCTTAGATTAATTAGGTAATGGCTTAGAATATTGGGTAACTTGATAAACCTAATAGAAAGTGCTGTGTGGAGCTTTCTGATTCAAGATGTAGGTACATACTGATTTTAAACTGCGATCAAGACCACATACAGAATGAAATAATCATAATTATTCCTGTCTTTTGAGAAATCTCATAAAATATTAAAAACACATAATACAAATACCAGAAACTTCTAGACAGGCTATCTTATGTGGTTTTCGCTCATAAGGTGCATAAGAATGATCATGACGCTTTCTCGAGTAACTCTTATCACGGAATTGATCTGAAAATGAAATAAAAATATATCATTAATCCCTGGACGATTATTAATATCCAGACACAATTGATTTTAATTGTGTTCTCGCGCTCCTGAGCGCGAACGGGGCTTAACGAGTTAAGAAAAGTAGTCATCAAAGTCATCTTGGCTTAACTTTTGCAATGTACAAATTTAATTAAATTTGTAACTACATGTGCAAAATAATGGTTAATAAGAATATATGTATTGTTAGATAGATAAATGTTAATAAAATATTACCTATTTCTGTGGGAACAGTTGATGGTTTTCCTCAGTATTCAACAGTTTATGGTAAGATATCTCGAGTTTCAAAAATAAAGATGGACAAGCACCAATCTTCAATTTATCTCCATGACAATTTTTTTCTCAAAATGTTTATATAGGGCACGTAGGTAGATGCATGTTTTATGGTTTTTTCACTAGGAACTATAACCTAGGTATGTCTTTTCATAGAAAATAGAAATGATTCTATGAAATTGATGAAACTTATAGGTCCTGTTGTAAATTACTTCGGTCGGTACGCAACACTTGTGGTGTGGTACATTATCGTAAACCACCAAACCACCGATGGGACACATAAGTAGATTCAAAGTGGCGAAAACGCCGAAAACTCTTCATGAAATAAATTTAATTTATTTAGGTTATGTTAGTTTGTCATTTTCAATTTTTGACATTTCTTCTCTCGCTAACTATAGACAAAAATTTTGAGTTATCGATACGACGCCTCGATTAAGCGATCGCTACGTTACTGTCACTTTGGCTACCAAACGATAATCGCTATCGCTGAAGCGTTAGCGATTAGACACAACGTAGTGTATTATATACTCTTTGATTAGACAAACCGACTCGCTTGTAAGCGTGAGCATGTTGTCTAAAGGCTCTGGGTAGAGTAAAGGTAGAGTAAATTTTACCCTAAGATACTATCAGAGTAAATTTTCGCATACATTCATTCCTAATCGTTTTGGGGTGCGTTCCAAAACGGTTAGGGTAAAGTAAATTTTACTCTAAACCGTTCTAAAATACACCAGAGTGAAACCGAATGTATGCGAAAATTTACTCTGTGACACTGACATGAAGTGAGGTTTTTTTAGATTTTGAGTCGCAGTTTGGAGGTTATAACATATGATCAATATTGAATATCTCTATAATCATACGGAAAGTAATATAAATCGTCTTCAGTCAACCATGGAAGAAATTGACGACTTTGTTGATTCTAAACACGATCTTTTGGTTAGCGCAGTCTCAAAATTAGATAAAACGCAACATATTACTGAACCTACTAGAAATGAGCCCACAAATCTTCATTCAGAGTTTAATCTAATAAAAAGATCAAATAAAATAGACATAAATAAAGTGGCAAAAGTGTTAGAAGATACATCGCACCATTTGCAAATAAGTAAAAAGTTGAAGAAGAGCCAAAATGCTTTCAATATCCTGCCTAAGCCATTGGAAAAACCACAAGCAGAAAGAATCAAAAGATCTACTGGATATGAAAAAAATAAAACTAAGATTGGACGCTGGGACCCAGTTGTTGCTAGAAGTCGCACAGTTGATTTTGTTTCTTTCCCTCTAAAAAATGCATCTGCAAAACTACAACCAACTCAAGATTTTCTATCAAAGTTAAAATTAAAATCGCCATTGGAGAAAGAGTTAGATGAAATAGACCCACCTCCTATTGAGGAAGTTGAAGAAGAAGAGCAAAAATACCCTATGTCTTATGAAGAAATGTTGGAGCACAGACAACAGTCAGCTAAACTCCGTGCCCAGCAATCTTATAAAGCAGCAAAGGCTAAGAGGCAGAGTAAAATAAAGAGTAAAAAATACCACAGGTATGTTTATTAGTTTCGATTTGCACTAGTGGATTATTATCCATAACATTTTTAGTCCTACTAATGTTATAAACGTGAAAGTTTGTCTGGATGTGTTTGTTACTCTTTCACGCTAAAACTACTGAACGGATGTTAATTAAACTGTACAATAATATATCTCATACATACATCATATTATCATATAGGCTATAATTTAACTGACATTGATTCTAGCAAACCCGGTGGTTACTATAACTTAAATTTATACGACTACAAGTACAGATAAATAGGTACAATTTGTTTACGTAAATATTAGTACATATAACTAGCTTCTGCCTGCGACTTTGTCTCTGCAGGATTAGTATAATAAATTATAGCCTATGTAGTAGTAGTAGTTTTTGCGTGCAAGAGTAACAAACATCCAGACATCTATCCATACAAACTTTGGAATCTATAATATTTCATAGTAGGATATTAGTGTATAATATTAAATTTATTCAACCAGGGTACTTAAGAAAGAGAAACTTAAACAACAGCTGAAAGAATTTGAGGAATTGCAAAAGAAAAATCCAGAGGAAGCTTTACAGAAGCTAGAAGCGCTTGAAAAGGCCAGAGCGCTTGAGCGTCATACACTGAGACACAAAAACACAGGAAAATGGGCCAAAAATAAGATGATAAGAGCTAAATATGATAAGGATGTAAGTATAACATACAACAATCATTACTAGGATATTATATATTTCTATTATTTTTCATTAATTATCAAAGCTTGGTCACCTGTCACTATTTTGAGGCACTGTAGGCGGTATTTGGTTTTGTGTTTGCCCTACTCAAACTTTTTGGGATTAAGATAGTACATACTATGTATTTATTTAAATATGCTATTTCTTGTTTCAACTCATTTTAAACAACTGTTAACTTTATAGGTGAGGCAACAATTGGCTGAACAACTAGCTGTAAGCAGGAGCTTGACACATAAAACCCAAGACATCCAGAGCTCTGACGATGAGGCAGACGATAATGAAGTAGTATCTGATATGACTTTGTCACAAGACCCAATGAATCCTTGGATGCTACAAACATCAAATAAGTCCAATATAGATTTTGAATTTAATTTTGGCTATAAAAAATATTTGCAAGCTAAAATGAATAACAAGAAAGATGACAGTGATTCTGAACCAAATGATGATGATAGTTCTAAGGGCAAAAATGAAAATAGTACCATAGATATTAGTACTATAAAAGATGGCATAAATAAAGTATCACAATCTGAGTCCCCAGAAGATGTTGTAGAGTATATTATTGACACTGCTGCTATCAAAATGTCTATAGCTAATAGGAAAGTTACTGAGAAATTGGCACCAATAGTAAAAAACAAATCTGTTGTGGCAACTTCAAATTGGGTAGTTGATACTATTGATGACTTGAAAGAAAATGTCACAAATTCAGTATCAACTGCATTTGAATCTTTAGAAGATAATGTGGCTAAGAAGGTAGAAAAGAAACTGAAGACTCTAAGGGTCAATATTGAAAGGTTGGAAAGGTCCACTAAGTATGACAAAGAAAAGAAAAAGAAAAATAAAGAACATGATAATTTTGAATATTTGAAGATGAAAAGCAATAAGATAAAAGCTGTAATTGATGAAGAACTACTAGAAACTGGTAAAACAAATAGAAATGTTTCAGATGATGTAAAATCACCATTAAAAATCTTAGAAACATCACAAAAAGCCTCACAAGAAGGTACAAATTCAGACATAGATCCCAACAGGTTTATTGAAGTAAAGCCAAAGTACTTAAACACTGCTTTGCCTAATTTAGATAATGATAATGATGAATTAGATGATGACCAAGTGGTTCCAAAAGTCAATATTGAGGAAGTTTTTGAAGAAGATGATGTAGTTGCAAGTTTTAGACAAGAAAAAGAAGATGAAATAAACAAAGACAAACCAACAGACATTGACTTAAGCCTGCCTGGTTGGGGAACTTGGGGAGGAAAAGGTGTTAAGGCGCCAAAACGTAAAAGAAATAGATTTATACTTAAAGCTCCACCCAAAATGCCAAGACGCGATGAAAACAAGGGTGATGTTATAATTAAAGAATACAAGGAACCTAAATTAGCATCCCATAAAGTATCAGACATCCCATTTCCCTTCACAAGCATAAAAGAGTATGAGGCTTCAGTAAGAGCGCCCATAGGAAACACTTTTATTCCTGAAAAGGCACACAAAAAGTTGATTAAGCCTAGTGTGATTACCAAGGCTGGTACCATAATAGAACCAATGGATGAAGATGAACTGCTGCTGCCTAAAAATCGTAGATTCAATAACAAAGATGTGATAGGTCTTTTGGCTAAGAAATAAAAACCAATTTTGGACATTTATGTATTTTATTTTGCTTAAAAATTAGTTTGTTAAATCTACATGCCAACTCTAACAGGGGGAGACACTAAGATGACACCATCACCTCGAACAAATAACATAGGAATGTTTCTTTTAGTTGTTCTATACACTTCTTCATATGTTTCTTCATCAATTTCCACAGTTGTTATAGTTTCTTCTGCATCACCAAGCACCATATTTAAATGTTGATCATAGGCCTACAACATAAAATTTGAATTATTTATCAGTTGTAACAGAGGAAATTTACAAATCTAGTGAGATATCTTCATAATGCTTTCCTGGGATTACGCATTTAGCCATAGTGAGGTATCTTTGTACCGTTACCCACAAAATATAGTCATTGGAGTGATAGTGAACAATGGGTTAATATAAAAAAGGAAAACTAAAAAGTGTTGTACTTTTATTAGTCTTACTTCATAATATAATTTATGTACCAATAAACTATTATTGGTAGGTATGTTATTCACAATTAACTTTATTGAAAACTAATAATAATAGCAGGTTTTACCACCTTACAGAACAAACACTACAGTAACATAATCAGGGTTTGAAATTATCAAGATAAATATGCCCTTTGATAATTGTCACGATAATTATCATGATAGTTATCAGATAATTATCAAACAGATATAAGCCGTATTTCTTGGCATTACGTAATGTTGAGGAAACAATCTATTCCATATTTTACCATATTTTACAGGATTTCCAGGATTTCCATATTTTACAGGATTTCTGTCAAATAACGTCAAAAGTACCACTTCACTGTGCGAGGTTTTTAAGTTATATTATAAAAATAATAGTTTAATCGTATTTAAAGTAGTTTCAAATTGTGCCGATAAGTGCTGTGCAACTGTGTTGTTGTGGATATCACGCTGCTGCACCGAAAACACGTAGGTTTTCGATAATAACAATCAGCTGATTTTGACTGTATAGTTTTAGTGCGGGTAGTTACGTTTTAAAGGTTTGTAGATAAAGCAAACGATTCATTCACATTCTATTTATTGAAGAACAGCGGTGCCATCTAGCGACGAGTAGTAAAACTAAATATCAAGAATTGACAGTATCATCTGCTTTAAAATGGTTAACTGTGCTGCTTGCGGTAGGTTCCTCTCGTCGGCAGGGGCCGCTGTGTGTAGTGCCTGTCCTATGATGTACCATAAAGCGTGTGTCGCCTTCCCAGATAAGGCGCAAGTAAGCAAAGGTTGGATTTGCCCTAATTGCAAGAAAGGTGTCCGTAAAGGCGATAACACTCTCACGCCGGTGAAGAGCGTCTGTGAGGACGTCGTAGTGGAGTCACCCCCCGTCGGGCCCGTTGATGCTCATCCTCGTAGTATTGAGGAAACAGTGGCAGAGGCTACTTCGGGATCGGTATTAGGAACTGCGCTTCTGGGCGCTGACGACTTCCGCCGGGAGTTTTTGGAGGGCATGGCGGAGATGCGTATATTTAGATCAGAGATGTCGAAGTTGCGAGAGTCTATAGACAGTATCTCGGTGCGACTGACTGGCGTTGAGCGTAGGTTAGATGTTCTCGAGCAAGGGCAGGAGGGAGCTCCGGCGGCTATAGCAAACCTCGAGCGCACCGTTGCGGAGCTTAAGATGGAGTTAAATGACCGCGACCAGGAGGCCCTTCTCGCTGATCTCGATATCAGCCATCTCCCCGAAGTGAAGGGCGAGAATACCCTGCACGCCGTGACCGTGTTGGCTGGGCGATTGGGTGTTACTCTCGAGGAGCGTGATGTAGTTTTCGCGGAGCGTATCGGCGCGGCGCCCGCGCCTGGCGACGCTAGTGCGCGCCCGCGTCGTGTCGTGGTGCGCCTGGCGCGCCGCCGGCTGCGCGACGACCTGCTGCGTTCCGCGCGCGTGCGCCGCGCGCCCGCCGCTACGGACGGGGCCCGCGTGTACATCAACGAGCGACTGACCCGCCCCAATCGACTGCTGTTTCATCGCGTGCGTGAGGAGTGCCGCAGGCTGCTGTGGCGCTACTTTTGGACGAAGCGTGGTCGCGTTTATGCGCGGCAAGGGGACGGAAAGCCAGCGTTTCCCTTTCGCTCCGAGATGGATCTTGAGCGGGTGTTCGGCCCGCGGCCTACATCCTAACTATTGGCTTCTTGAACCGCGTATGACAACAATATTAACGCTAACCGTATTTGATACTTTCTTATCTTTAATCGTATTTATATTTTTTAAAAATGTGTTCTATTTTGTTATGGTACCATGTATGTCGCATATTAGTAATAATTGTATTCTCGAATTAAATCTAATTGTGTTCTTGAATCTACTTATGAAATACATCATTGAATCATATTGTGTTGCGCAGTGTGCATTGTGTTGTTTTAAACGTCAAATCTCCTAAATTAACCAAAATCGGGTTGTATAATGCAGGTTCCCTCGGTACAAATCACGATAATTTTATAGCTGCGGTGACAAATCATGACGTAGATATACTGGCTGTAAATGAGACTTGGCTCAAGGAGGGTGAGGAGGGGCGCGCGCCTACTCTGCCGGGTTACCGGCTGCGTCACATCCCACGGCCTCGAGGAGTGCGCTCTCGCGGTGGGGGGGTAGGTTTTTATATTAGGCGTAATGTTAGTGCTCGCCTGTGGGCTCACCCGGTGGACCCGTTGCACAAGGCAGTTGAACAGATGTGGCTCACGATGACTTTTAACGGAAAAAAGCTTATAGTAGGTACAGCATATAGACCACCGTGGATGAACGTAGATTTATTTTTTGATGCGATTTCGGATTCCATTAGCTCTATCGCTAGTTATGACCATTTGATCCTTTTAGGCGACTTTAATATCAACATACTTCATGGTCATGATGGCAACGTCGCCAAGCTTAACACACTAATGGCTTGTTTTAACCTATCGCAGATCATAACTGAGCCGACTCATTACACCACTCACAGCGAGACCCTTATTGATGTGGTTTGTACTGATTTCCCTGCTAGAAGCGTTACTCTTGATCGTGTAGGAACTGAGATCGGTCACTGCCTGTTGGTTTGTGAATTTAATATCAAGCGTGAAAAATATTTTCCACAAATTATTACGTATAGACCATTTAAAAATATTTGTGAGAGGGCATTTGAACATGATGTTGAAAATGTAGGATGGGATCGTGTAGCCGGGCTAAAAAATGTAAATGAGATGGTTAATGTTTTTAATGCATTAATTTTATCTATCTATGACCATCATGCACCTGAGAGGACCATCAGTATCAGGGACAGAACTCCGCCTTGGATTACGGACACAATCAAACGAATGATGAGGTTACGTGACAATGCCTTGGATAATTATCAAAAGAAAAGACCAAACAGTTCCATTTCTTATTATAAGACATTAAAATCCTTAGTCAATAAGGCTCTGTTTCATGAGAAAACGGCATATTTTAATTATAATATAAATAACAAAATAAATGATCCCAAGTTATTATGGAAAAACCTGAAACAAACCATCTTGCCTCAGAAAACGAAAGAACTGCCATCATATATAAATGATCCTACAGCCATAAATGATCATTTCATGAATATACCAGGATCTTCAGCTGTTAGCATCTCAGTGCTGACTCATTTTGAGTACAATAGGTTCACAGAGGCGGTTTTCCAATTAAAAACTACTAGCCTAAATAATATTGTTAAAATCATACGTAGTCTGAAATCCAATGCGGTCGGGTGTGATGCCATTAGCTTGGACATGCTTATTAGGACTTTCCCCTACACAATGGATGCCATCAAAGATATTGTCAATGCTTCGATCGCCACGAATACATACCCAGACATCTGGAAACAGGCTATAGTACTTCCGCTACCTAAAATCAATAGCCCAACAGATTTAAAGGACTTGAGGCCAATCAGTATATTGCCCTGCATGTCGAAGATATTGGAAAAGGTGGTGTGCGAGCAATTGACAGCGTTTTTGGAGAAGAATGGTATCTTGCCGATATATCAATCAGGATTCAGAAAGGGACGAGGAACAACAACGGCATTGCTTGACATCACTGACAATATTCTACATGCTCAAGACCAGGGATTATGCACATTACTGGTGTTGTTGGACTATTCCAGGGCCTTTGAGTCCTTAAATATTAACCTTTTGTTGTCCAAACTGAAATATTATGGCTTTGACTGGAAAGCATTGCAATGGTTCCACAGCTACCTCAGCAATCGGTCCCAGAATGTCAAATTGTGTCGAAGCGATGGTTCCTCATTGGAGTCAGAAAGAGCGATGATTCACAGGGGTGTACCACAAGGGTCCATATTAGGACCGATCCTGTTTATCATATACACTGCAGACATTACATCACAAATTGCTCATTGCAAATATCATGTGTATGCAGATGATACACAGATATATATCTCTTTCAAACCTCAAGATATTGATCAAGCAATAAGTAAAATTAACGAGGATCTCTCCAGTATCGCCGCATGGTCAGATAAAAACTGCCTTCTGTTGAATTCGACAAAAACAAAGTACATAATATTTGGTACAGGATGTCAGCTTGCTTCATTGAGACCTTCTATTAATGTTAATTTCAACGGAGAACGTATAGAAAGAGTCTGTGAGGTTCGCAACCTGGGTCTGATTATGGATTGTAACTTGCGGTTTGATAAGCACATTCAGTGTTCGGTCAGTAATTGTTTTTATAAACTGAGAGTACTCTATAAAGTAAGGCATTTCCTCGGTGAGGGGCTGCGGGTCCAGCTAGTGGAATCTCTGGTGCTGTCAAGACTAAATTACATGGATGCTGTCTATGGTCCACGCATACTTGTGAAAACACAAAAGTTGATCCAGCGGCTCCAAAATGCTTGTGCACGTTTTTGCTTTGACATTCCACTTAGGGCTCATGTGTCTCCTTACTTAAACAGTCATACTATGCTCAAGATGAGACATCGTCGTAAACTTCATATTGCGTGCCTAATGTTTGGCATAATTAAGAGCAGTGAACCCAGTTATTTGTACAGTAAGCTTTCGTGGTTAGCAAGCGGGAAGCCCTTGGGACAGCGTAGGCTTCCTCTTCAGTTGGCTATAACAAAACACAACACTGCTGCGTTTCGTGGTAGTTTTCGATATGCAGCCTCGAAATGTTGGAATAATATCCCACCACCGATTAGGAACCTGCAACACATTCAAAGTTTTAGATCTAAGTTGAAATGTTTTTTATTAACTCATCAAAAAGCAGAAGAGGCCCAAGTACACGACACAAGTGCTTTATGATGTATTTTAGCAGTAATTTTAGCAGTAATACGAGATTTTTAAAATTTTTATTTTTTTTTTACTTTTTATTTTTTAATTATATTTATCTTTATGGTATGTCCTGTGTAATCAATATTATTTATTTTTTATCATAATCTGTTGCATGAAGTTGTGTTTGCTTGTAGCTTGTATTGTTTTGTGAATTTTGTTCGTTTGTTTCATTCCTTGATAATTGTCACCACAGATTAGAACTGTTTGTCACACACAGATTCAGACTAGTGTAGAGAGATACCTACTCAGCTGATCAGCTCACAAAATAAAGGGTAGAAGTCCACAGACTACATGATAATATATGTTATTTTAATGTTCTTTTTTAGTTCAATTATTCTCCCTATAGGGATTAATTTTGTTTTTAAAATATGTATCACGGGCAAGGCAAAGGGATCTAGCCCACACAGCCATGCCTATATTGTTACTATCTCTTTTCTTCTTAGTTCCTATGAATGAAAGGCAAATGTATTGTGCGCCCACTGCCATTTTAAATCTTGGTTTAATTACGCTTTTTTTTTATCTTATTTTTATAGTTTTAGTATTGGAGTAAGTACTTTTTGATGTCCTAATTAACGATGTTGAGATCGGTTCCAGCGGAAGACCAGCGCTAGCTGCAAGGCTGGCATTATGCTGAGCTGGGACCGTTTGAGACAAATAATTATTATATAATAAGTATGATTTTTTTGTTTAATTTTAGTGTTGTTGTCTCAATAAACGTTTTTTCTTTCTTTTCTTTCTTTCTTTCTTTCATATTATTGTACACAACTCAAGTTATGCTAAGAATAAAAAAACCAACTTCAATTTCTGTTCCGGCCACACACAAAACAAATTAATGAAGAAAATAATGAATAAGTGATAGTTCAAACACGAAAATCTGACAAACAGGGAATCTCCACTATTGATGTTAAGTGGCTCATTATGATACATGCAGTTGTTGAATGCAACAAATAACAAGTGGCAAATATTTTCGATTATATTTATCACAATAATTATTAACCTTTATTTATCTTGATAATTATCTGGATAATTTTCAAAGATTCACTTCAAACCCTGGAAATAATGCTCTGTTGTCTGTAATTAACAGTAACTGGTTACCATTAGCTGGCAGGTGTATGCCATGTACATAGCTTTTTAAATAACACATTACTAACATTGTTGTTGAGTGACTGGTTTGGCAATTGTCGAATATTAGTTAGAATATAATAGGGAAACATTAGACTTACGTGCAGTTTACCTCTTAATTCCCTTTCATTTCGCATTTTGACGTAAATCCTTTCATCTAAGCTAAGCCTTATCAAATCTAAGGGTTCCTTGACAGTCATAACCGATACCTGAAATAAGTACAAAATAGATAATGTGAAATCTATACACTAATTAACAATGAAAGTCATATTATTCAATGTTCGTACAAATTTCTGCACAGTACATTAAGAATTTATAACGGAGATTGACCGGCGTTTTACACAAGATTTTCAAACAATGCCGACTACTTACATTTTCTCCATCGTCTGCCATTTTTATTATTTATAAAAATAATAAATTTATGTTGTTGTAATAAGTAGAAGTTTTAATGCAAGAAAAATGTATTTGCAAAAGACATTAGACAGTTAAAATAAAATTAAACTGTAAATTATTTTCACAGCAAAACCTTGATCAAACTAGCTTGACAGCAAGCATTGAATTTGACATTGACAATCAATATTGTCATTTTTTTTTTGTTTTTTTTTTTTTTTTTGTTAAATTTTCCCTGTTACGGGACGGCAAAGGGATCTAGCCCATACAGCCAAGTCATCAGTTTCATCTTCTTTCTTGATTTTTGCATTAAAATGTGGGTGCCACACTTTTTAATGCATCTAGGGAGTGCTTGTCGAGAAATGCATGGTACAGACCTCATGATGGTGACTGATGAGAATTGTATAGTGGGATTTCCAACCACTACACAATTCTCAACGCCACATACACAAAACCTTTATTTCAATGATTCCTCATAACTGTTCGTCAACACGGATGCTTATGCAACAAAACGACACCACTTTCACTGCACAAAATCCACTCCGAAGCAATTTTGAATTATCGAAATAAAGATCGACATCTAGACGCCATGATTTCCCGCCAAACACTCCTTTTTTTTTTTTTGGTAATTTTTCCCTGTTACGGGACGGCAAAGGGATCTAGCCCATACAGCCAAGTCTTCAGTTTCATCTTCTTTCTTGATTTTTGCATTAAAATGTGGATGCCACACTTTTTAATGCATCTAAGGAGTGCTTGGCGAGAAATGCATGGTACAGACCTCATGATGGTGACTGATGAGAACTGTATAGTGAGATTTCCAACCACTATACAATTCTCAACGCCACATACACAAAACCTTTATTTCAATGATTCCTCATAACTGTTCGTCAACACGGATGTTTATGCAACAAAACGACACCACTTTCACTACACAAAATCCACTCCGAAGCAATTTTTAATTATTGAAATAAAGATCGACATCCAGACGCAATGATTTCCCGCCAAACATTCTTTTTTTTTTTTGTTAAATTTTCCCCAAGGAGCTTATATTACCTATAGAATGGAGTCATTAGTCAAATGAAAAAAGTGAGGGCAAAAATTTTGACAACCCTTGACATTTCTTGACATTTCTAGAGAGGTTCTGTCTCTTTCTAGTAGGGTGCCTATAGCAGAAAAAATAATTACGGACAATCTTGGACTTCGTTAAGTTATTAAAATTAATTAATACTCAAAGTTTAAAATATTTTTGAGTTTATCATGACAAAGAATTAACATTCATAATAATTAGTTTTAATCTTCCGTACAACTGTCTGTTACTATAAGTAAATTTACACTTAACATTGGCGAAATATGAAAATGAAAAAGCTCTTTATTAAATGGACTTTGCTAAGTACTTTTAAATCGTCAAAAGCCCTACCACCATTTCGGGACGAAATAATAATTATTATGCTGAGATGGAGCAGAAATGGCGAAAGACTCCGGCGAAGAACTCCACAGCTTACAATACTGTCATTAGACAAATTTAAATTCCTCTCTCTTGCAATTTTGAAGGAAACGAGGATAAAGTTGCGGGCTGAGGCTAGTGAAATATATTATCAAGCAAAAATTTTACTAACCATTTCAGGAGTGTCCGTGTTTTTGAAAAAAGGGCATGCAGTTTGACGTAAGCAGTTGCCTATGTAATCAGTGCCTTGAAAGTGCAGGCTACATATTTTTGAACTTTCATAAAATATTGTTTTTAAAGGCACATTAGACAACCACATTTGCCGTCGCCTAGGGTCTTTCGGAAATCTAAAAAGAAAAGAAAATTTTATGTATACAGGCACTTTTAACTTGTAATTAGCATATTAAAAACTATCATTTGATAGGCTTGAATAGCACAGTCACAATTTTATTAATGCTGTGTCAATTTTACTAACCCAAATTCGAGTGAAGTTTGAGGTCACTGTGCATGTTGCACTCTGCGTTACATGTTAGTAGATGCAAATGTGAAAGATAAAATACACTATTACACTGGTAAAATACAATCAATCATTTTGAATATGTTTCTCAATTAAAATAATGTACATTGCACAAATTACATGTTTTGTTTGTAAATAAACATTCTCAACCAAAAATGGGTAGAACGATTTATGTATTATATATATTGTTAGCAGAAATGAAGAATGAATCGTTGCGAATCATGACGTCACCACAGCGCCGCCATAAAAGCAATCGTTAGTTCGCTCTCAGCCCATTTGCTTGTCGGACGTTGAAGGGTGAGGTCGGTTGAAGTGGTGATGACGTGATTTGCATTGAGTCATTTATTTCATCCTTATTGTTCGGTTATTGTGTAAAGAGTGGTTTTCTGTGCATTTACTTGTTATTTATGGTGAAAATCTAATTGAAAGTAAAATTGTTTATTTATCGTATTTTATTCCAGTCCTGATTCCTAAAATCAGAATTGGGATAAAGTTCCTACGCCTACATTAGAGGTTTTTTTTAGTTTAAAAAAGAAAATAACAAGCAGTTGCAGGGATTCGATTTATTATGCCGCTACCGTCACAAAATCGGAAAATACGCCACCGCGCCATGAGATTAAGCGTGGTATGTACAAGCAAATCACATCGACACCATCATAGATCTCGTTCTTGTAGTCGTGGGTCGCGCTCACGGTTGTCTAGGAGTGAAAATCTTTCACGGTTCCGTAGGAGTGATACTCGTGTGTCTACTCGGCACGTAGAATGTAGTTCGCGGTCTCAACGTAGCGCGTCTATACAGTAGATTCCGTACCTACTCATTCGCGACTTCGTCACAACAGAACCGATTTACATCATCATAGTGATCGTCGCGGGTCACGTGTAACGATTCGATGGGCGGAGACGTTAAGCGCGATAGTGTCTACACTAAATGCCATTGAGGAAAATACGGCGAGTGTAACGCCAACCCCGTCTGACCGTGTTCGTGTTAGAAATATTGCGAGTGTAACGCCAAACCCGCCTGACCGTGTTCATGTTGGAAGTATTGCGAGCGTAACGCCAAACCCGTCTGCACGTGTTCGTGTTAGAAATATTTCGAGTGTAACGCCAAACCCGTCTGACCGTGTTCGTGTTAGAAATACTAAGAATGTAACGCCAAACTCGTCTGATCGTGTTAATGTTAGTCCTACCCCCGATGCGAGGACAGCAACCCAATCGCAGCGCAGGTGCTTGCCGATGCTATTCTAGCATTAAATAAAGCAAGGTGCCACAGTAACTTTGTATCTAATTTTGTTCTATCGTCTATCAACAATTTTGGTGCGAGGAGGTAGAACGCGCAAAATTGGCTACGGAAAACATTGTTTCGTTTCTGGCCATTTATGTCAAGCCTAACCGCAGTAAATTGGTCAGCCATACACCAGCTAATACTTTTAAGTGTAATGTGTACCAAAAAACAATTAAGGATATAGGTAGCTCAAAAAAATTAGGTACATGTTCTTTGTGTGAAAAGACAGGTTACAAGGAAAGTGACTGTTTTGCCAAGGCTCGCTCACAGGGGCGTGGTACTGGTCGACGCACAGTTGATTTGTGTAATGAGTTAAATAATTCTTCAAAAATATTGACATCACCACCGCAGTGATTCAGGGTACACCTGTGGACGTTTTGATAGATAGTGGCGAGCGCGATTTCCTTAATATGCGATTCGGCTCTCACTTTTCTTCTATTCTATTCTATTCTTAATTAATGGCGTCGCTATACATTTACGTTACGCATTTTGCCAATGTCAAGTGGAGGAGTAATTAAGTAACTAAGGGTTGTGCGGTGGATTTGAGTTGGAAGTGGAGTCTCTCAACGCGTGTTTTTGCAGCGAGAACTCTGGAGAAACTCCAACAGTTTTCTTGTCGGCGTAATCTCATTGCGTATGTCACAATTACAGTGGAGTTCAGTAACATTGCTTTCGATATTGATTTTATGGTTGTACCCGCAACTTGTATGAATGAATACCCCGATTATTATCATAACTGACGTTCTCAATAGAGATGGTGTAATGCGATGTATTGAAAACATTATCTGAGGCGGGGTTCTCAATAAATCTTCGAAAGTGTACCTTCCTAACTACCGAGGTAACCTGGGCCGAGTTAGGCCGAGTGTCAGTTTAGGCCGAGTTAGGCCGAGTGTCAGGTAAGGCCGAGTTAGGCCGAGTGTCCGGTAAGGCCGAGTTAGGCCGAGTGTCAGGTTAGGCCGAGTTAGGCCGAGTGTCAGGTTAGGCCGAGCGTCTGACAGACTGAGGCTCAAAGCGGGCGGTCCAATTTCTGGACCTGGCCTGTTGTTTCCGCTGTTGCATCGTGTGAAACGTGTTGGTGTATATTTAATGGGGTCTCCCTGGGCGCGGACGGCCGATGCTGCTCATATGGGTTGGAGACGATGGCGGTTGTCATAGCGTTGCGAAGTTTTGAAGGCATTATTTGATTGGGGTGGCTTTCAAAGTCTTAATCGATTGCAATGCTCTGGGGTCCGCAGAGGGCAAGAGAGATCTTCTGCCAAGGGTTACACGCTGGATGATTTGTCTACGGGATTTTTTAATATCGAATATAGAAAAGGGAAATGGGTTCCCGAGAGTTGTGCAGCATTTTTTTTGCAAGTAAAGTCGTTAACCTAACGTCTATGTGTGCGTGTGTATGTTCGCAAGTCACGTAGCGCTCTGGCGTGGATCAAAGGAGCGTTACCCCAGGCGCACGCGTAAGGTGCCGTGCAGAGACGTCTGAGTATATGTGTTGGGCTTCGGCCTTGCAGACATATCTTACGATATGTGTTGGGCTTCGGCCTTGCAGACATATCTTACGATATGTGTTGGGCTCCGGCCTTGCAGACATATCTCACGATGTGTTGGGCTCCGGCCTTGCAGACATATCTTACGATATGTGTTGGGCTCCGGCCTTGCAGACATATCTTACGATATGTGTTGGGCTTCGGCCTTGCAGACATATCTTACGATATGTGTTGGGCTCCGGCCTTGCAGACATATCTCACGATGTGTTGGGCTCCGGCCTTGCAGACATATCTTACGATATGTGTTGGGCTCCGGCCTTGCAGACATATCTTACGATATGTGTTGGGCTCTGGCCTTGCAGTCATCTCTTACGATATGTGTTGGGCTCCGGCCTTGCAGACATGTCTTACGATATGTGTTGGGCTACGGCCTTGCAGACATATCTTACGATATGTGTTGGGCTTCGGCCTTGCAGACATATCATTCGATATGTGTTGGGCTCCGGCCTTGCAGTACCTTCCTAACTACCGACGTAGAGTACCTGGGCCGAGTAAGGCCGAGCGTCTGACAGATGGAGGCGCCGAGCGGGTGCGCCAGTTCCTGAGCTGCGTGGCCGGGTCCGTCGCAGTCTGCGTGCTGACCTACCCGGCAGTCCCGCACACTCCACGTGCGTGCTCCTGCATGCGCGCCCTTCTGCGCGCTCTGCTGCGCGCCCTGCTGCGCGTCCTGCTTGCGCGCCCTGCATGCGCGCCCTACCTTTGCGCCCTGCCTGCGCGCCCTACCTGCGCGTCCTGCTTACGCGCCCTGCATGCGCGCCCTACCTGCGCGCCCTGCCTGCGCGCCCTGCCAGCGCGCCCTGTCCGCGCGCCCTTGTTGCGCGCCCTGTCTGCGCGCCCTGCCTGCGCACCCTGCATGCGCGCCCTTCTGCGCGCTCTGCTGCGCGCCCTGCTGCGCGTCCTGCTTGCGCGCCCTGCATGCGCGCCCTACCTGCGCGCCCTGCCTGCGCACCCTGCCTGCGCGCTCTGCCTGCGCGCCCTGCCAGCGCGCCCTGCCCGCGCGCCCTGGTTGCGTGCCTTGCTTGCGCGCCCTGCTGCGCGCACTACCTTACAGACATATCTTTCGATATGTGTTGGGTTTCGACTTTGTATCCATATCCATTGATATGTGTTGGACATTGGTCCTGCAATCGCGTATGGCTTAGCCTTGTACGTAGAATTGTGAGAATAAGCGATGTGTGTGGTCGATGAAGCTTGTAATACGATGATTGTTAGTGAAGTAGAAGAAGAAATAGTTAGTAAAAGAAGTTAAGAAATAGCATCGTGTGTATCATTGAAAGAAGGCCTTGATTGTGTGAGGAATGAAAGAATAGGCAACTTTACAAAAAAGTTTTGTTTTTGTGTTCATGTTGTTTCTCATCGACAGATTCCGAAGCTGAAGACAATGATGACACCGGTGCCCTGGTCTGCTCAGGTTGACCCTGTTGAGGTCTTCCATGAAGATATCTTGTGAAATGCGGCCGAGGACGGCGCATGATCAGGATAGGCCGTGTTAGCAGAAATGAAGAATGAATCGTTGCGAATCATGACGTCACCACAGCGCCGCCATAAAAGCAATCGTTAGTTCGCTCTCAGCCCATTTGCTTGTCGGACGTTGAAGGGTGAGGTCGGTTGAAGTGGTGATGACGTGATTTGCATTGAGTCATTTATTTCATCCTTATTGTTCGGTTATTGTGTAAAGAGTGGTTTTCTGTGCATTTACTTGTTATTTATGGTGAAAATCTAATTGAAAGTAAAATTGTTTATTTATCGTATTTTATTCCAGTCCTGATTCCTAAAAATATACATAATCTATAAACTATATCTATAATCTATATATATCTATATAACAGCTATTTCAAAGACTTAAAAAAATATATATATCAATTTTGATTGCCATTTCTGAAAGGAAAAAGGTTATTATTTTATAATAATTCTGGAAATCCTAGTCACCCTAGTCAATTTGTTTACACATATTTGAATAAGTAATTTATGTATGAAAATTAATTAAATTCAGATAGTATTAAAGCCGAGTATCAGAAATTACTTTCCCCTATGGAGTTTCGCCCAATAACGATAATCATATGGAATTACATGTGAAAAACCAATTTTACTTAGGTGAACAATAATATGCAATTATAACACTTACAAGTGAAATTCCACACTGCATCCTGGATACCACTCACTTCTGCAACCACGAACTATACAGCGATGCACCATTTTGCACTATTTATAATTATTAAAATGTAAAAAGCCGTACCAAAATCGCGAGTCGATATTTATGAATACGTCAATTATGACAATTTATGTCATGTTGAGATTTCGGGACATTGACACATGAAGAGAGTGCTGCCATTACATAAATCCTTTTATTTCCCATAAGTTATAGAAAGAATCACAATGATGATTTTCAAAATAAAATACAAACCTAAACATTAAAAGTAAATATATTATATTTATTTCTTTCATTGATAATAAATAGTGATAATTGAATACAATATGTTAAGTTTTTAGCTACTTTTATACTTTTGTTTTAGAAAGATGGCGAAATACTGGGGAAATCTTGTTTCTATGTAGTCGTGTTTAGAAAGAGATAACGACAATTTCTAGAAAGAGAAATGTGAAATTTGAAATGTCAAGTATTGTCAAAATTTTTGCCCTCACTTTGTTAATTTGTCTAATGACTCCATTCTTAATATAAGCTCCTTGATTTTCCCTGTTACGGGACGGCAAAGGGATCTAGCCCATACAGCCAAGTCTTTAGTTTCATCTTCTTTCTTTATTTTTGCATTAAAATGTGGGTGCCACACTTTTTAATGCATCTAGGGAGTGCTTGGCGAGAAATGCATGGTACAGACCTCATGATGGTGACTGATGAGAATTGTATAGTGGGATTTCCAACCACTATACAATTCTCAACGCCACATACACAAAACCTTTATTTCAATGATTCCTCATAACTGTTCGTCAACACGGATGCTTATGCAACAAAACGACACCACTTTCACTGCACAAAATCCACTCCGAAGCAATTTTGAATTATCGAAATAAAGATCGAGATCCAGACGCCATGATTACCCGCCAAACACTCTCATTTTTTTTTTGGTTAAATTTTCCCTGTCACGGGACGGCAAAGGGATCTAGCCTATACATCCAAGTCTTTAGTTTCATCTTCTTTCTTGATTTTTGGGAGTGCTTGGCGAGAAATGCATGGTACAGACCTCATGATGGTGACTGATGAGAATTGTATAGTGGGATTTCCAACCACTATACAATTCTCAACGCCACATACACAAAACCTTTATTTCAATGATTTCTCATAACTGTTCGTCAACACGGATGCTTAAGCAACAAAACGACACCACTTTCACTGCACAAAATCCACTGCGAAGCAATTTTGAATTATCGAAATAAAGATCGACATCCAGACGCCATGATTTCCCGCCAAACAATCCCTTTTTTTTTTGGTTAATTTTTCCCTGTTAGAGGACGGCAAAGGGATCTAGCCCATACAGCCAAGTCTTCAGTTTCATCTTCTTTCTTGATTTTTGCATTAAAATGTGGGTGCCACACTTTTTAATGCATCTAGGGAGTGCTTGGCGAGAAATGCATGGTACAGACCTCATGATGGTGACTGATGAGAATTGTATAGTGGGATTTCCAACCACTATACAATTTTCAACGCCACATACACAAAACCTTTATTTCAATGATTCCTCATAACTGTTCGTCAACACGGATGCTTTTGCAAAGAAACGACACCACTTTCATTGCACAAAATCCACTCCGAAGCAATTTTGAATTATCGAAATAAAAATCGACATCCAGACGCCATGGTTTCCCGCCAAACACTTCCTTTTTTTTTTTGTTAAAATGTTGCCTGTTACGGGACGGCAAAGGGATCTAGCCCATACAGCCAAGTCTTCAGTTTCATCTTCTTTCTTGATTTTTGCATTAAAATGTGGGTGCCTCACTTTTTAATGCATCTAGGGAAATGCTTGGCGAGAAATGCATGGTACGGACCTCATGATGGTGACTGATGAGGTGGAAATCCCACTATAAAATTTTCAATGTCGTACACATCACAAAACCTTCATTTAAAGTATTCACATTACAGGATCGTCAACACGGATGCTTATGCAACAACGAAACATCACTTTCACTACACAAAATCCACTCCGAACAAGACTCCGAAGCAATTTTGAATTATTGAAACAAAGAACGACATCCAAACGCCCAGACGCCAATGACGTAGGATCATTGCCAGATGCCATGGTTTCCCGCCAAACACTCTCCATTATTTTTATTAGGGTTTTGGCTTTGATTCTAAGACTTTTGAGCCATGATTTAACATCAAAAAACAAGGATTTTTTTACATACTTTTGACGTAATACATACTTTACCTAAATGCACTTGCAATACTAAAATAAAAAAAATAAGGTCGTTTGTTTTTTCTGTGTAACCAGGATTCTTTGTCTAAGTGTGTAACACTTAATAAAAAAAAATGTGCTTTTATTGGTGCCCTAGCTCAGACCAATGATTTTAATAGACTCCGCCTTAGCATTTTGAAGCGTGCCGTCTTCTGTTATTTGACATTTCTCGATTACGTCATTGCGATTGACGTAGGGATGTGACTAATGTATAATAATCATTTGAGTATCGATAACTGTATAAGTATTTTGCTATTCTAATTTATTAGAGCTTTCAAGAGCAAATCAAACACAAAATATGAAATAGAACTAAAAATTTATTTTTGTAATTTTTTTATTTGAAATGAAAATGAAATAAAATGAAAATATTTTATTAGAAAAATACACTGAAAAAAATCACACACTAATCTAGCACAAAATGAAACACACACAAGCAAATAAAACATATTTATAAATTTACAGAAAATATTTACGAAAATGATTCCATAAACGGTGTAACGAAAACTAATTTTGGTTTGCATTGATTCCTCTCTTCTTGTATTCTCTTCGCTTTCCTAGGAGATATCATTTAAATTTTATTTTGGCGCTGAGGTAGTTTTGTCTTCTTTAGCACTTAAAATACCGGCAGGCATACAACATGTATTACAAGCACATGCTTGCATACAGCACCTAATAACCTACAGAACATGTATGTATATGAATTTACTATTATAACTAAATACAAAATACAAATTTAAGTGATTCTATTTGCAATATTATTGCCTTGGTCGTGCTACTGGCTACTGCTACACTATCTTTAATATATACAACATGTAAATTAAATAACCAACATCCTGAATACAGGTGGTTTGGGATCGGCTTCTGAGTTGATTTCAATAATTTTTATTTTAATAACAATTCTTTTTTCAAAAGAAAATCGTTTCTAAAAAAAACATGTTGTAATCAACTCAGAAGCCGATCCCAAACCACCTGTATTCAGGGTGTTGGTTATTTAATTTACATGTTGTATATAATTCCCGTCTCACGATGTTTGTCCGGTATAAACTCCGAAACTAGCAACCTGATTTAATCTTTTTTTGTTTTTAAATGTGTGTTTTGTTCCAACTTTAGAATAGGACAGTTTTTATCTTGTATTCCTCATTTTTTTTAAACTGCATATTCAAAGTTATAGGACAGAATTTATGAAATTACTACAGCAACGCGTGGCCGGGACAGCTAGTAGTATAATAAAATCTGAATTTATGTTAGTGACTCGCCATACACAGACAATACAGCTTTACGTGTACGGGTTATGTATTATGAGTGTTTATAATAATGTATTGAAAATAAACTTAAAAAAAACATGCAATGGAAGCATGCATACCTACAGTATGCAAGCAAGCAAGAATACAGCAAGCAAACAAATAATTCGCGTTAGCTTCGGTTGCCCTTGTGAGCGGTCAAAAATTTAATCTAACCTAACCCAAGGTTTTCTTTACTAGGAAATAAAAATATTTAATTAGGTACATGAAAATTAGACTTGCAACGAATAGTTGTTATAGTGAGGTGTTCAGGAGGTGGATCCGCGCAGTATGAGCACACGTACAGATATCAATAAAACTTTATAATTACATTAAAGATTTTTAATACCGACTTCTATATTTTACTTAACAGTCAACAAGGCGGTTGCCTGGGTAACAACCATTGACGTAGTACTCTATTACACTCCCCCTCACGAGGGACGAGTGACTCCTACGAGCGTTAACAGCTTTGAGAGCCTTGGTTGAGGCAGTGCCTTGGTCAAAAAATCTGCTTCCATATTGTCAGTCTCCTTATACTGCACCCTCACAGTTTTATTTTGAATGCAGTCTCTTATAAAATGTTCTTTGATACTAATATGCTTGGAACGCTTGCCAGTTATCGAATTATTGGCAAGTTTTTGTGCTGCCAAATTATCATTGAAGATGGTGACGTTGGCTTGTGGCACTCCTATATCTTCTAGGAGCTGCTTCAGATGAAGTGCCTCTTTCGCTGCCTCTGTCATCGCCATATATTCAGCTTCCGCTGTGGAGAGGGCAACGACTCTCTGCTTCTTGGTCTCGAAACTGACTAGTCCTCCGCCATACTTAAATATGTAACCGGTGTACGACCTGCGATCAATGGTACAGGCCGCCCAGTCAGCGTCAGCACTTCCAATCAGGCCCGTTCCTGTTTTTCTGTACCTGATATTAAAGTCTTTGGTCCCCTTCAAATATCTTATGACCCTCTTTGCCGCTTGCCAGTGTTCGTGTCCGTAACATGTGTTGTACTGGCTTAGGTAACTGACCGCAAACATTATATCGGGACGTGTGGCTACAGCTAGATACATCAATGTACCAATTAGTTTTTGGTAGGGGTACGCCTTTTCCTCCTCATTCTCATTTTTCAGCAATTTAAGGCCTGGTTCCATGGGTGTACTCACGGACTTACATTCTCCCATGTTAAATTTTTCTATCATGTTTTCTATGTATAATTTTTGTGATAGGGTAATATCTCCCCCTACATGGGTGAATTCTATTCCTAAACAGTGGTGAAGTTTCCCCATATCCCGTAAGTCAAAGCTTTCCTTTAATTTCGATTTAACTTCCTCTAAAAAAAGTTCAGAATTATATGCTATGATCAGGTCATCAACATATATGTTAAGGAGTAGTTTTTCTCCCCCTTTCTCCAGCACATATAGGCAAGGATCTGCTGTGGAATTCCTAAAGTTTATTTCTACCAATCGCTCGTGTAGTTTTAGGTACCACTGTCTGCCAGCTTGTTTTAATCCATAAATGGCTTTGTTCAACTCACAAATTCCATTGCCATCATGTTTCTTTAAGTCTTCCAGCATTTGTTTTGCTTTATCCACTATACTTTTTTCTCTGCTTTCTGACATGATCAGCTTAAGATATTTTTCAAGATTCTTTGGTTTTTGCATATAAATTTTCTCGTCTATATCGCCATTTAAAAATGCTGTGCAAACATCCAGTTGACAAAGTTTCATGTCATTTTCTATGGCGTGAGCGATTAGCAATCTTATCGTACTCATCTTTACTACCGGTGCAAATGTTTCACTATAGTCGATCCCTTCTTTTTGACTAAATCCTCGTGCTACCAGTCGGACCTTTCGTCTATCTATTTCTCCAGCTGCATTGTATTTATATTTTAGGATCATTTTGCTGTCTATTAAGTTCTTACTTTCCTTTTTGTTTACAATTTTCCAGGTATTATTTTTAAGATGGGATTCGATTTCACTCATTATAGCACCTTTCCATTCATCACTGTTTTCATCGAAATCACAGAGGAGTGTATGCTCGGCATTCATTACATAATCTTTGTGCCAGGCTGGTGGGTTTCTTTGACGTTTTTCTGTGTTTTCTGAATTACTTTCGTTTCCAGATGTATTTGCATTGGAGGGGTTTTCTCTAGGTTCATCTGTAACGATGTCATTATCAACATTTTCAAGAGTTTCAATGTTTTGAATTGAGTCAACGCTTTGTTCATTTATTCTTTCACTATCCACCAATAATTCATCATTTACATTATGGTCAATTATCTCTTCATTTTTGTCATCTAAGACCTTTTTCTCGGTAAAGAATATGTCAAATTCTCCATTTCTTGTTTCAATTTTTGTTTCATGCATCATTTCATTTTCATAAAACATCTTATCTAAAACTCTCACATCTCTACTGATAGTCACTTTTCCCGTTTTTGGGTTGTAAATTCGATAAGCCTTTGAATTTTCGGAGTAGCCTAAGAATATTCCGACAGTCGCTCTAGCTTGAAATTTACTATTTCTTTTTCCTTTATTCAGGACAAAAGCTTTACTACCAAAAATATGGAAATGTCTGACAGAAGGAATTCTTTTCACCCATTTTTCAAATGGTGTTGAATTTTCAATACTACTGCTTGGGCAGCGGTTTGCTAAGTAGTTGGCAGTATAAACAGCTTCAGCCCAAAACATTTCTGGCATCTTGGCGTCAATCATCATACATCTGGCTTTGTTTAGTAAGCTTCTGTTTTTTCTTTCTGCTAAACCATTTTGCTCAGGTGTATAAGGTGCTGAGAGCCGTCGTTTGATACCATGTTCTTTTAAGTAGTTATCAAATTCATGGTTTACATATTCTGAGCCATTATCGCTTTGTAAATGTACTATTTTTCTTTTAGCGTAGTTTTCTGCCTCCTTCTTAAATTCCTTAAATTTCTGTAGAGCTTCATTTTTATTTTTCATTGTATATATTCTTCCATATCGTGTAAAATCGTCAATAAACGTTATAAAATATTTTGAACCCGCCGTTGAAGGCTGTCTCATTGGACCACATACGTCAGTATGTACAATTTCTAATGGTTCACTTGTTCTAGAGATATTTTGAATTTTATTAAAAGGTAGCTTTGTGCATTTGCCTTTGATGCACACTTCACAATCTTTAATTGTGTCTTTCTTACTGAACTCTAAGCCATCTATGTTTTGCTTTTCGAGAGCAATTCTCATCTGACTTTCATTCAAATGACCAAGCTTGCGATGCCACAATTTCATTTTGTTCTCTTCGCATAAATTCACCTTCACGTCCTCGATTTCTTCAACGTAGTACAGACCATCGTCGTTTCTTTTGGCTTTCAATAGTAGTTCGCCGTCTCTCATAACCGTAGCTCGTTGCTTTTTGAATAGGACTGTTGCTCCTTTGTCTGTGATCTTCCCGACGGACATTAAATTAGTAGTTAGGGAAGGAACATATAGAGCATCGGACAGTTGTATAACTGATGTATCTTTGGCATCTATTTTTGCGGGACCCCGGCCTTCAACTTCCGCTGTACAATTCTCAGAAGCCAGTTTTAGGGGTTTGCAGTCATTTTGGTCTAAGTAGCGAAATCTGTCCTTCTCATATGACATGTGCGATGTACAGCCGCTGTCTAGGCACCAAGCTTTTACTTTTGTCTTTGTATCTTTTACAGTGAGGCACGTTGTTTCTTCTGAGCAGTAGAGGTTCTTATGGTTTCTTTTGTTCGGACTTGCCTGAATTTGACTAAATTTTGACCGGCATTCATTTGCTTTGTGGCCTTTCTTCTTACATTTGAAACATTCTACTACATATCTTTTATTTCTCTGCTTACTGTACAGTGCCTCTTGTTCTGAATTTCCTTCACTAGTACTAGCCATGTTTTGTCTTGCTTCAGCTTCTTCTAATATTTTCACTTTCAAAAGTTCTGGGTCAGGTAAATCATCTCGAGATTCAATGGCAATTCTGAAATTTTCGAAGGATTGGGGCAAACTGTATAATATCATGATGCTTAGAAGGTCTTTGTTAATTGTGATGCCCATATCTTCTAATTTATCGACATTATCCATGAATTTGTTTAGATGATCTCTTATATCCTCACTATCTTTCATTTTTCTCAGAATGAGTTCCTTCAGAAGGGTGGCTTTTCGCGCAGGCCCTTTGCTGTGATAGATACTTTCGAGTGTATCCCAGACATCCTTACTCGTTTTGCAGTTCTTTACTTGCTTTAACTCGCTAGGAGCGATTATAAGAAGCAGCTCTGACACGGCTAAGCTATCTTTTTCTAAATATTTATTTAGATCGTCGCCGGCATTTTTTGGTTTCTCGATGTTTTGTGAGACGTAGTCCCATAATCCATACTTTGTTAGGAGGGCTTTGGCATGAATGCGCCATGTATCATAATTTTCTCTCTTAAGTGGTTCGATATGTACGTGACTCATTTTTTTTTACTCACGTTTTTCTCCTGGGCCCATAACCTGTTATAGTGAGGTGTTCAGGAGGTGGATCCGCGCAGTATGAGCACACGTACAGATATCAATAAAACTTTATAATTACATTAAAGATTTTTAATACCGACTTCTATATTTTACTTAACAGTCAACAAGGCGGTTGCCTGGGTAACAACCATTGACGTAGTACTCTATTACAATAGTATATTCGGCCATAAGCCGAATAGCGAATATTTGACGAAGTGCTTGGCCGAATAGCCCAATAGTATTTGGCCGGTGAGTGACACCAAAACATGTGTAGACGTGATTGTTTCGCGCTCATTTGTACACATGTCCACACACAAAATGGGGCTTTCCAGAACTTTTAATTTTATTAAAATAATTTTATTATTCTATAATCATAGATTTCAAAGTTTGTTGAAGAAATAAGTACCTTTTACCGATTTTGATAGTATTATCTGCCGCGCTCTGCACCATTAAGTTGATTGTGTACAGACAACAGCAGATCAGACACCCAGTAAAAAAAAAAAAATTCAACCTTTTTCGATAATCAGAGTTCAAAATCTATTTGACAGTTTGATCAGATCTGCCGTCGTCTGTATCTATGACTACCTACTTCGATGATTATAAAAGAAAATATCTCTACTAATATTATAAATGCAAAAGTAACTCAGTCTGTCTGTCTGTTAAGCTTTCATGCCTAAATCACTGAACTGATTTTGATTGTTTGGTACAAATATAGACTACAGTTTGCAAAAGTACATAGGCTCGATTGTAGGGGTTGAAAGTTTGTATGAATGTTCCATGAAACTTTGTTTCTTAGTTTTCTACCTACATGAGGATGAAACCGGAACTGAAAGTTCTTCTTAACAAACAAAGAGTAAAAAAAAACTGTAACCCGACTAAGGAAAAATTAAAGAAATTAAAAGGTAAAATCGACTCCTCCTATTATTAAAAATTATTAAAATGTAGTCTTTGTTACCTGGATCATAATAATAGAAATTTGTATAGTAAATTTATTACTACACAAAGAAGAGTGAGTGCAGCATCACATACTGCTATAAGCAGTTGGTTGGTCGCGGACAATATTTCGAGAAGCAGATATTATACACAAGATTCCCCTGCACCTCCAGAGCGGCTTAATATCTAACATCGATGATATCATTGGCTTGAAGAAACTGGACGTTAAAAAGGCAATCAGTCATGCTTCATCGTGCATGCAGCCGGCGTTTATCGATTTATAAGATGGTATCACGTCAACAATACCGTCTCACTCTCATTGTAGTAGGATTAATGTTATCGATAAAACTAAATCACATCACTAAAATTATGTCAAAAACAAAGCCTTTTAATTATGTTTATTTAAAGGTTAAAACGTGATACTCTTCAATATTGTATGTGACTATGTGACTTGTAACAAGTAAAATTATATGTTTTGCTGTTTTTTATGAAATGAAAATCATCGTAAAGCGTAAAATAGTATTGTCAATAACTCACCTATGAAATGATAATTCCGGGACTATCACTCCTCGTTTCGTTGTTCTTGACAAACAATAAACAGCTGCACAACACATTATTATTATTATTTTTAATTTAAATAAACTTAAACAACTGATTGCTTGGTAAAATAAAATAATATTTCACAATACCGAAATGTTGTGATCCAACTACGCTGACACGACATGGCACGTTTCACGCGATAGAGCGTCGTTGTCAAACCTACATTCACTGATCCTTTACTCTTATCAGTGTAACATAAGACAGACAGAGATATAAGATATTTGACATATACACCTATGAAGAGCGGCAACGTCTTATGCTCCGTCTATTATGATTATTGGTCTGAGTGCCCTAGACTCCAGCCTACTGGTAAATCTGCCAGTCTATAAATTATATTTTCTTGCATTAAAAAGTGAAGCTAAACGTGAGGTAGCCATGAACGTCATTAATGAAGCTATATGTTGTGTTTTGTCTTGGAGGTAGCCGCATATATTATCGCGACAAAACCCCAAGCCCCTCATCCACTAGCATTTATTCCGTATGATTTGTACTTGGGGATAAACTATAAATAATCATCTTAGGGTTAAATAAACCGATGAGGCCACTAATGTCATCTCTACATGCTTTCCTGTAACTTTCTATCTAACTAAGTTAACCTTTTGGTCTCCGCTTGGTAGATATCTACCACGAGACAATCAAAAACAATCTTGTCTGGATTTTATTAATGATTAATGAGTTAAAAACCGTCAAGGAAGAAAAAAATGTTCATTACACATAAGCCATGAAGATAGAATTAAGAATGGAGTCATTAGTCAAATGAAAAAAGTGAGGGCAAAAATTTTGACAACCCTTGACATTTCATGACATTTCTTGACATTGCTAGAGAGGCCCTGTCTCTTTCTAGTAGGGTGCCTGTAGCATAAATTAATCACGGACAGTCTTGTGCCACGGGTAAGGTCTCACGTGCTCCCACGGTCCTAAGATATAGGGAGTTAAATGAGACACGAGAGATCCGTGCAGAACAATTTATTAAATGGTGGTATAATGCCCAATAGCGTGTACTCCCCTGGTGGTAGCCGGAGATGGTCTCGGTGAGGGTCGCTCGGTGGGACGAGTTAGGGCGGCTTGTACTGCTGCTCACTGTAAGTCCAGCCCTGGGCGGAAGTGAAATAGCTGAGGCGACAGCGGCTACCTTAGCCTAATCTTGGACCCCAATTAGGGGTTAAACACATTAAATAAATAACTATTATTGCACACGATTATCAAATTAGTTAATTAGTATTAGGTAGGTCTTGTCGGTGCTCAATTTACTTAGCGAACCACGCAAGCGCAAAACCGAATCACCAAGCCTTTGTTTGCGATTCCTGACTCGATCGAGACTGCCCGGCGACGCAGGCGCAATCTATCGGAGATTGCCCGCAACAGTCGTACGGTCACTAAAATGTAGCTTATCAAAAAATAAATTTAGGAGGCGAACTCTAAAGAAATATTTCAATTAGATGAGCTTCCTTTATATCTTAATTTATGTAATATTTATAAATAGTGTAATCTGATTTAATTAAAAAAAAAATGATGTATGTAGGTCGGTAAAATATGTATGTGTAACGTTACACTTGAACTTCGTTACGTTAATAAAACCACAAGTTGAAAATAATTTGAGTTTTGAGTTTTCCATGACAAAGAATCAAAATTCATAATAATTACTTTAAACTTTTTTCCTGAGTGCCTTTTAGCACGGTAATGATATCTATTTTCGGCTCCCAGGAAAAAAATCAGCAACCGAAATACGAGGATTTATCGCTTCTGTGACTCTTGATTTTAAGAGGCACGTTACAGTTTATTATATAGCTTATCTCATGTCACGTCAACTCATAGACATTAAATTATTCTTGTTTTTTAGGTGCTAAGCATACATTTAAGGTTTTCCGGTTAGCAATGCTATAAAAATACATTGTGTGGTATACCGATCTAGCCGTTCTTGAGTAATGATAATAGGGCCGTAATGATGCGCAACTTACCAACTTACTACCAGACTTTCTTTATATTGATAGATATTACGGCTGAAAGCCGAAGTGCGGTTTTTTATACAACAGAAGAAATTGTTAGCTCTAGTAACTTTCCGTGAATTAGTTACATAAGTAACAGCTACTGGCTACAAAAAAGTAAGTTTAGTAGCACTTGGTTTTTAGTATAATACAGGCTGTAACATGAAGGGTACTTAAACATGGTACCCTACATGTTACAGCCTGCATTATATGTAATATTTGGGGTGTTTTAGGCCATTAATATAAACAACTTTTTGACGCCGTCATGGTGGAGTGGTCAGTATAGCTACCTACACATGAAGCCTTTCGGGTTTGAATCCTGGTGCCGGCAAATATTTGTGCGACGAACACGAATATTTGTTTGCGAGTCACGGTTATTATATATTTATTTAAGTTTATTTATAAAAATATCTAAAGCTATTAATTTATATTGAAAAAATGACCGTTATCTACACTTACGTGCAATAAAATCGACCCAACTCGTCGGTTTCGATTCGACATTTATCGGTATATAAAAAGAAGATTAGGCAAACAAAACTTGTAAATATAATTCAAATCAAATCAAATAATTTATTGCATTCATGAATGTAAATAACAGATGTTCACAAACAACACCAGCACATCATGGTGCCCATTTGGGCATAGCATAATCAAGATAAAAGTGTAACGGACTAAATTAGAAATTATTCATACTATATTAACTTAATTCGAATGTATATTTCTTACGCTTTATTTAACCTACTCTAAACATCGATAAATGAAGTGTTGGTGACAATAGACTAATTACTTCGGAAATCCTGGTTTCTCATTTTTGCGTCATACGGCATTTTGGTGACTATACAGAATGTTAAAATTCAATTGAGTCATTGTATATTCAATAATTGATGATGCCTGATGCCCTTAAAATTATTTCCCCAAACATTTTAGCTCTCTGTATTAACTGTACCTATATTATCAAGAAAATTTTTACTAACCAATTCAAGGGTTGCCTTTGAAAAGTGATTGTGTAGTGGTTTTATTGAAAAAAGGGCTTGAAGTTTGACATAAGCAGTTGCCTTGAAAGTGTCGGTGTCTTGAAAGTGGAAGCTACATATTTTCGAACTTCATTAAAATTTTGTTTTTAAAGACACAATACACAACCATATGGTCCGTCGCTTCGGAAATCTAAAAAGAAAAGAAAATTTTATGTATACAAGTTAAAAGTGTATATAAATATTTATGTACACTTTTAACTTGTAATCAAATAGCATATTAAAAACTATCATTTGATAGATTTTAATATGCTATTTGATTACAAGTGCAGAAGAGCGCAGCCACAATTTTATTAATACTGTCTGTCTGTGTGCAATGTATCTGCGTTGCATGTTAGTACATGCAAATGTAAATGATAAACATTATTACACTAGTACAATCCAATCAATACTCTCATTATCTTTTTCTCAAATAAAATAATTTACATTACACAAATTACATATGTTATTTGTAAATAAACATTTCGAACTAAAAATGGGTAAAACTATTTATGTATTTTATCTATGTAATAGTTATTTCAAAGAATTAAATAAAATAATCTATCAATTTTGATTGCCATTTATAAAAGGAATGGATAGAAAGGGATATTATTTCCTTATAATTCCGGAAATCCTAGTCACCCTAGTCATTTGTTTACAAATATTTGAATAAGTAAATTATGTACAAAAATTCATTAAATTCTAAGATAGGATTAAATACGAGTATCAGAAATTTCTCCCTCTTATGGAGTTTTGCAAAATAACGCTAATAATCTGGAATTACGGGTGAAAAATGAAATTTATAGATTGAACAATATTATATGCAATTATGACACTTACAAGTGAAATTCACACTGCATCCTCAATACTACTCACTTCTACCAGCACGAAATAACTATATATGTATAATTTTGCACTATTTATCCTTATTTTAAACTAAAAAGCCGTACCAAAATCGCGAGTCGATATTTATGAATACGTCAATTACGACAATTTATGTCATGTTGAGATTTCGGGACATTGACACATGAAGAAAGTGCTGCCATTACATAAATCCTTTCATTTCCCATAAGTTATAGAAAGAATCACAGTGATGATTTTCAAAATAAAATACAAACCTAAACATTAAAAGTAAATATATTATATTTATTTCTTTCATTGATAATAAATACTGATAATTGAATACAATATGTTAAGTTTTTAGCTACTTTTCTACTTTTGTTTTAGAAAGATGGCGAAATACTGGGGAAATCTTGTTTCTATGTAGTCGTGTTTAGAAAGAGATGACGACAATTTCTAGAAAGAGAAATGTGTAATTTGAAATGTCAAGTATTGTCAAAATTTTTGCCCTCACTTTGTTATTTTGACTAATGACTCCATTCTTAGTATAAGCTCCTTGACATAAGCCGTTCGATTTAGATTACTTTGCCCTCTTTAAAAAAACCAAAAATAAAAAAATATACTGGAGTGTTTGGCGGGAAATCATGGCGTCTGGATGTCGATCTTTATTTCGATAATTCAAAATTGCTTCAGAGTGGATTTTGTGCAGTGAAAGTGGTGTCGTTTTGTTGCATAAGCATCTGTGTTGACGAACAGTTATGAGGAATCATTGAAATAAAGGTTTTGTGTATGTGGCGTTGAGAATTGTATAGTGGTTGGAAATCCCACTATACAATTCTCATCAGTCACCGTCATGAGGTCTGTACACCATGCATTTCTCGCCAAGCACTCCCTAGATGCATTAAAAAGTGTGGCACCCACATTTTAATGCAAAAATCAAGAAAGAAGATGAAACTAAAGACTTGGCTGTATGGGCTAGATCCCTTTGCCGTCCCGTAACAGGGAAAATTCAACCAAAAAAAAAAAAATTGGTGTTTGGCGGGTAATCATGGCGTCTGGATGTCAATCTTTATTTCGATAATTCAAAATTGCTTCGGAGTGGATTTTGTGCAGTGAAAGTGGTGTCGTTTTGTTGCATAAGCATCCGTGTTGACGAACAGTTATGAGGAATCATTGAAATAAAGGTTTTGTTTATGTGGCGTTGAGAATTGTATAGTGGTTGGAAATCCCACTATACAATTCTCATCAGTCACCATCATGAGGTCTGTACCATGCATTACTCGCCAAGCACTCCCCAGATGCATTAAAAAGTGTGGCACCCACATTTTAATGCAAAAATCAAGAAAGAAGATGAAACTAAAGACTTGGCTGTATGGGCTAGATCCCTTTGCCGTCCCGTAACAGGGAAAAATTAACCAAAAAAAAAAAAAAAAAAAAAAAAAAAAAAAAAAAAAAAAAAAAAAAATATACTGTCATTATGCGTGCGTGTAATTTGTAAATTTTGATTCCATTTTATATTAAATTTCGGGAATCCGTGTTTTTCACAAACTATTGCAAAGAGTACATTAGTACCTATTGAACTGTAGACATTAAAACTAATAACAGTAGCCATGGTGAGAAGTGGGTAAGTGTCGAATAATAATCGGGCAGTAATTTCTGTGCCCTTTTCTAATTTGATATGATTGATTTTAGGCGTGATCGCGATAGGGACCGTGATCGAAGACGTTCTCATAGTAGATCAGCGTCTCCAGATCGAAAGCGGCGTCGTTCAAGGTCCAGGAGCCGAGACAGAAACGCTAAGTCGTCGAAGCGAAAGCGTAGTCGCAGCAGAGAACGCGACTCTAAGAGGGACCGTAGTCGGGATAGGGATCGAGATCGTGACCGCAAAAGGTTAGTGTTTTTTTTCCTCAAAGATTTACAGTTTTACACAACTACAGGTTAAGAGCGTGCTTGTCTTTTATCTAATAATTGCAATATTTTTTTTTAAACTTTCATATTGTCGAAGAAAGCTTTGGACAAAATAGAGTTTCAGATACGATCATGAGCCACAATTAATTAGGCAATTTATATTAAGTAAATATAAAATACCAGGTTTGATTATAGTAGTTAAGCATGGCTAATGTTATATTTATTTATACTAAGTAAAAATATAATGGTGGGTTTGATTATAGTAGTTAAATGTGGCTAATGTAAGTAAACTCCTGATATGATTAACATCTCATAAGTCCTTGCTGGCTTCTGTTCTTGATAATGGTTAAATTTTGTTTAATAAATTATATTGTCATATTATATAGCCACTCAAACATCTGAAATTCAAATGTCCGAAAACTCTTAAAAATTGTCTATTTTGTAGTCTGAAATAGTTTCAAATATTAATAAAGGATTCACTATTTCAGTGATAAAAGAGATGATAAAAGAAATGGTTCCAGTAGTAGTAAGTCTTCTAGAAAAAAGTCTCCAGAGCAAGAAGGATCCAAATCAAAGGACAAAAATGTGAAAAGTGAGTCTGCAGAATATGACTTGGGATCGGCAGATAAGGTAATAAAAAATTAAGTAGGGTCTAATTGGTATATACTAACAGCACACTGTAAAGTACTATGTATTTATGTTCTAAAGTAATAATTATATACTTCCATGCTCACAAAAATTATCTAGCCCAAAGTAAGTATCATTAAGAACTTGTGCTATGGATACTAGATAATGGACATTTTTAATACACTTACATAACAATTTTAGATATTTTTATAAAGAAATATATTAACAACCATGACTCGCAAACAAATGTTCATGTTCGTCACACAAATATTTGCTGCTAACAGGATTTGAACCCGGGCCGCTTGATGTGTAGGCAGCTATACTGACCACTCTACCACAACAGAGTCAAAAAGTGAAAATAATAATATCATGAAGTTGACTCTAATGCCAAATGACCTTAAATCACAGTCATAGGAGACATAGGATAGAAGTAAGGTTGGGGGACCTTTTTTTTTGGAGAACCATTGTATGATTAATATTTTTACATTGTAAAACGGAGTTTAGAGGGCCTCTCTTTCACACTATGCCCAAAATCGGTTTTCATGTACTGAGACATTGTCATGATTAATATTGTTGATACTGAACAAAAATGTGAAAAAAAATGTTCTAATCCTCATTGACCTACTCAATTCTCTCAAATTAATGTATGTAGGTAACCATTCTCAGGTTTACCCGGGGATTACTCATAAACTAGTATGTTTGTAAATGGGGGCTTAGTAAATTACATGGTGAACTGTGGGGAACAAGACAGAAGAAAAACTCCTAAACATTCTTGTAACTTTTTAGGAAGATCTTTTTGCATTTTTCCAAGCATTTTATACATTTAGAAGGGTAATTCTGTTATACTAAAAAATATTTCCCATACTTTTAAGGAATGCAACTCATTTGATTGGGTACTATTTATGGTTTTTAACAAAATCCAACTAGTTACCTTTTCCTCAGTGGACGCTGGTAGGTCACAGGTTCCAACAAAATGTCCATTTACCTTTGTAATCTAAAAATTTAAGTAATTGATAACTATAAATTATATTTTACCATTTATATCCCGACTGCTGAGTAATTTACATTTACCTTTAACTTACTGGATGCTGCTGGGTCAAAGGTTTCAACAAAATGGCCATTTACCTTTGTAATCTAAAAATATAAGTAATTGATAACTATAAATTATATTTTACTGCTGAGTAATTTAAAGTGTAGCTTCTGTCCTGGCTTTTGTTTGTTGGTTTACTGAATGTTTCCTTGCATTTTGATTGATGTAAAATTTTGTTGGAAAAGAAAAGTTGATGGATTGATGTTCCTTTTGTATAGGCTGGCAATCTGTCACTATGTTGAGCCACTGCATGGCCCATAGTACCAGATGTTGCTTTACATGTAACCAAATGTTACCTAATGCTTTGCTCAACCCCTTTCGAGATTATGAGCGTGATTGTATGTATGTATGTGTGTGTTAAATATTGTCCATTAAATTTCAAACAACTTATTCGGAATTTTAGGAGGAAGAACAGAGCCGATTGGAGGCAGAAATGCAAAAACGGCGTGACCGTATTGAACGTTGGCGTGCGGAGCGTAAACGTAAAGAGCTTGAATCAGCAAAAAAAGAGGTGCAGAAAGGCAGTATTGTTACCAACATTCAAGTACCAATAGTTAAAAAGTGGTCTCTGGAGGATGATTCTGGTGATGAAGGTAATAATATACATATACTTGTAAGCAATAATTGTTGTTATACTGTTTTTCATAACATGTCTGGTGACAGTTCGGAATTCACCAGTACCCTTAGTATGAGTTTTGATAGTTTTCGAGCTCGATCAAACGTATCGTCTCTTTTCATACATTGCCCACTAGCGCCTCTAGCGTAAACTATCAAAAACAAAAATCGGCAGTATAAGTTAAATCGAGTTAACGTAACACGAAAACTTTGATAGTTTTCGCCTCACGAATGCATTTTGGCAGTACGAGTCGTTACATTGACAAGTCGTCGTAAGTATACTATTACGTTTGATCGTGTCGTCACTCGATGAAAGAAATTCCGTGAGTAGGTAAACGAACGAAATTTTTAACAATTATTACAATGTTATCGCCATAATTTTCATTTATTATGGTCGCTAAAGAGGTTAATGAAGCCCACCAACGTACACAGGAACGTCGGGAGGTTATGCAGCAGTGGCGCATTGATAAATTATAAGCATATAGCTTCTACTTTATAAGTCTCAAGCAATAATGTCTGTGTATATTTACCTACCTATAAGCGAATTATGTGTGTCTCCACGCGGCGTAGGTATTGTCGTGACGGGCGATAACATTACCGTGTGGATATTCACTCGTCACAGAGACGACCGACGCTTTAATAATTATCTACGCTTTAGTCGTCTTAGCTAGAATTTAAACAATAGGACACTATCACAGTGTAGTATAATAAGGGAATAAAACACATTGTTTAATTAATACATAACATTAAATTATTTTATTTTCTAAATAAATATGGCGAATAGAGTTTGTCACTAGGCAAGCTCGCTTGAGTTCAATTTCCCTTTGTTGCAGCTCTAAATCTCGTTTGCCGTCAGACACGAGATCATTATTTTTCCCAAAAGCATTGCACATTAGTATTTTTCTGTATAATATCCTTTTAAATACAACACTCAATGAAATTCACTATTTGTTCAAACTGCGACGCACTTGTTTTGCACATTTTCATTTTATTTTTCCGTTTAAACACCTTAGTACAATTGGGTATAGTTTATGTATCAAAACCTTTTACTTCTTATCTGTTTTAGTAATAATTTATAAATAATATCAATACGACTCTCACTGTGACGCAGACATTTTGTTTGTTTTCATCGAGCACAGACTAGTTAGAGATACTATGAATGGGAGTGAATGGAACGAATGAACATGTTGTCTCTTTCTTGTTAATAAGAAATGAAAGAGACAAAACTAAACAGTGTGAAGTTCGTATAATCGAGTGATCGAGTAGGCGATATCGTGAAGACTATGTGCCAAATTTAAATCTTATACTACGACGTATTAAGTAAACCTATAGTTTCATAGTCTTGACGATGACGATCACTCGTTTGGTGTTGCAAAAACTCATACTAAGGGTACAGTTTATGCATACACATTTTGAGAAACAATGGAATTTTATTTCAACTAGGGAGTCCGCTCCAAATATTGCATATGTAATGAATTTTTACAATGATTAACAATAAAATGTATATTATTTTTATAACAATTTATTTATGGTCCTCGAAACCAGTATGCATAAATTGCAAAACTCTGAAGTGGTGACATTTAATAATACACATGACCATGACTCATAATTATGAGTTATGAAAGTTCATGTGTTGGTCTATCAATTTACTAATAATTTACATCATTATAAAATTATTTGTTCTCATTTGACTTTATCCCAACATGAGTCTTGTGTTACTTTCTGGGGCACCTTGTAAAACTGATATTGAGTATTAAAAATATTTTTATTATTATTTTATCATAGCAGGTGAAGATAGTGAAGCTAAAGAGAAGCAAGCAGCAGAAGAAAAGAAAGAGGAGGAAGATGAAATTGATCCCTTGGATGCATATATGCAAGAAGTGCAACAGGTAATTAATACCCTTATAAGTCAAGTTTTGTTGCATATTGGTTAAGACTGAAATGAATTTTCTTCCTTGTGTAGTTAGTTTATCTCAATGCTGAATTGTGAGCTCAGACGAAAATCCTCTCGTAAAGAACATTGTGTTAAATTGTTTTAATTTCTAACCTATACATATATGGCAGCATTTCACTTCGCTAGTGGTATTCGCTCATTTGCATGATTTGTCTAAACATGGCAATGTGTTCATGTCACATACCCAATAGAGTAGTAATACGCACCCTCCGTCTCTGAAACAGCTTCATGTTTTTATACGAACGCCAAACTGCCAAGTGCACTAAAACAATATATAAATAGTGTTGCAATAATATAAATCTAAATGTGTATCGATATTTGCAGTTCAATAACTTTATTTATTCCTTCGAAATAGCTTTAATTGATTCCTTGTAAATATATTTTTTTTTGTAAAAAATATTATGGATATTGTTTGAAACTTAATTCGCGTTTTTATATAACTAATTCACTATTTGGCACTTCCAATGATATTTTATCACTTTTCATTGATTTTTATATCTATAACTTTCTATATTATTTTATACTTCAACTCGCTATTATTTCCTAATTTTATGTTTGCTTAATTGACTACCAATCCTTTCTGGAACTATGTTCTGGTTACATTTTAGTGAATTTCTATTTTTATTTATTTATTTACTTATGAAGATAATATATTTTATTTACTTAAACTATTTATTTTCATAACTAGGTAACTATATCAATAAATATATTTGTATTCCTATTGTGACGCGTTAATCTATTAACTAATTAGAGCGTAGTACTACTTTGCTTGCACTGATTTGGCGGAATTATTGTTGAACAAAATTAAAGATATTTTCTCAGTAGGTTGCGCACGGCCTATATTTTAAAATAATATTCAAATAACTTAGGTGCAGTCCAAGTCTGGTGAAACGTTTGTTGTATTTGCGAATACACCAAAAACTCGACAAATGCGGCGATTACGTGACGCGATTACGAATAGTCAAGTATAGTGCCGCCATAATGACGACTTTTCCATTAATTAATCTTTCAACTGTGTTCTAATTAGGAAGTACGTAAAGTCAACCAAATGGACCAGTCGAAAGGCATTATCAACGTACCATCAACAGGTGGAGCTGGTGTAGTTATTTTGAGTGGCACTGCAAAGAAGAAAGTTACAGAGACCAAGAATAAGGGTACGGATTCAAATACTTATTCAGTTGTGTTTTCAAATATAATTATTATAAATTCTTTATTGTACACACAAAAATTGACAATTAGGTAAAATAAAAATATTCACTCTGATATTTGATTTGTTATATGCTTAATTTTTGCTATATTTCCATAGTTACATAATATTACTAGTTAACATCAAACTGAACCTAAAAATACTTTTTATGGTTTCACACATACTGCTCATTAAATTCACATGGAAACCTCATATCTGTTGACACAATTGCTTCAAGGTCAAAACACTACAGCATGGTCGCTGATGTAATTTTGAAGTGCATGAATATGCACTAACTGCATTGTAATTAGGTAACGTTTTTCAGCAATAACATTTTATTTCTATGGAATTTTCTTTTTGATATATATTTAATATTTATTCTGCGGTTCTACCTCCATCAATCAATTTAGCTATGCATATAATTTTATAATTTTAAAAGTACAATTATGCTGTACTTAGTCTAATACGTATTTGTAATGTTTAATGTAGGCGAGCTCATAGAGCAGAATCAGGATGGCTTGGAGTACTCATCTGAAGAAGAGACCGAGGACATCAAAGATGCCGCTGCAAACTTAGCTTCGAAACAGAGGAAAGAGTTGGCGAAGGTGGACCATTCTAGTCTCCAATACATGTCTTTCAGAAAGGCTTTTTACACAGAGGTATTCTTTTATATTACTATCAGTATCTCTCTATTTACAAGAGTTATTAAAACCTATAAACTGATGTTGGATATTTTTTGGCGTTATTTTAATAGTTTTTATAATCTTATTTTCAGATGCTTTTATTAATGACTTTACAACTTGTATGATAAATAACAACCTTTATTCAAAAAATTATTACATTTCATCATAGAGTTGAATAAGATAAATCTGAAACTTATTAATTATAATATGTGCCTTTGAGCAACCGCATGACAAATAAAAAAACAAACTCATTATATTGTCTATGTCTACCTCTGTTGCTCATATGAATTCTTTGGCATTCACATAAATGACAATAATTTTAGGATTGTACATTTTTGTATTGCCTTAAGGTATGGCTTATTGCCACATTTATACTTATTTAGCTTGTCTAAATTGAAAGTTTTGTGGCTTATATTTAAGGTCAATGAACTTGCAAGAATGACGCCGGAGGAGGTTGAGGCATACAGAACTGAACTTGAGGGTATTCGAGTGAAAGGCAAAGGTTGTCCCAAGCCTATCCGTACTTGGGCCCACTGTGGCATCAGTAAGAAAGAACTAGACATTTTAAAGAAGCTGGGCTTCGAAAAGCCCACACCTATTCAAGCTCAAGCCATTCCTGCGATTATGTCTGGACGGTGAGTAAATTGCAATAGATCTTATTATTATTAATTGTTTCGGGGATATGTGCGACACTGGGACCTTTAAGGGCCCTACAGATTCACGCCGAAAACCCCTGAGAACACCCGAGAAGCGTGAATGTGATTAGTTTCTCGCATTCTTGTTTTTGCCTGCTTCAAACGGTTTTTTGGGCGAAAAAAGAGAACCGTATCACATTCTCATTCGGTTTAACTGCGACGTGGGGAGTGGTTTGAAATAAGATTCATAAACCTTGTTCTATTTGGATGAATTTGTGTTATTAATTGATTATTCTTTTTTCTTAATATTCTTTTTGATTTTAACATTTACAAGATTGTAGTATGCTAATGCACACAATACCAAGTCGGCCTGTCAGTCATGTTGAAAAGACAGCAATTACGAACTGTCGGTCTGCGAATAGTGCAGTAATGTTTTGGTCACGCCCACATGCGCATTACTCGCACATGTGTGCGTGCATTAGTTTTTGGTCTCGTCCCAGTCGATTCATTGCCCGTCTATATGAACGTCAATAATTATAAATCAATCGCACTGACTCACACAGTGTCAATGTGCATGTATATCTACGCTCAGTCATGGCTTACCCGCATTTGTGTTTAAACTGCTATACGGCTCACTAGATTTACGACTCCTTCATAAGGAAATACTCTCTGCTTTACAGAAAATAGCATCCTAATTAAAATTACTTGCCTTTTTCTCCCATTGCGTCAGATTATTGTATATAATTGTTCTGGTTTTTAGTATTTTATGTTGAAATAATTATTATAAAGTTCATTTTTATTTTGTTGCCTAACATAGTGCTGTGTTTCTGGCGGTAAGTTCTTCTACAGAGTAGACTATAGGTCCAGGGTTAGGGTTGGCAAAAATACTTTGCAAGAGTCTTTACTGCTGAACTCTCCATTGCTTGTTGGTCAACTACGTTATATTAAAAAAATGGAATAATAAAACTGCTGAGTTGTTATTTAAGTACGAAAAATTAACTTGTTTGGTAATTTAAATTACGATATTTAATAGTCCTTTCTTTGTTTGCAGTTCACCAAATTATGACTTTTGTTACGTTTTCTTTCAGAGACCTGATAGGAATAGCCAAAACAGGTTCTGGCAAAACTTTAGCGTTCATCCTTCCTATGTTCCGTCACGTTCTCGACCAGCCGCAACTGGAAGATACCGACGGACCGATATCCTTAATTATGACGCCCACTAGAGAACTCTGTATGCAAATCGGCAAAGACATCAAGAAGTTTGCCAAGTCTCTTGGCCTGAGAGTCGTGTGTGTTTATGGAGGAACTGGGATATCTGAGCAGGTTTGAAATTATCTTATTCTTTTGATATGATTCACTCCATTCGTGGTCTAGTGGTACGCCCACTGGAATTACATCTAGAGGTCTGTGAAAACCGAAATTAAGTGAGTAACCAGTGTGTATAGACCACAGGTTAACATAGCTTGACATGTATAGAAGATTTTTGACTCGTGTTCCCACCAAGTTAGGGTTCGTCCCACTGAAGGTGGAATTTAAGATTCATGACTCGTAGTCCCACCCAGTGTCATAGAAGAAAAAAAAAATGAATATGGAAAAAAAATTTAAAAAAAGAAATTAAAAATAAATTAATAAGTAATACTTAATATTAAAAAAATAGTATTATTGGAGTTTACTCCTTAAGAATCGATTTGCATATATAAGGGGCCCGGTATGAGAAAAATGTGAGGAGTAAAAACTATCAATGAATGACCTCGTTACGTTTTTGAAGGTCAAAGTCATAATTGGTGCGCATCCTATGTCGCGCAACTTTCTAATTGTCAAAACACGGATGACAGCAGGTGCGCCATCTCACCTGTCTCGGAGTAAACTCCAGTCGTGCGTCGTAGCTGACTTAATTTTGTTTTTAATATTTGTTTTTTCTATTTAACATTCGCAACAACAACCCTTTAAACGATTTTCGACTCGTGGTCCCACTAATTTCGTCCCACTGTTACTTGTGGTCCCACTAATCTTCAACACTAGGACTCGTGGTCCCACCGCTCACCGCTCACCACCAGTCATTGTAATAAAGTAGGGTTCGTGGTCCCACTACTATAATTAGTTTAAAATCCGACAATCGTCGGGAATCTACGAGCGCGATACTAATGCACGCAACGTGTGCGTTAGTATCGCGCTCGTAAAATATATAGAAAATGTTGTGTTGCAAATTATGTGTACCTGGCTTAATAATATAATCTGGAAGTATTGAAATTTCTCATCTAATATTACAGATAGCTGAGCTCAAAAGAGGTGCAGAGATGATAGTGTGTACACCAGGTCGTATGATTGACATGTTGGCCGCTAACTCCGGCCGCGTTACCAATCTACGGCGAGTCACTTACATCGTGTTAGACGAAGCTGACAGAATGTTTGACATGGGCTTTGAACCACAGGTAACGTTTGGTGGTCCAGTTCGATATTATACAACGATAAAAAAATTCTTTATATTGTAAAATATGTTCTTAATACTGTAAATAATCATTTACAATTGTTGCAGGTGATGAAAATCATAGACAACGTACGACCGGACAGACAGACTGTTATGTTCAGTGCAACATTCCCGCGACAAATGGAGGCGCTCGCACGCCGTATATTACAGAAACCCATTGAAATACAGGTGCGTTTGCTACGTCAGAGTTATAGATGAATCTATAGTGGAGATGTCCATTAATCTTAATAGAATGTTACCTAAAACTCTGCTGGACCCCTTTTGGGATTGCGAGTGTGATTGTTTAAGCATGATTAAATATGTATGTGTATGTATGTATCTGACTTTGATAACTTAATTAGTACACATACAAAAGTTGTCAGGCTCGAAGGACCATTTTGTGTAATTAGAAATGACACTAATCCCCAATGCCTTAGCCTTTTGCTATTATTTCCCATGTTTTTCAGAAGTTTAATAAAATATTTTTCCTGCTACATGGCTCCCAATTTTGTTTTTGTTCAAAATCAAAAATTCTTTATTGAAATGAACTTTGCTAAGTACTTTTAAATCGTAAAAACCCTACCACAGTTGGAGCAGTAAGTCTTCTTACTTACATATTGCTACAGGATTTGGAATTACGGTCTGTCTGACGACAACCGTACTTGGGTATCCCTGTCGATATTGGGTTACATGTTTGATTATTCCAAAATATAGTTTTAATTTTTCTAAATATTATTACTTGCTTTTCAGGTTGGTGGCCGAAGTGTAGTGTGCAAAGACGTGGAACAACACGTTGCTATACTAGAAGAGGAGGCAAAGTTCTTCAAGCTTCTAGAACTTCTTGGGCTATACAGCCAGACTGGCAGCATCATAGTGTTTGTGGACAAGCAAGAGAATGCTGACAGCTTGCTCAAAGATCTTATGAAGGCTTCCTACTCTTGCATGAGTTTGCATGGAGGTGAGTTGTCTGTTTTTATAACATGTCTTATTATTTAATTATAAAAAAAATTAAATCATTAGGCATGTCCTTATGTGTAACTTTCAAAAGACAACGCCGTCGTTATGTGCGCGTAATCTGTTATATCGTAAATTATATAAACCATACTATTTTCGTCTCTTATGATTTACACAGGGTAACTGACTTGAAAATGCCAAGAAAGTCAATGTTGACTCTGTACTGACATAGTGTAAATTGATTTGAAGTCAGTACAGCGCTGTTGCATAAGTCTGATTCAATATTTCTGGTTATTGACTGCATGCTACGAACACAAATACTCTAACTAAAAAAGAAGGAAGGAAAAGGATATGTTCCGAATTTGTATGGAGACTGGTACTCGTCCACCCTCCAAGACACAAATTATAAAAGATGAAACAGGACATTTTTAAGAATATAATAGGACTAAAACTCTAATTTTAATCTCCGCATTCTAACAAAATACCGCATTTTATCCTGGCTCAAAAAATCGTTACGCAAAGATGTAAAAATCAATTTAAAAACTTAAGACTTGTCAGTAATGACAGCTGACCTTTTTTTTTTGGTTAAATTTTCCCTGTTACGGGACGGCAAAGGGATCTAGCCCATACAGCCAAGTCTTCAGTTTCATCTTCTTTCTTGATTTTTGCATTAAAATGTGGGTGCCACACTTTTTAATGCATCTAGGGAGTGCTTGGCGAGAAATGCAATGTACCGACCTCATGATGGTGACCGATGAGAATTGTATAGTGGGATTTCCAACCACTATACAATTCTCAACGCCACATACACAAAACCTTTATTTCAATGATTCCTCATAACTGTTCGACAACACGGATGCTTATGCAACAAAACGACACCACTTTCACTGCACAAAATCCACTCCGAAGCAATTTTGAATTATCGAAATAAAGATCGACATCCAGACGCCATGATTACCCGCCAAAACCACTGACAGCTGACCTATTAAGTCATGTTAAAATATTTTCTTTTATAAATAGGCATGGTGTCGGTTTCTTTCAGCCTACAACTATTTTGCATTTTTTTAAAATAAAAAATGATAAAAGAACACGGCAAGTTATCGCGAGGGGTTTTCAAGTACCATTATGGAACATCTCCTTTGTGAAAATAGTAGTTTATGTAACTGTCACATAATACCAAGTTACGTGCAGTACATACAATACTTTATCTACACTCATACTTAAATTAAAATAAAACTAAAAAATCGGGAGTGGTCTCCCCTTGACTTTCTCGTATACCAGAAACGACTCAAAAGTCGATAGAAACCTTATATTTTCATGTCATACACGCATTTTAAATTTTGGTAACCCATTCGAGTACTGACCGCGCACTTGGTTGCTTAACTTTCGTGATCGACGACCCAAAAGTTGATAGAAACCTTATATTTTGATGTCATACACGCATGTCCTAATCTTTAACAATACACACAACTTTTTCAAAATCACAAATTAGTCAAATTACACATCAAGATAAAAAAAGATTTTTGTTGCAAAATTGTGTTGTGTAAATCTTATTTTTATTTTTTTGTGACATTTATTTTGGGTGTCATTTTTGTTAATCTAGGAACTGATTGGTGAAAAATGTATGGAGATAGACTGCGAGACGATAAAACCTTTATTTCAATGATTTGTCAGAATGAATCTGATTCGTCAGAATGAACCTGTAACAATTAAAATATATGGTTGAGACCTGCTGAAAACTATCCAAATCCTATTTTCGATTATACAATTAAAGATAAGACTACCCGGGCTACTGAGATGATTTTGAGTGTAACATTTGTCCTGGTTGTTGGTTTTCGTATTGACGGATTGTTATTTTTGGGTTTGGTGCCTCTTTTATGTAAACGACAGACTGTCAACCTGTCACTGTTTGGAGGCGCTGCGTGGCCCATACTGTCAGATGTGGCTTTATGTGTAACAAAACGTTACCCAAGTCTCGGCTCCAACCCTCATAGGATTACGAGCGTGATCGTATGTATAAGACTTTAATTGTATAATAGAAAATAGGATCTTTTGATTTACACAGAAAAACTTTCAATACTTACATATTATTGTGGTATAAATAATCTCTATGTTCTTTGAAAGAGAATTATTAAATCTAGTATATTTTCCTTTCAGCTGCCAGTCGTCTTAGACCTGAGGAGGAATAAATATTTTTAATTATAATAAATAAATTTAGTTATTTTTTATATTTAATAGGCGTGCGAGGTGGTAGTCATCTATTCAGTTTTTGGTATTTTATGATATAAATATTCATTAGACCTTTAAATTTTGTACTGCGCATTATATAATTAATATATTGAATAAAATAATCTGTAACAATATAACTTTTCTTATGTGTCAGAAGTATTCGCAACAAGAATTCTATAATTACCTTATAAAACAAATATTAACCATAGTGATTATTACCCATATCTACTTAAGTAGTTTTTTAGTTCTAGTAGTCCTTTACTGCAGCACTCTGTTATGCTGGGGCCGCACTTGCGCCTATCGTCCCGAAGTAATGCGTGGCGATACTTCGTACGATACACGCAAGTGCGGCCCGAGCAAAGTTATCGCGATGAAGCATGTGGCATTTCTTTACATACAAGTTATGGCGGAATTGGTGCCGTTTCGCTACTATGATTTCGTGGCAGAGGTGTGCTACGCAGGCGATGAATGAAACTGACACATGATGGCCTTTTGTGTCAATTGTCAGATACTCGTAGGAACACTTTAGAGCATTTTGCTACTCGTATATGCATAGTGTGGTTCGGTTATAAATCAACGGTACTTTTAAGAAAATTTTGTTTCCAATATGAGAAGAGACTACTCCTTGCACGCCTAATAGGTGTCCTTTGTTTGATGACGTATATATTAACGCTGATCTGTTACAGGGATTGATCAATTCGACAGGGACTCGACCATCGTGGACTTCAAGTCTGGCAAGGTGAAGCTGCTGGTAGCGACGAGCGTCGCGGCGCGTGGACTCGACGTGAAGCAGCTGGTGCTCGTCGTCAACTACGACTGTCCCAACCACTACGAGGACTATGTCCACAGGTAAGTGATACCACCACTAAAGCCGTGTCTGCTGCGCCAAAATTACTGCGGCTACCTTAAGGTCGTCGACGCCCACTTTACACTGCTCCGACACAAGGAAGAGATAGAGTAGGTATTAGAGCGTTTCCTCCGATTATCATATCGTTAACAATTGTTCGGCCCGATATCGGATATCGGACGCACATAATTTCATACATTTTACTTGTTCCTATATCGTATTGGAGTAGAAACGATCGAAGCCGACACAATAACGTGGTAAGTAAAATGTATAAAATACGTCCGTCGAATATTCGATACCGAACCGGATATCGTATCGGCTTCCAATACCGTTTGCTTATTATTTTCACAAGTTCTTTATTTAAATGGACTTTGCTAAGTACTTTTAAATTATCACAATTTCGCTCAATTCACTTGAAGATATATTGTATTTTCCACATTCAAATCTTACCCAAAGAGATATCATTCAGATGCGGCAGAACCGGTCGCGCAGGTAACAAAGGCTATGCTTGGACATTCCTCACGCCAGAACAAGGCCGGTATGCCGGAGACGTTCTTCGGGCCTTCGAGCTGGCAGGAGCCGTGCCTACCCCGGAGCTGAGGCAACTGTGGGACAAATATAAGGACGCACAGGAGAAGGAGGGCAAGAAAGTGCATACGGGTGGAGGGTTCAGCGGAAAAGGTAGGAATTTTAATATATATACCAACTAGCTGTGCCCGCGCGACTTCGTCCGCGTGGATTTCCCGTTTTTGCAACAGTTTTCATTGATGCTCATTCTTGTCATAATCAATCAATCTCAATTTATTAGTTCTCATAATTCAAATTTCAAAACACCATAAACTATATGGTTACTTGCTACACAGCTGATCGTTAAAAAAACTGTTTTCTCGCGGTCGCAGATATGTGACTGATGCAAAAAATAGATAAAAACAATCCTTGATGCGGATTTTACATCATGTTAAAATTTCTACTCAATTGGTGCAGTACTTTTTGAGTTTTTGAAGCATACACAAACCAACATAACATTTTTATATATATAGATTATATAGCTTAAATTATCATTAGTACTTGTGTTATGGACATTAGGTAACGGTTATGTTTATTTCTAAAAATATTTAACACGTTGACTGTCCAGGCCAAATCGAATTAACTCCTAATGACGTCCATTAGTGCCTATTTTTTTTTTATAATAAAAACTTGTCGGATCATTTGATATTTATTTACCATAATATCTAGAAATCTAGCTTAGACGTCCTTGTGATATTTTTCAATGTAACTGAGACGTTCATGAAAATAAAAGACATTGATTTCGTATACCCACTTGCGTCACATGTGATGCATGAACGTGGGATTGGGTATATAATTGTATCATATGTGATGCAGGGACAGTTAACGTGTTAAATTATTAATATCCATGGCATTGCGAATAAGCAGATGAGATTTTGTACTATTTATTAAAGATATATAATTTGTTAGGTTTCAAATTCGACGAATCAGAAGCTCAAGCGGCTACTGAAAAGAAGAAATACCAGAAAGCTGCGCTTGGCCTTCAGGACTCTGATGACGAAGATGTTGAGGGTGATCTAGACCAGCAGATCGAGACGATGCTTGCAGCAAAGAAAATCGTTAAAGAAATCAAGGTAATGTGCATTTGTAAATATTATATTTTTAACCCCCGATTCAAAAAGATGGGTGTTATAAGTTTGACCTGTCTGTGTGTCTGTATATCTGTCTGTGGCATCGTATCTCCTAAACGAATGGACCAATTTTGATGCGGTTTTTTTGGTTTGAAAACTGGCGTGATCGAGATGGTTCTTAGCTATAAATTTATGTCGGGGGTTACATAAAATTTTCAATTTTGTAGTTTTTTTTTGTTTTTATTACAATATACATGTGGTACACGTAGACGTGCACGTACCACTGCGTACTGCGTGCATACTTTAGACGGCGAGTATCTCCCGCGGGGACTATACATTTACAACCGTATTCACAAACAATACTTACTATCCGAAGTAAGTACTATGCATTTCTCAATGAGTTTCATGGTGAGCCTTGTAATTCATAAACAATAACAGTGTTAGTCTCAAGGGCGTTCGAGTACGGGAGCGGAACGCCTAAACTGCTTTCTAACCTAATAATAAGAATATTATATATAATCCACAACTTAAATTAATATTTTTCCTAAATTTCTTTTTTGACATTGTACAGAGTAGAATAGCATCACCCCATATCCTCCAATGGGTGTCGCAGAAAGCGACTAATGGGTCAGCAAAGGGGTATTCAAACATTTATTTATCACAGTGTACTTGCTGACTTACAGATATTTCCAAAGCGCCAGTAAGTTAGTCAATACATTTTTAATCATTAGCAGGTCCAAAAGTTATACAATACACAGTAGACACATTTATACAGATAATTATCACGCCTCTAATCAAGGAAGTAGTCACTAATAACTAATAACTTAAAAATGAAACTGAACCTCATACTCTCCGTCTACTAATCTGCATTAGACAAGCGTGGTGGACTACTGCCTAAACCTCCTTCGATGACAAGGAGAGGCCTTGTGTCCCAGCAATGGGTCGAATTTTAAAGGCTGTGATGATTCTTCATTTTAATGTATTGTTATACAATGTTTATTTACCTCTTCTTTCTTAGCCCGGAGTAGCGACGCCAGGAGTGCCACCAGGTGCAGCGCAAGCTCCTGCAGGCTCTGACGGGAAGCTAGAGTTGGCGAAACGTCTCGCTTCCCGCATCAACCTGGCCAAGGGTCTGGGCGTGGAACAGAAGGGCGCTACTCAACAGGCCGCTGAAGCAATTCTCAAGGGAGCACCTTCTGCACACACACTTATCACGGTAAATATATTTTTGAAGTAAAACTTCTTTAGGCGGGACTGTAGAGTACCATTTCGTTCTGACGGAAATGACGCAATTGACATAAAGTAACATTTTTCTGACGGAAATAACGCTTTTTTCTGTCGCATTTGTCTGATGGAAGTAACGCTCAGTATGTTTAGAAAGTTTCCGCTATTTAAAAACAGTAACTAGCAATAGTGATTCAAGATGGCGGACGCGACTTTTTAATGTAATATCGACGTGGGTGGGTATCATATTCGTGGTTTTCGTGGGTCCCGATCACGAATAGAACATCTATTACTAGATCCAAGATGGCGGACGCGACTTTTTAATATAATATCAATATGGGTATCATTTTCATGGGTTTCGATGGTCGTGATTATGAATCGTAATTAGTCGTCGTGTCATTATCCATTATTAATCGTGATTATCATCTATTTTGAGATCCAAGATGGTGGACGCGACTTATTTGGGTATCAAGTGAACACCAGAGGCATCGAATATGTTCTTCTTTTGAAGATGTCAAGGTCTTATCGGTTCGGCAATATTTATTAGATTAATGTATTTAGTCTACGCCGCAAGCAGATATATTTATGTAAACAAACGTGTATATTTATTTTACTTTATTTTTTTTTATTGAAAATTCAACCTTAAGAGGCAGGACAGGACCCGGGGACGTTTTGGTGTAAAGTTCGCGGATCCCAAAGCGCCTCCATAAGGGAGTGTACCTGTTGTTTTTACTGGGTAGGACTGGCGTTGGTTCGCCGTAGGGGATTCCCCGCCGTGCGCCTATCCAGCGTGCCGTATGGTCCGTAAATTGATTTGCCGTCGTCATTAAAAAAAATCGGGAGTGGTTTCCCCTTGACTTTCTCGTATACCGGAAACGACTCAAAAGTTGATAGAAACCTTAAATTTTAATGTCATACATGCATGTTGAATTTTCGGTCACCCATCTGAGTACCAACCGCGCACTTGGTTGCTTAACTTTCGTGATCGACGACGATTTCAAAGCGGTTTCAGCAATAGATATAGTGATTTAAGAGGAAGGTTAATATGTAGGTATAATCATGCCTATTATAGAAAATTTCGTGTCACGGTGTTTCTGAACGAATTCTTCCACCACGACTTGCCTGAATTTTATGAACAGAACACGGTTTGCCGGATCAGCTAGTACCTAATTCATAATCGATGAATAAAATTTCAAAACTCAAATCTTTATAGCTTTCTGAAGGCAACGTGGAAGCGAGACCGCCGTTATTTTCTGTAGGTACTTACCTACTGGAACGGTGTCTGTTTTGCTCTATCCATTCTTAAAATTATTTTTGTATTAGAATTTGACTCAGGTTACTGATTTGAGCTATTGTTTCTTGATGCAGGCTAAGACAGTGGCTGAACAATTGGCTGCGAAGCTGAACACTCGGCTGAACTACCAGCCGCGCGACGAAAGCGCGTCCGAACCCGCTGAGGAAGTGTTCCGCAAGTACGAGACTGAACTTGAGATCAACGACTTCCCGCAACAAGCCCGGTGGAGAGTTACTAGCAAGGTGCGTTTGATATCAACTTAGATTAAGAACATACAGATACCGTATCCGGGCACTCAATTTGGTACAACCAATATTAGGCCTTATTTGGCACCATACGGAAACTCTATGCGTAGTCCTCGAGGTCAACGCACTCCGTACGCATCTCCAACAAATTATTAAAAAATGACGATTTGTGCAATTATATGGTGTAATAATCGAACTGAAAAAAATAAAAAGAGTGAGAACATTACTTTTCACACGTAAGTTTTTAATATTTTATTGTATTTTCACTTTAAAAGCAATAAAAACCAAATATTTTATTTTGTATTTTTTAAATACTGAGTGCTGCCAGTTACAGAAATTATTTTACCTATTTTAGTTGTTTAGAATTTAGTCGAATGCAATAATTTAATCATATTAATTGTTCTATAAAAAATACTAAGGACAAAAAAAAAAAATTGTGATGATTAGATTGTTTTGACTTAACGTATGGACATTTTTAACCGCCTTAAGAAAAGGAGGAGGTTTTCAAGTCGCCTTAATCTTCTTTTTTATGTATGTTTCTACGCCTAGACCGGTTTTAAATAGTACGGTTTTACGGCGAGGGCGCTACTTTGATTCAAGAGCGAAGCAAAGGAATTCAAAGTAAATAATAACACAAGTTCTTAATGATACTTAATTTGGGCTAGATAATTGGTGTGAGCGTAGAAATAATTATCCCTACTAATATTATAAATGCGAAAGTAACTCTGTCTGTCTGTCTGTTAAGCTTTCACGTCTAAAGCACTGAACCGATTTTGATGAAATTTGGTACAAATATAGATCTTGGGGAGGGACATAGGCTACTTTTTATCGCGAATAAAAGGTTGAATGGGTTGAAATAGGGGATGAAAGTTTGTATGGAAGTTCGACATGGCGGACGCGACTTTTTGATATAATATCAATATGGGTATCATTTTCGTGGTTTTCGGGGGTCCTGATTACGAATACAACATCTTTTTTGAAATCCAAGATGGCGGACGTGACTTTTTGATATGATATCAATATGGGTATCATTTTCGTGGTTTTCGGGGGTCTTGATTACGAATACAACATCTTTTTTGAAATCCAAGATGGCGGACGTGACTTTTTGATATGATATCAATATGGGTATCATTTTCGTGGTTTTCGGAGGTCCCGATTCCGAATTCAACATCCATTTTGAGATCCAAGATGGCGGACACAACTTTTTAATAAAATATCAATATGGGTATAATTTTCGTGGTTTTCGGAGGTCCCGATTCCAAATACAACATCTATTTTGAGATCCAAGATGGCGGACGTGACTTTTTAATATAATATCAATATGGTTATCATTTTCGTGGTTTTAGGGGGTCCCGATTCTGAATTCAACATCCATTTTGAGATCCAAGATGGCGGACGCGACTTTTTAACATAATATCAATATGGGTATCATTTTCGTGATTTTCGGCGGCCCAGATTCCAAATACAACATCTATTTTCACCGAAAACCACGAAAATGATACCCATATTGATATTATATTAAAAAGTTGTGTCCGCCATCTTGGATCTCAAAATAGATGTTGTATTTGGAATCTGGACCGCCGAAAATCACGAAAATGATACCCATATTGATATTTTATTAAAAAGTTGTGTCCGCCATCTTGGATCTCAAAATGTTTGTTGTATTTGGAATCGGGACCTCCGAAAACCACGAAAATGATAACCATATTGATATTAAATCAAAAAGTCACGTCCGCCATCTTGGATTTCAAAAAAGATGTTGTATTCGTAATCGGGACCCCCGAAAACCACGAAAATGATACCCATATTGATATTATATCAAAAAGTCGCGTCCGCCATCTTGGATCTCAAAAAAGATGTTGTTTTCGTAATCGGGACCCCCGAAAACCACGAAAATGATACCCATATTGATATTATATCAAAAAGTCGCGTCCGCCATCTTGGATCTCAAAAAAGATGTTGAATTCGGAATTGGGACCCCCGAAAACCACGAAAATGATACCCATATTGATATTATATTAAAAAGTTGCGTCCGCCATCTTGGATAGTCTCAAAATAAATGTTGTATTTGGAATCGGGGCCGCCGAAAACCACGAAAATGATACCCATATTGATATTTTATTAAAAAGTTGTGTCCGCCATCTTGGATCTCAAAATGGATGTTGAATTCGGAATTGGGACCCCCGAAAAACACGAAAATGATACCCATATTGATATTATATTAAAAAGTCACGTCCGCCATCTTGGATCTCAATATATATATTTTTTTAATCGGGACCCCCGAAAACCACCAAAATGGTACCCTGATATTTTATTTAAAACTATCCGTCAAAAACTTTGGTGTGGCTTTTCCGTTTCATCGAATTTACAAATTACGATGTATCTATCGTATAAAAAGAAGTTTCACTTCAAAATCAGAAGTAGTATTCATGTTTTATTTAAATTACCTGGTTTTGGGGTGACGAGGTTTTAGTGACCACACCAATTTTTAGTAGTGTGCGTGTATCTGTGTGTAAGCGTTAGCACACATAACAAATTTTTTGCGTCAGTTTTGAAGCGGCATATTGTATGGAACTATCCTTCTAGTATGTTCTTATTCTAAGGATATCAATAAATTATTATTTTTCATTTGTTTGTAGGATGATAAGAAGTTGGGAGTTTCACTCCAATTATTATTGTAATAACCCGCATCTAAATGTTAGTTTAGTAGTTTACATCCCTTTAATGTAGTATAAAAATACTCAACGTCGAAATAATAGTATAATATTGGATCTAATTTTTTTTTAAATCGCCGCCCTGCACGGGCATTTTAAACGCTTGTGATGTCATTGTCTATTCTATATCAACAAAACAAACAATAGGTAAATAGATGTAGGTATTGAGCTAAGTTCCTTTATATGTGTTTTTTTTTTCAGATAAATTAATTATGTAAGATATAATGATTAGAGAGTATTGTAAACCATTACCCTTCACACCTTTGATGTGAACAGAAATAAAATCGGGATTTGATCTTAAAAAATCGGGATTGGTCTCCCTTGACTTTCTCGTATACAGGAAACGACTCAAAGGTTGATAGAAACCTTATATTTTGATGTCATACATGCATGTTAAATTTTGGTTACCCATCCGAGTACCGACCGCGGACTTGGTTGCTTAACTTTCGTGATCGACGGCTCAAAATTTGATAGAAACCTTATATTTTGATGTTATACACGTATGATAAATTTGGTTGCAATAAGTTAAAGCATACTCGAGTTATCGTGCTAACGCACAGACACACAGACACACACACAGACATAATTCCAAAAAAAATATGTTTGGACTCAGGGAGGTCCAAAACGTGTAAATCCGTCAAAATCTCGAGGTCGAATTTTTTTACGATTACAAGACTTCCTCTATACTACGTACGAGAAAGTAAAGAGTGGTCATCACGACATTGACATATCCTGTTTATGGAATTTTACGTCACAACCGCTCTCGTCGCATTTAATTTTATTATATTAAAAATTTATTTCTTGCTCAAAAATAAATTTTATTATAAAATATTGATGGCGGGACAATATATGAATGACATGCATATATTCCCTATTGAGAAAAAAGGAACCAAACCAGCAAATATATGAGTAGAACATTCGCGTGATTCAAACGTGGTATAAATATGATTAAAGTTTATCTTGCTCTCATGAAAGTCATGTTTTATTTTCGTAGTAGATTAAAAGCAAAACAAACACCTATGTTGTGAAAAATATTGCTATTTATATCTTAATCAGTCATGTGGAACATAGGTGCGCCGTTTTATTTTGTAACAACAAAGAACTCACTTCTCATCTCAGCTCGAATTTAACTGTCGAACGCTAACGAAGATTTCACAAAAAAGGTTATTTTTAATCAATATGATACTCTAAATGACTAATCTACTTTTAATGACGTTATAGAAAGTTATCAAGGGTATTGAAACTAGGAAACATACACTGAAAAAAATTGACCTACCCCAGGCGGGAATCGAACCCAGCACCTTCCGCAATCCGGGCGACTACGTTAACCACTACGCCACCAGGGCACTGCCTTCGCTGTCGACATGTTTTTTTTATGGTAAACATTGTAATTTATGGTAAACTATTTACACGTTTGTAAACGCAAAAAAATATTCTATAATATAAACTAGGTAGTGTCATCTTAACTGGGCGTCAAATATTTGCAATAATATTTCGTTCGGATCTTAGAAGTGCTCAAGGATTTGATGAAACAATGTTTACCATAAAAAACCAAGCACTGAAAAATTTCGACAGCGAAAGCAGAGCCCTGGTGGCGTAGTGGTTAACGTAGCCGTCAGAATTGCGGAAGATGCTGGGTTTGATTCCCGCCTGGGGCAGGTAGATTTTTTTCAGTGTATTTTTTATAGTTTTAAAACTTTACGCGTTTGTAAACGCAAAAATATTTCTTAACAAGGGTAGCTTCGTTTCCCCCGCAAAACTAAGGATTTTCACTAAACATTGACTGGTGCAATCGAAGTGAGTGTCGAAGTAAGATCTTTACAAATAGCATGGTAGGCAAAAATTTATCTGTTTTAGTAGCAATAATTTAAAATATTGCTGGCGCTGCTCACTCTCTGCCTTAATAACAGAATACTAAATATAATGAGACACCTAATATTAGAGAAATAAAAATTATTAATATCAAGAGCATTCCTAGAACGGCCCACCGGGTCAAGGTATCAAGCCGTTGGGGAGACATCTTGCATTCAGCCGATGCCAATTAAGCTGTAAACATATTGATCTATGACATTAAAAGTTTCCACGCGTGCTATCACTCCAGACGTAGCTAGATAACTTATTGCAATACATGTCTCTGATCACGAATGCGCACGCGCTGACTCCATGTGTTTTCTTACACTGTCGCGGGTACTGCTCAGATTATTATTCCAAAGATGGTTTTCAATTTATTTAAGAGTTATTTTATTAGAGTTTTCAACGAGCAGACTATGAACTCTGAGTTTAAAGTATTTATTTTTCCAATAAAAATATTTCATTCCCTATGGAAAGACTTATGTTATTATAAGTAATAAGTGGTTTGGAAATAACAAAATAAAACAATCACAGTCTTTAGTCGACCCACTGCTGGGACATAAGGCCTCTTGACATCGAAGGAGGTTTAGTCAGTAGTCCATCACGCTTGCCCAATGCGGATTGGCGGACGGAGTATAAGGTGGTCAATACCCCTTTGCTGATTCATTAGTCGCCTTCTACGACACCCGTTAGAGGATATGGAGTGATGCTATTCTACTCTGCCGGCATCACACGGCTAAATAAAATAATACTATCTAATTTATGAAAATCTTGTGTCACGTTCTTTATGGCCGCGCTCCTGCGAATCGGCTCGAACGACTTTTATCATATTTTTTTTGTGTATTATTCGTTAAGTATATTTCATAACGATAAAGAGAGAATGAAATTTATATGACAGGTTTGCTTACTCCATTCAAATAGAATTTTTAATATCACTATAGTATTTATATGACTCTTTTAGCTTGTGTAGGTGCCCGCATGATACCCCATGTACCGAACATCCTGTATATCTTTACTGCGTCAACGCATACTCTAAACAATTTTACACTTGTTTACAAAGAATCTGTATCAATTTCTTTGTCACATTAAAAAGTCGACAGCTTATGACCTCAATTACTTTGTATTCTTAAATAACAGAGAAATGTATTTATGTGTGCCCCAAACGATAACCCTGCATTTAATATATAGTTTTGCAATGTGCATTCAATGTTTACTAGTCATTAAACGGTGCATAGTCGCGGCAAGCAGTCACGATGCTTTTAAAGTTAGCGATATTAGGTGCAATAATTTTCTTCTGTGTTAAAATGCTGAAAAGTCACAGGCATTGCTTCTACTGTCATTAGAAAAATAATGCATTCAGGTAATGTTAATTTACTTTGATTGGACAAATAAATGAATAAATAAAAATAAAATGGCGTAGACAACTGAGAAGGTTGTCTTCGCCATAACTTATATTCTCGTGAGAACATTTGTTGACTTGTTTAAAAGTTTAATGTTGTTTATTTGTTTTCGTTCAGTGTGCCTATTCTGAATAACACGGACAAATTTATCGTAAAATAATTTTATAAATAAGCAAATTATTTTTTATCTTTACAGTTTTTGCTATTAATTCTTTTAATTAACTCCATGTCCAGCACAGTGAGTCCAGTGAGGTTATATTTGTCAATTACTCCTATCGATTTTCAACCCGAACATTTTTAATAGAAAGCGCAAAATTTATTTAGTATATTTGTAAGTTTGTGGTAATATGACGTGAGATGATTCGGAACTTAATAAACTTACCAAATAAATGTTCGTGCTGTGGAAGCACAGGCGTTAGTCACCGTTGTAAAATTCCGTAACCGATAACCTCGTTATTAATTATCAAAGGTTCACGCACCTGTACCATTAGTATGAGTTTGTTAGTTTTCGAGCTTGATCAAACGTATCGTCTCTTTTCATACATTGCCCACTAGCGCCCCTAGCGTAAACTATCAGAAACAGTGGGCAATGTATGAAAAGAGACGATACGTTTGATCAAGAAAAACTATAAAAACTCATACTAAGGGTACTGATTATCTCGCCGTCCAACCAGCAATTTTTCCCTTTATTGAAGCCATCTTCACGTTCTTCTTTCCTTTATAAAATTAGTTAAAAATTCTCTCCCGGTAGTTATAATGAAAAATATTAGAAGCGAGCACACGTGACTCAATCAATAAAGGGGAGCCATCGTCTCTCTTACAAATTGTAATTTTACTACGGAAGTCGTCTATTTCTATGTCGTGAACGTTCCAGATTGTTTTTTTACTTTTCGTATACGTAGTATAGAGGAAGTCTTGTAATCGTCAAATATTTGGACCTCGAGATTTTGGCGGATTCCCTGAGTCTAAAAATGTCCATTGGGAATTTTTGGACTCAGGGAATCCGTAATCATCCTCCCTGAGTCCAAAAATACTGTTTTTGGAATTATGTCTGTGTGTGTGTCTGTGTGTTAGCACGATAACTCGAGTATGCTTTAACTTATTGCAACCTAATTTAACATGCATGTATGACACATAAATATAAGGTTTCTATCAACTTTTGAGTCGTCGATCACGAAAGTTAGCAATCAAGTGCGCGGTCGGTACTCGGATAGGTGACCAAAATTTAACATGCATGTATGACATCAAAATATAAGCTTTCTTTCAACTTTTGAATCGTTTCTGGTATACGAGAAAGTCAAGGGGAGACTACTCCCTATTTTTTTCTTTTATAAAACTTAAACACTTTTATCTTTTCAGGAGGCCTTGGCGCTTATTAGCGAGTACAGTGAAGCCGGTATTACAGTCCGTGGTACTTACGTGCCTCCAGGCAAAAATCCTCCCGAGGGAGAAAGAAAACTCTACTTGGCCATTGAGAGCTCCCAAGAACTGGCAGTGGCTAAAGCCAAATCTGAAATCACCAGGCTCATTAAAGAAGAACTCCTCAAACTACAGACCTCCTCTCATCACATGATAAACAAGGCTAGATATAAGGTCCTTTAAGGTGGTGAAATATAGATTGTTGATGTAAGCTGTGTTTTGATTTTGGGTTGTATGTCCTATTCGTTAAAGTTATTTGTTTAATGTACTTGTAACGATAAAACCAATAATTTCTTTCAAGTCCTCATGCGTCAATTTAGAATTAGGATCCTGCTGTAAGTTCCAAGAGGAAGCGGATGGTGCCAAAGTTATGTATCTATTGGGGCGCGTTCAGACGGTACAACTAATTACTCTACGAGTTGTTTGGTTGTTTTTGTCTTGCTCTCAGGTGTCGACCGACACCAGGGCCCGTAGACAAAGTAACAAATAGAAACGATAAGGAAGTTCGATAGAAACAAAATGTATGGGATTGACTTAAGACGTCGTTAAATCACGTGGCCAATCGTAGCTCCAAGTAAGTTGGCAGTGAAAGCTGAGACGCTGTATATAACCAATCAATATGGCCTATGATGACGAATTTCGATTATCTTTTCGTTATGAAACCATTGTCATTGTTTAAGCCTACAGTGGTTTTTATAACCTCAAATATTGACATTACACTTCTAATATCACATTTGTTTCAGTTGTACACTTATTTGAAATTCGTTTGTCATTTTATTGTATTTCTGATATTACAGAATCTAAATGACACTCATCTCACTCTACATATTATGAACCTCAGAGGAATTAAACCGACTGAGTTATGAACGCTGGACACCTGGACACCAATCTCATATGACGGCTACTACGTCAGAGTGTTCGCTAAAAACTTGCAACTTCGGACGTCCGGAACGGGGTAGTTGTGTTGTGAACACCGAACGCCGTGTTGTAACTCTGAAAGAGTCCCATTTTTTAGAGAAGATGTACGATCTAAATTATCTGACTGTACTATAGAAGAGTTGTATAATAATCTTGATGAAGGCGGGACTCAAGCAACCAAATAGCGCGATAAAACCCCTGGTTGTACATAAAACTCGTCCCCACAGAATAAACAATTCCAATGTATACGTTTTTACAATAAGCTTCCGAAGAATATTAGAGATTTGCCTGTTAACAAATTAAATAAAAAAACAGATTTTTTTTATTTGTTATAAGTTTATTACAAGATAATTTTTTATTTAAATGAGTTAATAAGTGACCCAGATGAGTTTCTTGGCGCCATTTCTTCTCCATCTCAACATAATAATTATTTATGTAGGTAAAATAATAAATATTTTCTTCCCGAAATGGTGGCAGGGCTTTGACGATTTAAAAGTAGGTACTTAGCAAAGTCCATTTAAATAAAGAGTTTCATTTCAATAATATGATATTATGACGGAAGTAAAGTTTTTATGAAAGTTGAATATCTCAATTCATTGAGCAGATAATTTATGTTAATTGAGAGAATCTGTTTTATTTTGATAAAACAATCATTAATATCGCGTAGTGCATACATAATATTACTATTTACCTACACTACGCAATTTTGTTAGGCTCACACTTAGTCTACGTTTTCCGTATTTGAGTCAGGGTTGCCAGGTGTTCGAACACAGTGCTAAAATACCGAACCGTTCGGTATTTTAGCAGTGTTCGGTATGACAAAAATACCGAAGTATGGGATGTTCGGTATTTTTTTCTGATTAATTTTTCTCCTTGATAAACGAATCGTGGCCTCGTTATCAGGGCCCATCTAGCCATTTTCACCGCTCTCTGGGCAAAAGCACCCCCCCCCCCCCCCCCCCCCTAGTAATAAAGTCCGGAGATTCGACAAAGTGAAGCTATTTTCATACATCCTAGGATAGGCGCGAGGCAATACGGCAAGTGAGGAGCTTTTTTTTTTTTTTTTGCTCACTGTTCGGTATTTTTTTGGAAAAGACCTGGCAACCCTGATTTGAGTTGAGATAAAGTAAGTCTTTGTAATACCTGTTGATTACTTTATTCTGTACCTAAAATATGTAGGTAGGAATAATACAATGGACGCGCTCATTGCGCGATATAGGTAACATTTGCTGTCCACTTAATATAGTAATATCACAGATAATATAATACTATACTAGTATGAGAAAACCGTACGTTAAAGGCGCATCCAGGTTTTTAAAGAAAGCGTGGAACTTGGTGCATTATCAAGGGTCATCAAAGCGAACCTCGCAACAGGATTTCTAGTCTTGAGGTGTGACCGTTGGCGCGTTGTACTTTCGATTAGCGCTACAAATGTTTGGTTATTGTTGATGTATTTAGTGATTCAAATAATCGGTTTTGAACCCGTCTTGGTGGACTGCCTAGCGGCCCGGGTTCGAGTCCTGGTAGCGGCAAATTTTTGGGTGACCAACACTAATATTTGTTGACGAGTCATGGTTATTTATATATTTATTTAAGTATGTTTATTTAAAAAAAAATATTAAAAAATATATACCTAAATCAAAAATTGTCTGTTACCTAGTAGGTATCCATAACACAAGTTCTTAATGATATTTAATTTAGGCTAGTTAATTGGTGGTAATTGGTGTAAATGTATCATTTAACTTATACCTATGCCAATAAATACAGGGTGTAAAAGACATGAACAATCAAACGAGAACCATGTATTCTGCTCACCATCATAACATTTTTCTTCCTTTAGACTATACCTGGGAAATTGATAGTTACGATTTTATTGAAGGTCAAAGTCATAATTTTCTTTCTCATTTTTTTATGAAAACGTATTCTATGCGTTATTTCTTAATTATTGTCCAGAGAAACTTTATAATTTTTTTTAGTATTTCATAACAAAAAATGGCTTCAAAACGTTAGCGTTCAATTTAGCTCACTCGATGCGCAAGGACACTAACGAACGGGGCCGCCGTCGGAAAAAATTATCGCGGTTTTGCGATTTGCGTGCGAGTTGAGCCCTTTACATTGCGCGGTACAATTTGCAATTTTTTTTAACACCATAAAATAAAAATCATTTCCCAGCAATATTTTTTTTGAAATATGTCTTATTTCGATGTATAGAATACATGGTTCTCGTTTGACTGTTCATGTCTTTTACACCCAGTATAATTTCAATTCATAGTCGGCGAGTCTCTCTGCCGATTTTCTAAGGTGTTCGAGGCGGAGGGAGATCTACACACCTGCATACGAACACGTCGGTTGACAAGTTCTTCGTAAGGACTTTTTCTGCAACTCCACGACTTGCGTCGGAGGGTTAGAGGTTGAATCACTCCAGTCAGCCCAAATCTGCCAGGAAGTCTCCCAGCGCCTTGATGTTTGTGAAGACATCCCCGAGTCATCCCGGATGCCTCTGCCTCCATGCCATCCGTCGTGTCATGGACGTGTTGTCTAATATTGCAGTAATCCTGCAAACTGGAGCTTCGGCGAAACGTGCTTTCTATACCTACTAGAACCAAATTAATGTCCCTAAAGGTAGACGCATATTTAGCCTAGCCGAACACGCCGAATTTAAGAATTCTTCATACCCCAGAAATTTAGATGACGTCACCAGATTCGGCGCGTTCGGCTCTGCTCATGCTCTGCTAAATGTCCACTGTCATACTTTTTGATCATTAAAATTTAAGCTTCTTGATCATGAGTGGTATAATATAAAGATACGCGGACGTCTTGCATGGAACTCAGAGCAGTTTAAGCCATGTGTCTTATAGCAATCTGTCCCTCTATCTAGGCACAAGGTGATCCGGAGTACCGGCTACCATTGAGGAACGCTCAACGGGGCTGGCCAGCTCGGCGGCGCTGCTCTCCGGAATACTACCGTAGAAAACCAATACAGAGAAGTCACATCCATACACCACCTCTGTGGGAACAGAGGCGTGCAGGAGCGACGGGCCACCCATGTCCGCTCAGACCCAGCAGCCTATCGGCCGGTCGACCCTGGCACTGAAAAAAGCCCTCCCGCGTCCGATGTCCGCCACAGATGTTGTCCACGCACGAGGAGGTCTTGGACATAGCACCCCATACCTTAGATGGTACCTACCTTAACGACTTGTTTTATTTGTGAGAGCATATCTAAAACATTTTTTTAAAATAGGTATTTACTTGATAATTATGTAAATTTACTTGATAATAATTAATAAGCACGTGTGTAGCACCATGTCCACGCTCAGGGCCGGATTTAAAGGTCTGGAGGCCTCGGGGCAACAAAGGAGTGGAGGCCCCTTAGCCCCAAATTATTTTCCAAATAAAATGAACAATTTTTTTCAATCGAGTTTTCGGTTAAAAAATAGGCATACTTCTTTACGACCTTAATCAACGAACAAAATAGAAAGATATTATTATTATTATTATTCATGTAATCATGTTTGTACAAAGTACCGTAGGTAAAGGTAAAACGCGAAATAAAATATGAAAGGAAAAGTTGTTTACTTGTGTTTACTAGTCTGAATTTGAATTTTTTTTTCCGAAGTCTCTATTGTGGGCCCCTCTTTTGTGGAGGCCCTGGGCTGTAGCCCCGCTTGCCCTCCCCTAAATCCGGCCCTGTCCACGCTCATTTAAAAATAAACGAAGCGATTCGTCGCGTACGCGTGCTGGCGGGTTATCGCCGCGGGAAGATTCCACCGCAAACAACGTCCTTTGACACTAATGAGCGATATGCCGATGTAATTAATAGCTTAGGGTAGCAACATACCTACGGGCTTAACATAATATTATATAGGTAAGTACTAGGTACGTCTTGCCTCAGGCGGGTCGATTTTTTTCAGTGCATTTTTCTAGTATTATATTTACGCGTTTGTAAACGCAAAAATAAAATTATTCCATACTAGGTACGTATTTATATTTCACCTTATATTTTGAAATGCTTGAAATGGATTAATTGTTAAAATAATGATCATCGCTTCAACCAAATTGAACAAGAATCATTTTATGAAAATTTAACATTTTCCATTAGTTTGATTAGTTTCCCGTATATCCTTACTTCCCAGAAATCGATCCTTACTAACATCACTATCAAATGGTGTTAAAATACATGCTTTTTTTTAAGTCATAGGGTTCGATTCCTGGCTAGGATTATTGATTTAAAAAAATCCAATGTTTTTGTTTTCATCAAAATCGAGTTCGCGATTCCTTTGAGCATTTTTCGATATTCCTTATAGTTTAGGATTTTGCCCTGAAAGCCCAATTGAAAAAAAATTCTACCTGTAGGTATAATTATGTAAAAAGTTTGTTAGCAATTTTGGTATTTCCGTAATAGGTATTAAAGCATCTTATAGGTTTTATTCAACCGAGTCAACAGCCGAAAATTAGGGAAATCTTTCCTGCAGGTAAATTAATTTCTACATTAGGTAAAGGTACTTTTATAGGTACCTATTACTAAATACAGTACAAAACATACAAACGAGTCTTGCAATTAAAAAGATTTGGTGGAATATTTTCCATTATGTACCTAAGTAACTAGGTAATCGGTTTAGACATAACGATGGGGAAACTCGTGATAGAATACAAATATTTTCATTTAAGGTTTTTGAACACTTAAATAGACAGGTGACCTTTATGAGACTCGAGTGCGATTTTTCAAGTTTACCTCTTAAACCAACCTATTCCATAACTAAACGGAAAAATCGGGAGTGGTCTCCCCTTGACTTTCTCGTATATTAGAAACAACTTAAAAGTTGATAGAAAGCTTATATTTTGATGTCATACATGCATGTTAAATTTTGGGTCACCCCTCTGAGTATCGACCGCTGCACTTGGTTGCTTAACTTTCGTGATCGACGACTCAAAAGTTGATAGAAATCTTATATTTATGTGTCATATATGCATGTTAAATTTGGTTTCAATAAGTTAAACCATACTCGAGTTATCGTGCTAACGCACAGACACACAGACATAATTCTAAAAAACGGTATTTTTAGACTCAGGGAGGTCCAAAACGTGTAAATCTGTCAAAATCTCGAGGTCAAATTTTTTGACGATTACAAGAATACTACGTATACGAGAAAGTAAAAATAGTGTAGTTGCTCCGGGAGCAATGAGATGAGGAATAAATTTAACCATGACTCGTGAACAATAGTTTTGTATTCATCACTCAAACATTTGTTCCTATCACGATTCGAGCCCGGACTACTTGGTTGGTGTGTAAAGGTTGCCTACACACCAACCAAGTCCACTGCAAGCCACTCTACTAAGATGGTGTCAAATTTATTCATAAGTAGGTACCTACTTAGATACTTACTTACACACTGGAGTTTCTCCCGAGTTCTTGTTGTAAAACACGTGTTGAGAGACTCCATTGTTATTCAATCTATCGTACAATTTTGTGTAGAATTTTCACTCGACATTGGCATTTAGCTAAAGCGAAGCCATAATTAAGATTAATAAGAAGAAGACTTACACACTATCTAATATAGATAACTACCTACTCTTAAGGCCAAGGCCAATGATATTATAGTACCTATCTATATAATATCATTGGTCGTAGCACCCTTTATCAGATCGGAAAGGGAACGCCTCTTTTACCCGACTACGGTGAAGCCAAAAGGAAGAGTAATGATTTTAGCAGACTATGTATGTATGTTTGTATTTACGCATGCTCCACCGATGTGCCACCCTAGCACCTAAACTATTCATCTGATCCTGATGAATGAGGTGTCAATCAATTCGTTATTATGTTCCGAGCAACCTAGGCTACATTTTAACCGACTTTAACAAGAGGGGGAGCTTGAGAAATTTTCTTGTAACCGATTTTAATTAAATTCATTGAAGTTACTGTAGTTGCTAAGCAATTTGAAATGGCCGAAAATGGAACTACGACTGTCAAGTGAAAATAATGTTTGATTGTCGATTTCTATTGAAATCGAGTTTATACTAATTCCGTAGTTGGGTTCAGTGTTTTACACGTTTTGCCTGTTACAATGAAAGAGAGGCGATGATCCGTAGCATTCATAGTAAAAAGAGGCCATGTACTACGTGTCGTAGCCGCCGATCCGCGATCCGTAGCGTTCATAGTAAAAATAGGCCATGTACTACGTGTTGTAGCCACCGATCAGCGATCCGTAGCGTTCATAGTAAAAAGAGGCGATGTGCTATGTGTCGTAGCCGTCGATCCGCGATCCGTAGTGTTCATAGTAAAAAGAGGCGATGTGCTATGTGTCGTAGCCGTCGATCCGCGATCCGTAGTGTTCATAGTAAAAAGAGGCGATGTGCTATGTGACAGTTTGCTAGTCTGTTGCCTACATAAAAGGAGCAATAAACCCAAAAACTAAACCTTCAGTGAAGCAACAAACAAAAGCCAAAAAACCAGGACAGACAATTATCAGAAATAAATTATTTTATTTCATTTTCATAATGTTATTAGTAGTATATTACTTACTATTTAGATATTTAATCTATACTTATCTTATCTTATACTCTATATACCTACTTATACTTATATTAAAAAGAGGAAAGATTTGATTGTTTGTTTGTACCGATTTTTTTGGACCGATTTTGATGATATTTGGTATAGAGATATTATGGGACCATGGGAAGGACAAAGGATACTTTTTGGCACAATAACCGAGTTTTACGCGAACGAAGCCGCGGGCGACTGCTAGTATATTATAAAACAAATAGTAACAAATTATTAATGTAACGAAGATGTACCTAAAGACTAAGGTCTCGACTTTTTTTATCTCAATAGCGAAGGTCGAAGTGCTACGGCTGATGCAACAAAAATGGATGTTATAGGGTGAATTTCAACAGGTCCAAAAAAATTCTCATTTCCGTGGACTTTTTTATCTTAAAGTTTTTTTAAAAACTAAATCGCGGGTTTTAAAGTTTTTGATAATGTATGTATTCTTGCTCAATATCTAGCAGATAACATAAAAAACAAACGAGATATACAAGATTAAAAATTTCGTGCCACGGCGATGAAACATGCTTGCTCGGCAATGAAACAAGCCTCCACGGCAATGAAAGAATTATGCCACGGGAATGAACGCATCCACGGAAATGAAAATCTATATTCAACATAAAATCCCTACTAATATTATAGCTTTTACATCTAAACCACTGAACCGATTTTGATGAAATTTGTTACACATATAGACTAGAGCTCGGGGAAGAACATAGGCTACTTTGCAAAAAAAAGGCTTGAAGGGGTTGAAATAGGGGATGAAAGTTTGTATGGCAGTTCGTCATTTTTGAAGATAGAACCATAAAACTTTGAATTTAGGCACTTCTTTTATTTTGCAAAAAAAAAGGCTTGAAGGTGTTGAAATAGGGGATGAAAGTTTGTATGGCAGTTCGTCATTTTTGAAGATAGAACCATAAAACTTTGAATTTAGTCACTTCTTATGAAAAAAATGAATATTTGATCAAACATTTTTGAAATTTTGACCTGTTAGGGGGTGAAATGGAAGATGTAAGTTTGTATGGAATTCGTCATTGTTAAAGACGAAACCATGAAACTTTGCATGTAGGCACTTGATAAGAAATAAATAAATATTTGTTCTAGCGTTTTTGATATATTTACCCATGTGGGGATGAAATAGGGGATGAAAGTTCGTAAGGAAATCCAAACAAAGTCACACATTCACGTCTAAGACACCACACACTAATAATTGTCAATATGGGTATCGGTTTCGTGGTTATTGTGGGTCCGGAATACGAATAAAACACCCATTTGAGATCCAAGATGGCGGGCGCGACTTTTAAACAATGTCAATATTGGTATCGTTTTCGTGGTTTCTGTGGGTCCGGATTACGAAAAAAGCATCTATTTCGAGATCTAAGATGGCGGACGCAACTTTTTGACAAAATGTCAATATGGATATCATTTTCGTGATCGAAATACGAAATCTATTTCGAGATCCAAGACGGCGGTTGCGACTTTTAAATATAAGATCGATATAGTATCATTTTTATGGTATTCGGGGGTCCCGATTCCCAATACAATATCCATTTTGAGACCCAAGATGGTGGACGCGACTTTTTAACATAATGTCAATATTGGTATCGTTTTCGTGGTTTTTGTGGGTCCGGTTTACGAATAAAACATCTATTTCGAGATCCAAGATGGCGGACGCGACTTTTTGACAAAATGTCAATATGGGTATCATTTTCGTGGTTTTCGGGGTCCCGATTCCGAATACGACATCTATTTCGAGATCTAAGATGGCGGTTGCGACTTTTTAATATAAAATCGTAATGGGTATTATTTTTATGGTTTTCGGGTCCCGATTCCCAATACAACATCCATTCTGAGAACCAAGATGGCGGACGCGACTTTTTTAATTTATTATCAATATGGGTATCATTTTGAAGGTTTTTGGAGGTTCTGACTCCGAATACAACATCTATTTTGAGATCCAAGATGGCGGACGTGACTTTTTACTTAAAAGCAATATAAGTATAATTTTTGAGGTTTTCGGCGGTCTTGATTCCGAATACAACTTTTATTTCGAAATCCAAGATGGCGGATACGCCTTTTGGATATAAAATCGATCATTTTCTTAGTTTTCGGGTGTCCTGATTCCGAACACAACATCCATTTTGAGATGCAAGATGTTGGACGCGACTTATTAACTTAATCGCTTTTACGCCATACTCCCGAACCGACTCTGATGAAATTTGGTACAAAAATAGACTAAACTTAGAAATTGAATAAAAGCTACTTTTTTGTAAAAAAGGGAATGAAGGGGTTGAAATAAGAGATTAAATATTTTTATGAGATTCCTCATTACCAAAGATAAGACCATGAAATTTTAAATAGCACGCAAAAAATATGCAAATATTTGTTTTAGCGTTTTTTGAAATATTGACCCATGTGGGGATGAAATAGGGGATGGAAGGTCGCATGAAAGTTAGCAAAGGATGGAAAAACAAAAAAGGTTGTTTGTAAAAATGTATTAAAATAATCTATTTACAGTAATGCACAGCAGTTTGTATGTGTATCTTTTGCAAAATAAGTGCCCAAAAAAATAAAAATGCTACCCAAAGTAACTATTCCACGCGGACGACGTCTAGCACGCGGGCAAAAGCTAGTTTTATATATGTACTTACTTGAGTATTATCGTCATCAGTTTGAAAGTAACTCCTTCTATCTGTCTGTAATGCTTTCACGCTTAAATCACCGAACCTATTTTGATAAAATTTGGAATATACATGGATTAGACTTTAAGAAATATAGGTTATCCCTTACACCGACCCACGCAAGCGCAGCTGCAGGAAAAAAACCAGCATTTGGTATTTAGTTTCATTATCAAAAAATTCTTTAATGCCATTATAACTTTTTGTTATTAAAAACTGTTTTGGTGAATCTCAAAACTGTTTATTTTTTTGGTATTTATATTATTTTTTTTTGGGATATGGTTATATATTTTTATCAACATTGTATGTGGGACAGAGGCGTATAATTTCAATTTAGAAAACGGTATTTTGAGTTTATTTTCATATATGTATATCGTTGCGGTCAATACTCGGCACTACCTGTATTACAGGTAAAAATGTATTTTTTGCCTTATCTTATCATGGCAATAAAAACATAAGTCACGGAAATGAAACACCTGGCCACGGAAATGAAACACCTGGCCACGGCAATGAAACTAAATTGTGTTACAAGGCATGGCAATGAAATTTTTTTCATTTCCGTGTCTTTTTTTTCATTGCCATAGCAAATTTTGGCCACGGAAACCACAGCAATGAAAGCATGGCGATGAAAAACAAGGCAAAAATATAAAATAACAAAAAAACTATTAGTTATTCGTGGTAATAAACACTTCACAAATAAACATATGAGAAATGGCATTCTATTGAAAACTCAATCATGAGGACAAACTTATTCATATAGAAGTTATACCTATCCACGGCGATGAAAGAAAAAATGACGACAACATAAAAAATGGAATACTTTTATTTATAGCGCAAAAACGCATGCATGAGTGTACGTCCTTCCACGTCGAGTACTTAGGCGACACTAATATGCAACGCTTAGCGCACAAGGAGGGGGCCGCAAGTTGTTAGATAAAACAATATTCTTAAAAATGTTTAGGACATGGCGATGAAAGTTTGTCCTGGGACAAATGCATTTAGAATAACCATTCGTTGTATTGTTTAATAATTTGAATAAATGTATTCCGTAACAATACTTTAACTATTCACGCATAAAATAAAACTAAATTTCAATATAAATAATCAATAGATTTTTAGCAATGAGGTATAATATACATCAAGGTGACGTGTGGACAAACACGGCAATGAAAGATTTCGAGGTTTAATAATTTTTTTTGAAGTACCTATTATTCCTATTATTAAAATATTTAGTGCCCCACATAGATAACTATTTCATTTATCTAGAAAAAAAATAAGAACGTTATAGCTTTGTTTTTTAATACCGATTTCCTCGATGCCACGCAATTTTTGGTCCCGGGAAATTCACCCTATAGTGAGACGCTTTGTTATTGTCGTGGTATCTGCGTCGTCTGTAAAACGTGTAACATAGATACCTATATTGAAAGTTGCGAAATAACACCCAAATATAGCACCCAAATAGGTATAGGTAATGTTATGCAATCGGCAATCAGTCGCAAAATAATGAAGCGCCTTTTTATATCGTAAAGTTGGCTTAGGTACCTTTTTTTCGATTGATTATCTTGTTTAAGGACCGTACTTACCTCACGTAACTACGTACTTTGGGAATTCGTCAAATACCCACTAAAAACCTCTGGTACCCTCAAAACCCTTTGGGTATCTACAAATGGGGACTTTTCGGGAACGGTGTACGCATCGATCCTTGCTGGCCTGGTCGACCCAACAGTGAGCTAGGTTTGAGGGGGAAGGGGTCCGTGTTCGGAAGCCTCCTCGTGGCGGACCCTGGTAACGTGGTGGGGAAACTTTCTCAGCGGGTGTGTGGCTTTTGATGTCAAGTGTGTGCATTCGAAGTCACATGCCATCGTTGAGTTGCTTTTGTTTTCCCACCACGGCTAGTTCTGGACGGCCCTTCTCAGGGCTGCGCCCGAAGTCCCCCGGGTGCGGTCCGATGGCTGCTCCCGGTGTAATCGTCAGGAGGACGAGCCAGGTCGCGCATCCGTTGCTGGAGGAGGCGGCCTATAAGGCCGGCGTCGGCCAGCGGCCCATAGGGGTGGTGTTAGTCGGTAGCCCCTGTGGGCTGCTGGCCACCAATTGGTGCAAGGAGTGCCTAGGCCCCGCGTATTTGAAGGCCTGCGCACCTATGCTTTCAGACCAAAAAAAATATCAATTTAGATAGATAGATAGACAGTGACGTTGTATAACAAAATACGATTGTCACTGCCCTCTCTTTTTCCCGAGGTTGTCGTAGGAGGCGACTAAGAGATTTCTAAACGTCTGCTCGGTAGCGTAGTACGTCTCCCACCCGAGAGGCACCGGTTCGAACCCCGCCACGTTTTTTTTTTTTTTTTTTTTTATACCACTTTGGTGGCAAACAAGCATACGATCCGCCTGATGGTAAGCGGTCACCGCAGCCTATGGACACTTGCAATACCAGGGGTATCGCACGTGCGTTGCCGACCTAGCAAAAACTTTTTCACACCTTTCTTGAAGACACCCATGTTGTAGTCCTTAGGGAAAACCTCGACAGGGAGTTCATTCCACAACCGAAGCGTACGCGGAAGAAAATTTCTTCTGTAACGCACAGTACGTGACAGACTCGGTTCCAGTGTGTGAGGATGAATACCCTGCCGATGGCGAGCGGTGCGGTGATAGAAGGAAGCTGTTGGCATCATGTCAAATAGTTCCTCAGAACACATTCCGTTATACAGCCGATAGAAAACACATAAGGAGGCAAATTCTCTCCTAAGATATAGGGGTTCAATATCGGCGGTAAGCATTGGATCATCAACGATTCTCACAGCTCGTCTTTGGACCGCGTCGAATGGTGCTAATTGACATCTTGGTGCCCCAGCCCATAAATGAGAGCAGTACTCCATATGAGGCCTGACTTGCGACTTGTACAATATCAGTCGTTGCCCAGGTATGAAGTACCGCTTCGCTTTATTGAGCACGCCGAGCTTTTTAGATGCCAGTTTGACCTTTACAATACGTACCAATGTTTTAAAATTGTGAATTCATGTTTACATTTAATAGACGCTTTTACGGTGAAGGAAAACATCGTGACGAAACATGAATATACATATCAAGAAATTCTTAGGCTGTGTGTGAAGTCGACCAACCCGCACTTGGCCAGCGTGGTTGACTAAGGCCTAATGGCCCCTAATGTGGGGTAGGCTCGAGCCCCTCGGTGGAGACATTATATGAGCTGTTGATGATGATGACGATGATAGTCAAAGTTATAAAGTAACAAGAAATGAAACTACTATCGTAGTGTTCATAAATATAAAAAAAAACAACTTTGTTACCTTTACTAAATTACACGCACATTAATAGTTGTAACACAAATGATAGAAATATTTGTACAATACTTAGATATGTTTTATTGAATTTAAGTGATAAGGAATTTTTTTTACCCATTTCCATTTTCGTCATCTAACAATACACAACTACTACGTTACTACGTAGTTCGTGTACGTTGACGTAATTCGTCAGTTGATAATTCTGTTACGGCGATGTTTCAGATATAAACATTGATGTTTCTATGTCAACTCTTGAACTTTTATCAGCTGAAAACCGACCTTCAAGGTTTATCGTTTATTTAATTTTTAAGCTCCTATATAGCGCATGCGTTAATATTAGTATAGGTAACACATTTGTGTACGCTTGTTATCTACTGAAAAATACAGTAAGTATTATCTACTGTTAGTAATATTTTTATTTCAGTAACGTATCAAATTAAATGTTATTAAATTTGAAAAAAAAAAATACTAAAAAAATACGATTCCCGTCTCAGTACTATCTCGACACAGGCACTTTCCCTAGTTTGTTCATTTCAAAATTTTATAACATTTTCTATACATTTCTCATCTCAGATTTTATTGGTCTGAGTTTCTCATATACTATATTTATACGACAATTTTAGTTTAAAAATAAATAAGTAGGTAGGTACATATAGAAATTGTAAATGTTACCTACATTTCAAACTCTACGAGCTTTTTTTTTAATTTTAATATTAGATACTAATGAAAAACCAAATTAATGCATTAGATATGATTTGTTTTTATATCTATAGGTAACCAACGGCAATTTAACAAAAATCTATAGGTACTAATATTATAAAGCTGAAAAGTTTCTTTTGTTGATTGAACGCGCTAATCTCAGGAACTACTGATTTATATTGAAAAATTATTTTTGTGTTCGATAGTCCATTTATCGAGGAAGGCTATATTAGGATATATATTAACCGACACCCGACACCGATAACCGTCATTAATACGAGCGAAGCAACGGGTGATCACTAATATTAAATAAAACAACTTTTAGGGAGTTGCATCGAGTGTATCTATTTGGGTTGCACATTGTTTCATCTTAACCCAACGTTTTAGCACTTCAAAGCTGGCATTCTCTAGAAAAGATGTAGGTTGTGTTATGAAAGTGATAGATTTGAGATTAAGAATACTGCAAGTTTAACCCTTATCATGAGTGTTCTAACTACCGGGTCCTAAGCAGCTAATACTGGGTAAGACGGCCCAACAATCTTCTCTGTTGAAATTAGTGTTTCTTTCAATAGTTTCGCGAAATATCCTGGGGACGTATCGTCAGACACAACGACAAGACTCAAGTAGAGTCCTTCGTGGAGTATTGGTCGCACCTGTGGGATGACTTCACTAAGTAGGTACTTAGGTACTCGATGTTCTAATCTCAGGTTCTAATTGACAATATTGTAAGGAAAGATGTCTTAAATCACATTTTTTATATATATTTTTTATTGTAAGTTTAATTATGAGTCTTTATTTTATTATATTATTATGATTAATTATTAAAGACTTGACAATGTGAATTAATCAATACTATGAAACTGTAAAGGGAGGATAAAACTTGTTGAGTTTCTTGCCGGTTCTTCTCAGAACAAGGCCTCCTGGTAGACTCTTGAACCGATGGCATCAAAATTGACTTTCATAAGTGTACAAATTGTATCTAAATGAATAAAGAAATTTTGACTTTTGATGCTCTGGATAGACGGCATAGCGTAGGGCGACCCGCATCATAGGCGACGGAGAGGTGACCAACCATCTTGGCCCTCTCCAATTGTGTCGCGATGTTGCTTGCACCATGTATTTTGTTAAAGAATTCAAAGTTGTAGGTAGGTATTTTGCTTGTAAAAATGATTAAATTGTTGAGGAAGAGTTATTTGTTTATGGAATAAATTAACATTATATGATAATACCTATGTAGGTAATAAAAATTATTTATTTCTCCTTACATCATAAAAGTTACATACCTATTATGTAGGTATAGAAAATTTTTATTTATTAGTACCCCAGATTGTGTCAACCATTTACTTATTACTTATGTCTTCAAACATTTTTCCGTTAGGTACCTAGCTATAATTTATGTCACTATTAAATAAGTGGAGAAAATATAGATGGATTAACACGTGGCCGGTTATCCACGTATCCGTTAATGATAAAAAAATATGATTAGCCTTATCAAATCAGAGCAGTATCGTAATCGGACTATTGTGGCAAATATGTTACTAAGAGGAAAACTGAATAAAAAACCAATATTTTTATGATTTAAGAAAGCGTAATGAACTTAGGCTATTGAAGGCTCTCCTATTACTTAGTGGATCGCGATTACCTACACCTTATAGTCAGCGCACTACATGGTCATGGCAATTTTATTATACACCATAACACCTGAGGTACAAAAGGCCCCTATGCAGAGTATTTATAGAAACAGAAGACAGCCCCTCACGTTTTAATGAAATGCAATGCAGTGGCAACGCACCGGGCTCGCTACATTGGCTGTACAGGTAGACTTCCTAGAACCAAGGGTTCCTAGAAAAGCAGGCGCAAATGTCGACGAGTTGTGGAATCAGTCCATACGAAAGGGAGGAGAAAGAAGCTCAATGATTTCTACGAAACTTTAAATAGAAGTAGTAGAGCGTACTTTCTAAATGTCGGTAAACACTGAAGTCCTCTATAAGATTCCACGATCCTCTGGATGGGGTTCAGATTCAGGTATAGGTAATGTAAGCGTAGCTAGCAAAAGCATTTAATGTTTGTTTTAATATTCTGATTATAAGCGGGCATTTAAGCTGCTGTTGAAGATGGAAGCAACCTTCATCCGCGGAACCCTCAACCATTAAAAGATGGGCGATATTTAAAAAGTGTTACTTAGTGTCATAAATCATAAACATGTGAGTGTGAACTGAGAGACCACACTGGTATTTCGCAATCTCTACATTACCCGCTGTAACAGAAAATTAGCGTCTCTACCCAGGCCCGACCCGCCCCTATGTGCGAAGTGTGCGGCGCACACAGGCGCCAAGGCAATAGGGGCGCCAGATGATATAATCATCTCCATAGTATTGGTGCAAGATGACAAAAAAACGCTTGTTTCCAACGAGTCACACTGTAACACGTTGGGACAATTCATATAAGAGGTTACTTATTATTATAAAAGATTATTTAACCCAATTATGTATTATGATTATGATTAAATAGTATGCTAAACATCTCCTGCATAGTCATGGTAGCCTGGTACTTCATTAAAAAAGATATCCCAACGTGTTACAGTGTGACTGGTTGGGAATTATTTTACAAAGTTGTCCCAACGAGTCACAGTGTTACAGATTACAGTGTGACTCGTCGGGAACAAGCGCAAAAAAAGAGGCGCTTCATGGGTCTTGCACACAGGCGCTGCCGGGGGTCGGCGCGGCCCTGTCTCTACCTATCAACTGGGACATGCATACTTATCAACTTAGTACCGTTGCCCTTGCGAGTTGATAGGCTGCGTGGTAGTCCGATTCGGCTACAAATAGTGTAGGTTAGTGTTTTTTTTCTGTCTATATTTTGTATGTAATATACTAGCCGAATAAAAGTATATTCTTTTTTTTTCAATGTTATCAAAGTTTTGAACAGTTTTGAAGCTCTTCATCATAGCACTTTTTACAATTGCTGGGACACAAGGCCTCTCCTTATCATCGAAGGAGGTTTAGGCTGTAGTCCACCACGCTTGCCCAATGCCGATTGCCGGACGGATATACGGCGATCTATACCCCTTTGTTGATCCGTTAGGTCGCCTCTACGACACCCATTGGAGGATATAGGGTGATACTATTATACTTGGTCGGCATCACATGGCTATTGAAGCGGTTATAGCGTTAAAAAAACGGAAATACCATATGCAAAACTGTATTATGTTTTTTCGTACTGTATAGACTTATCAGTGTCAAATTTATCACTACTTATTCTTAAACTGATTTCCTGAGAGATTTCCTATCGCATGCTATACATCCGGACATGAGAGTGCCACGCAATAAATAAAATTACATATCTTTTTTATGTAATGTTAAGAGATTGGCTGACATGCATACGGCTTGCTTGGAGGTAGATAAGCCAGCCACCGTAGCCTATAGACGCTTGCAAAACTGACGTAACACTCGCGCGCTGTTCACCATCATCAATAGCCCATATAATGTCCCCACCGAGGGGCTCGAAGCCTACCCCACATTAGGGGTGATGAGGCCTTAGTCAACCACGCTGGCCAAGTGCGGGTTGGTCGGCTTCACACACAACCTAAGAATTTCTTCATAGGTGTGTGCAGGTTTCCTCACGATGTTTTCCTTCACAGTAAAAGCGTCGATCAAACGTACATTTGAATTCAAAATTTGAAAACATATTGGTACTTGGCGGGGTTCGAGCTGGTGCCTCCCGGGTGGAAGGAAACGCCTTTACGCACTACGTAGTTTTATTAGACTGTGTTCTGGTCTTCTGTAAGGTACTACCCCAAACTGGGGTAGTACCTCCATACCTACTACCCAGTTCGGGCTGCTCCAAATTCGAGCGCTGTGCCCTACCTCAAACGTATCTACCTACACCCATAGATTTTTTAAAAGGCACCGAGTACTTTGAATGGCGAGTCCGTGAAATGCAGTTTTCGTCTATGTTCACGCGTTTAGCAGCAGACAGATACTATCAGATTTACATTATCAAGAATGATAATGTCCACAGAACACTAATAGATCAAACCTAGTTCACAAAGTGAAGGCGTGATTGGTATAAATAAATTGATAAGAGGGTCTATCTTCGACCACGCCACTTTGATATTTTTTGGATAAGTCACCGGACATCAAGATACTGTATAAGTCCTTTTGTACCTGCTATCTTAATTAGATAAACCGATGCTGATAATGTTATTACAAGAGTTTTTTGGGCGTGACTAGTGTTGATTCATTATTCAAATAAGTACCTACGCCTTGTTTAAGTTATAGAACTTACTTCTCATAAGCTTGTCATCATGTTGTCTTTGTCTTGAATGAACATATTTTTTATTATTTCGACAATTCAGGGCTTTTTACGTCACTGTAACCTCCAAAGACCTATTGCGACTAGCTAGGGTACTGTCTAACAATGATAAGATATTCCTAGCTTGGATTGTTTTGATATCGTCTGGGTCGACAATGTGTCTTCCCAAATGTCGGTTTCTTTTGTAAATGAGACATTCACAAGAGTACAAGAGGTGCATTGGTGTTTCACGCTCCTGTTCACAGAATCTGCAAGCATCTTTTAGTCTCATGTTGTAGATATGTCTGTTCTGTTGCACTGGTCAGTCACTGCGCTTATGAGAGTACCTATGCTTCGATTAGTGCTTTTGAGTGTGTTAAACCCAGGCGTTGAATGAGCATATATAATAACACATTCATACCACAGCGAGTGTAAAAACTCATACTAAGTATGTTTGAAAATTAACGTAAAACTAGAAAAAATCAGCAGCGGTGTTCTGGCATCCTCGATTTTTTGGGAGACCTACAAGAGCTTAAAGTTTAATTCTACACATTATTATAAAAAAAATGTAGGTGCATAATGGAAACGTCAAAACTGTAACAGCCTATTTCAAACGGGAACTAAAAAAAAATTGAGACTATTCCCTTGTTGATAGCACTCTTAAAGTTTTATTTGTCATATTTATTCTTAATTGGACATAACTCGATTACATCACACAATTATCATTACACTGATAAGTGTAAAAGACAATAGTTCCACAAACCACAAAGCGTAAGACGGATGATTAATTAAGACACGCGCCCGTTATCATAAAAAAACTTTCCATTCAAGTCAACCATTTTCTGGTACTGACGTTAACCTATCTATTTATAGACTGTTATCAGAATGAAATAATGTCTTTACGGGTAGTGGGATACCTAAATGCGAGCTGATTTTTAAGGCGGATATAACTATACCGTGATCTTGAAGATATGCATTAGGTAACTTTGCAAAATGCCTCTATAGCTTTTACTTTACTAAACGTATTTTACAAAGCAATTAGTCTAGGCTTAAATTATATACCTGGTCTAGGTTTTTTTTCTTAAAAAAAGATCTGGCAAATGAGTCAATTCCACCTGATGGTAAGCTCAAGTGGAGTCTAAATCTTTAAACATATTCTTTCTGATCTGTAGTTTAAATGCAAACATAGCGCGATAGATAAACTGCCGAGCTCAGTGTCTCCAACACAATTTGCCAAAATCTCGCTGTTGCAAGTTCAAAAATACGGTAGAACTCAAATTTCTATAGTAAATGTGATTTTTATAAGGTTTTTTGTACCTTTTTTTAAGTAGTTTTTTATTAACTCAAAACGTCTTTAACCGCAATATAATAATCTACCGTCTACGTAATTTTAGTTTACGGTAGGTGGTAGATTTCTAAAAATATATATAAATTACAGTACCTAGACCTACCGTAATTACGGTGCAGTTGGAGACTGGCCGGGCTAGTAACTATCGCCTAGCCGACCTGGAAGGTGCTTCCTCTCGCGTCTTTTGAGTCACGCAGGATTGTAGGAAGGATGAGTGCAAAACTACCTATCGCATTTGGGTAAAGTATTGTATAATAATAATTATTAAAGTATTGTATAGTTATAAAGTTTTGGATACTAAGTATTAGGTAAAAAACGGAATGACACCCATCTCCTAAAGTCCCTTCCTTTCCTGCTCCAACGTCCTAGAGACTCAGTGGGTAGAGAGAGAGAATGGAGAGGCTCGCAGACTGTAAATCTTCATCCCGCAACGGTCTGCATTTGGCAGTACAACGTGCACAGCAACGATGCATGAATACACTCTCAGCAGGTCCCCCGCCGTTTCGCATAATAGTGTTTCGAAGACACGTAGTCTTCGAAACACTATTATGAGAAAATCATTACATCGATGACTCTATAAACCTCTACGACTTGATAGCGTGAGGTTTTGTGTTTTCGATGTTTTTTTTTTCCTTATGATTATATTCCTTATTTCGACAATGTTACGTATTATTTTTTTTTTTTTGTAATAAATTAACTTATTTTATTAGTATTGTAAACTCAAATTATTAAATAATATAATAACATAGGTACGCTTTCGGTGGATATCTTTTGTATCACGTATGCCAATTTATGGAAGAGCGGGAACTCCTAACACAGGTGTTTATAAATGCACTTAAAAGGAATTCCCAAACACAATTCTGTCTTTGTAAACTCACATGATACCGAATAAAGATTATTATTATTACGTTGCTATTTATTTCGAATACCGTTTTTGCGATGTTATTTTTGTTTTGCTACCCCATAATTTTCTTATTACGAAATTCTTGCATTTTTTACGCAGAGTATTATGACTAATATAATCAATGATAAGGCAATATTAGCTGAACGAGAAGGAACTGCATGATTAACACACGATTATGTGAAATGTACTTTGATCACGGTTTCTTGAACAAGTTCACGTGATCTGATAGTAAGCACTTTTATACTTAAGTTAAAGATAAAATGAGGTGATATGCTAAAGTGACATCGGAATAAACACTACGGAAGTGTGTTCTAAATCAATTTCATATTATTGTCCACGTAATCACAAATGATATGTAGAGCTAATGTCACGTTTCTTCACACAAACTTTTTCCCTCATCATCTGCCGACTGCTCTAGACCCAATTTTTTTAGAGGTCTTAATATGTTTTCATCTTCCTCCCTTTTCGATCAGCCCTCATTTGAATATTGACACCCACCTTCAAGATATCATCTTTCATACAGTCTTTCCATCCACTATATCCATCCTCATTGTCAAAGTCAAAATTACTTTATTCATTTAGGTACAATTTGTACACTTATGAAAGTCAATTTTGATGCCATTGGTTCGAGAGTCTACCAGGAGGCCTTGTTCTGAGAAGAGTTGGCAAGAAACTCAACAAGTTTTATCCGCCCTTTACAGTTTTCATAGTATTGATTTGGAAAGAGTTATAATTCACATTGTCAATTGATTCTTATCACACCCATTATACGTAACATGCTCATCATTTCTTTCAGCCACTCATTCCTGAATATATTCAATCTTGTTACTCCACACATCCATCGTAACATTCAGCAGTAACTTAGTCGATTTTCATCCATCCGCCTTATGGTCGCAGCACATTTATCATCTCGGAAAGGGAACGCCTCTTTTTTCCTATAAAAATACTTTAATTTCAGACTAAATTTTTGTCCATATTTTGTTAGTAACAAATTTTATCTTAATCTATGTTAGTAAATTATAAGAAAGTCATTCATTTATTAAAAAAGGCATATTATTATTAGATTAAATTATTAAATGAAATTTTATTAAGATTAATAAATTGAATTGAATTGAAATTTAAATTATATTACAATAATAATATTTTTTTTACTATGAACGCTACGGAATGCTACGAAACGACTACGGACCTCTTTTTCATAATAACATGACGTTGTGTATGACTATTGAAAACGCCGTCTTAAAAAATGCATTAGAATAAGCTATTTACAGATTTTTTTATTGAGGCCTACCCCACATTAGGGGCGATTAGGCCTTAGTCAACCACGCTGGCCAAGTGCGGGTTGGTCGACAATGTAACATTGATATACATGGAAATATAATAATAATTTATTTCCAATAAAGAAGAACACAATACATACAATAAAAATGTAGTTACAAAGGTAAAATTTACAATGAACCTGAACTAGGATATTCCTGTGTTTCAGGCAATTACGTCTAAAATAAGTGTAAAAAGGCATACTAAACAATCTTCAGAAATTTATTTCTATATTACAATTTACAATCTAATTATAAAATAACATTTTGTTTGCCAATGAAATAAAATACCTAAAACAAATTCGTGATTGAAGTAAGTTAAAACTACTTAAATAAAGTTAATAAATTCTAAATGTATATCAATGTTACCTAGATATTGTATATCAATGTTACGTAGATATTGTGAAATAGAATAAACAATATTTCTTTTTTTCTTTCTTACAGCTAACTACATCAGTTTGTATGTGTTTTATTGATTGGAAAATTAAAACTAAAAGTAACCACAGCGACGAAGTCGCGGGTAAAAGCTACTAAATTATAAAATAAGAAATACCTAGTTTCCCGGCGGTTGCTATCTAGTCGGATTACAATTAACACAGACTTACAACTACCTATACAATATATGCGTAAAAAGTACGTCATGGTCTTATCTGTGGTCTGTCACAACATACTGAATTATCGTGCGATGATGCAATAGGAAGAAACCATGCTGAGTAAGAAGTGTAAAATTAAATGCATTAACTAGGCCGTGTAAGAGACTGGTTTGGAGGTCTGGAGGCTCTAGAGGCTCTACTTGTATTGATGTTTTGAAATCATTACGAAATTGTAAGCTGTGGAGTTTCTTTCGCCATTTCTTCTCCATCTCAGCATAATAATAATTATTCGTCCCGAAATGGTGGTAGGGCTTTTGACGATTTAAAAGTAGGTACTTAGCAAAGTCCATTTAAATAAAGAGTTTTTTCATTTCATTTTCATTTTCATTTCATTTCATTAGGGCAACGAAGGAGCGGAGGCCTCTGTAACAATATTGCAATATACATGCAATGCAAGCATGCATGTAGCAATTGTAGCATGCAAGAATACAACAAGCAATCTCCGTGTTGTCAAAAATCTAACCTAACCTAACCCATTAATAGGTTTTCTTTGCAGGCAAACAAAAATGATTACGAGTGATTGCATGAAAATAGTATTTTCGATTTATACTGACTTAAGTTTGGTAAAAATTTATGTTTGAACTACATATTCTGCAAACTGAAACTTACGTGGAAATATAATTATTGGTTAGCAAAATATTGATTTCACAAGATTTCGTTAAAATAAATAAATTAGGAAAATAAATAACGATGGAATGAGTTTATAGAGATAATAACTATTCGAGAAAATCAAATTACGATGTAACTTGATTCTAGGAGTTGTTTAATCTATATGTCGTAGGTTTTTCATAAAATTAGGTTTTTGATCAAAAACCTAGGTTTTTGATTAAAAACCGGAAGATGACACATTTTAAACTCAATTTCATCATAAACCTGTAACAATCCAGATTTTTGATCAAAAACCTGAACTAGTTTGGGTTTATGATAAAATTCTTGTCGCCGCCCTAAAGTCGCTTCTGAAAACGCTCAAAAAACGCCCTAAAGTCGCTTCTGGTCGCTTTGTTCATGTCAACCTAACTCGCTCGTCGCTTCGCTCCTCGCTAACCTATTGTTCAATTGAACATTCGATGAAATGAAAATTATACCACCTGAATAATACATCAAATGAACATTATACTTTTTGATCAATAGCGCAAATGTTGTTATCGCAAATGAACATTCGATGAAATTTCGACAGAATCGACCATAGACTATTGTTGGAAAAGTTACTACGGATCGGTATCCGTGGCAATCTTTTGAGGTGGTTCGCGTCTTATATCGATAACCGTAGTCAGGCTGTAGCTATTAACAATTGTGTGTCTAAGTGGTTGCCAATACCCAGCGGTGTTCCACAGGGCTCCCTGCTTGGACCATTGCTATTTTCAATATTTATTAGTGACATCAGCACAATCCTTGAATCATCTCAAATATTATGTTTTGCAGATGATATGAAAATTTTTAAATGTGTATCATCTTTAAATGATGCACGCTGTCTCCAATCAGATCTCTCAAAGTTGGAATCTTACTGTATAACTAACAACTTAGAATTGAACCCGGCTAAATGCTCGGTCGTTACTTTTACCCGTAAGCGCAATACATTAGATTACAATTATATATTGAAAGGTCAACAATTGAAGAGAGACACGATGGTTAAGGATCTTGGCGTTATCCATGATCCAAAGTTAATTTTTAGTTCTCATATTGATAATATTGTTTTAAAATCTTCTAGAGCATTAGGGTTTTTGAAACGTAACTCTAAAGATTTTAAGCAAGAAAAAACTTTAAAAATCCTATACTGTGCTCTTGTTCGTAGCAACTTGGAGTACGCATCGCAAGTATGGAACCCAAGATATTTAGTTTATGTCAACCGTCTTGAGAACATTCAGAGAAAATTCATACGGTACCTCTGTTACCGTACCAACCAAAGGTATAAGAGCGTGAATTATCGTCGTATTTGTATGCAGCATCATCTTCTCCCTCTTTGTAAACGTCGTGAAGTTGCGGACTTAACGTTTCTCCTTAAGATCACTACTGGAGTCCTTGACTGTCCACAACTTCTATCTAAACTATTATTTAAAGTACCTACTAAGTCGAATCGGCGTTATACTCCACTCCATTTGCCCTGCACTAAAACTAACTATCGCCAAAATTCATTCATGTATCGTGCGAGTGCGCAGTTCAATGAGGTGGGCGAAAAACTTGATTTAGATATTTTTAATACCAGTTGCAGCAATCTTAAGCGAGCGGTGATTAGTCAGTGCGTTGATGAGTTTTTGTAATTGTAACTTCTCTTGTTCGTGTTATATTCTTTTCCTTTGTTTAATTTTACTGTATATAACTATATATATCTCTAGTTCATTGTAACGAAATGTTCGCAGTTACGTAAATTGTCATTATAAGTGGAAGCCTTTAATTAGCTACTCGTATCTAATTTACTTTTTTATAATTGTTTTTATTGTATAGCTGTTGGTTTTCCGAATACATTAAAATAAAATAAAATAAAATAAAAAAAATAACATAAATTAATTTTTTTTTGTAAAAAGGGTAGAAGGGGTTGGTATAAGGAATGAAAGTTTGTATGGGAGTTCGTCATTATCGAAGATAAAACTTTGTATTTAGGCACTTGATAAGAAACAAATAAATATTTGTTCTAGCATTTTTTGAAATTTTGCTCTATGTAAGGATGAAATAGGCAATGAAAAGTCATCAGGAAATCCAAACAAAGTCCAAAAAAAACTATTACAGGCAGACCAGGTAGCGAGCAAAAGCTAGTTCATAGTAAATAATACTTGAATACCTACCAAAAAACCTCCTTTGAAGCTTTTTTAAAAGCAAAACTAGGAAACGTTCTTTTAGTTACTTGATTACAAATAAATAAAATTTTGTTCTAGAATTTTTTTAAATTTTGACCCGCATGGGGATGAAATATATAGGGGATGAAAGGTCGTAAGTCCTAACAAGATCATGCTGTCAGACCTCTGATTTTAATGAAATTTGATACAAATATTGACTAAGCGTTGCGTTTTATTGCAAAAAAAAAGACTTGAAGGAGTTGAAATAAGGGCGTGAAAGTGTGTATGGAAGTCCGTCATTGTTGTGGATAAAACCATTACACTTTGAATTTTGGCACTTGATAAAAAATTATCAATATTTGTTCTAGAAATTTTAACCCGTGTGGGGTCTATAAATAAGGGATGAAGGTCGTATAGAAGTCCAGCAAAGTCACGCTTCTACGCCTCTGAATTTGATGAAATGTGGTACAAATATTGACCAGACTAGAAGTTGCGAAAGGACATAGGCTACCTTTTATTGCGAAAAAAAGACTTAAAGGAGTTGAAATAAAGGATGAAAATTCTTATGGGAGTTCGTTATTATCGAAGATATGAAACTTTGTATTTAGGCACTTGATAAGAAAGAAAGAAATATTTGTTCTAGCATTTTTGAAATTTTGCTCTATGTGAGGCATGTGAGGATGAAATAAGGAATGAAAGGTCATCTGAAAATGCAAAAAAAGTCCTAAAAATAACTATTTCATGCGGACGAGGTAGCGGGCCGAAGCTTGTTCGTAATAAATAATACATAAATAGATACCAAAAAGCCTCCTTTGAAGCTTTTTTAAAAGCAAAACTAGTAAACGTGCTTTTTGAATTTTAAGCAAGACAGATTTGTCTATGAAAAGCAAAGTGACAAGACAAGCAACCGGGGTGCTTTTAAAGCTTTTCTAAAAAGCAACACCATAAAATGTGCTTCATGTAAAAAGCAAGATATCAAAAACGGGAGCTTATCCTAAGCAAGCATGCTTAAAAAGCTCCCCAAATTAAGCTTTCGAACTTGTGTGAAAGTGTGAAAAAATGTTCATAGATGGCGCTAGGCATTGTTAATGCGTTCTCGTTACCCGATAGATGTCGCTAGAAGTTTCAATTCTGTTAAAGTTTAAAGCTATGAATTCTGTGTTAAATTAATTATGCATTAATGAGTGAAATTATTCTTTAATATTTAAATGTATGCACTGTGTCACCGTCGGTTATGACCTAAGGGGTTTATCCCTAGCGGAAGGCTTGCGGTCAGTAGTTTATAATTGTTATTATAGGTACTAATGATTAGAGTCCACTTTGCACTAATTATATCAATTTAATAATGTTTTAATTTATTACTTTTAGACACCAATAAAATATTATTGACGTCTAATAAAACACGAAAATGCAGGCATTGTAAATTGTTAATACGAAACTGTATGCATCTACCCTCAATTATCATTGTTTTGATAGATAAAAGTATATAATTTTTAATCTACCTATAAATCACAACATGACAATTTTCATGTATTCTTGACAATTTTTTTAAAACAAATGGAACTAAATAATTTTAATTAAGTAATATCTTGCGGAGATAGTCTGTACCAATTAAAAGAAATTGATATCTATTGCAAAATGTTTATAATGATAACCTGTCTATATTTCAATAAAACTAGTTAGTGAAATTACTGCACTATGTAATTACAAGTAACTAACGATGTCAGTTATCGCGCCAAAAAGTATCTTATGTCCTTCCAGGGTCTCAAAATATATCCTTACCAAAATTTCACCAAACCCGGTTCAGTAGTTTCGAAGCCTATTCATTGCAAACCAACAATCAAATCTTTCCTCTTTATAATATTAGTATCTATAGATAAAGTCATTATATCCATCGTTTTTCTTGGTGCAGTAAGGTCAAATCATCGCCGTAAGTTTGGTAATGGTGTGTGAATTAATAAGTTTTTATTCTATTCTTTGGCATTCACAAATCTTAAAGATTCTGCATTTTGCCAATGTCAAGTGAAAACTTAATTAAGTTATTAGAAATTGTACGGTAGATTTTGATTAAAAATGGAGTCTCTTAACACGTGTTTTTACAACAAGAACTCGGGAGAAACTCCAAAGTTTTTATCTTCTAGGGCCAAATTTAAATAGGTATATATTATTCGAGTGTCAAAAATCCCAATTGTCTGTCTGATAAAAATATAATCAAAACAATACGTACATGCTATTGCTAGCCGTAAATATAATTTACGAGTGGGCTCTGTTATGTGTGCGTAACAACTAACAACATTGTATCTATCATGTTATCACCGTCTGAGACATTTCACGTCCCTATCATCGGGCGTTATGAGCTATATTTGTAACGTGACTGCCACATTTGGAATGCGGTTCTCTGTACGTAAGTAATCTGGTAAACAGGAAAGTTACCGAGTTCGCGTGCGACACAGTTCGGGCCGTGTCACAGGCGCTGCCCTTAACCTCTCGGTCTTGCTCGGCATCAAACTTTGTTATTTTTTTGTGATCCAGCTAAGAGCAACGTTTATTTTGAACAGCATGATAAGCACCATTATCAATGACCTTAACTTCACGTGCTACTGACCTCAAATAAATGTTAGCATTATTATTTTTTATTTTTGTTTCATTTATGATAATTTTAGTTATTGACAGTTGCTGATTTAACTTTGCGTTTGTAACTGGGATTGTGTAATTGAAATGCAGAAATAGATTAGAAATAATATTTTTTTATTTAACTTTTTCTCTTGTTCACAGTTCGTGAAATCTTTTCAACGATAAAAATATAACAATATACGACCTCAGTAAGGCTCGATACAACATTTCTTATACAATAATATTTTAATCTTTAATATCACAAATAGTCTTAGAGGCTACTTTTAATTAAAGCTTTGAAGTTGAACTTACGAGCTAGATTTTCCTATACTAAAATATCTGAGATCTAAAGTCGTGTACAACTTTCACGTTAGGATCACTTAAACTTGTGGAGCGGCGGACACTTTGAGGAGTGATCGACTCCGAACGGTGCTGGAACACATGTGACCGCGGAGCCGGGCCCGCGCTGCCCCGCTGGTGGTGATTACCAGGGCCGCCACACTGCCGGGCTCTTGTAGGTCGTGGTGCAGTCCAGGGGAGTCTGCAGAGGCACTGGGGAAGCGGGCGGCGATGGTGTCACGTATCCAGATGAGGAGGAGGCGGTCGACAGCGCGGGGCTGGGTGGGCTCGCTGGTGGAGTGTCGGCGCCGGTAGCAGCGCGCTGCATGTCATTCAGTCTGTGGCCGAGGTGCGTCATCAGCTGGGTGCCCAGCCTCACGTCCACTCCAGGGATGGAGGCCAAGCAGCGGGACACTTCGTTGGCGGCGTGTGTGAATCCAGCACGGAAGCGGTCGGCATCCACTGTAGGGTTGAGCGACAGGCGACGCTGGCGGCGGAGCTTGTGAAGGTGGCGAACGGTCAATTCCAAAATATCAGCTTTCTCCAATTTGGCGACATTTTCGCCTTCAGATTGCAGGGCGCTGACCATCAACTCCTTGAGTTCGTCGAGGCAGCGGTTGATGCGAGCGCGCCTTTTGCGCTCGAGCATCGGCTTCATCACTTTGCGATATTGGTAAGTACGCGAGACTGGCTGCGGGCCGTCGTCTGCGAGCGAGTACGCGATCTCGTAAGACATGGTGGACATTTGTGTGTAGTGAGTAAATGCGTGCGTTAGCGCTGAGCGTTGAACGCGGAATGCGGTGTGGACGGTCAGGCGGGGACTTATATAGCTAGCGGAGGGCGCGCGATCGTGGGAACGCACGGAGCCGTCGAGTTCCCACACGAGCGAGCCACCTGTGCTGAGCAGCTGCCGGCGGGGCGCGGGGGGCTCGCGCCGCCGTCGCGCGTGCGCGCCGTAAACAATCGCCGGCGCGGGCGCACGCCGCGACGCCTCGCCACTCAACACCACTGATTCGGACTCATTTGACTCTGCGATTACTGCCTAACTTACAGTACCGTAGAAATAAGCAATACACTACTCATATTTAACATGAATTCACCTTTGAATATTTAAACGTGGGCACAGGAGCTAAAATTAGATTCTGAAGAATTCACTGGTACTAAATATTCGCGATGTTTTTGAGATTTATTACGAATGCACATTATCTATTCAGAAATCATAATTATGACATAATACCTACGAGTTTGAAGGATAATATTATAAAATAGGTTACGTAACGATTCGTAGCTTTTGTGTAGCGTAGTAGCAACCGTAGCATGATTTGCGGGGAAAATAAAAATAACGTGTAGAGAGTAGGATTGCTTCATTCGCAGATGTAATTAATAACGTAATGAAGAGCACGGATTTAGCCGTTGTAACGATCAATCACACGTACAATGGCCGGCTCAATTATATCTCGATTGGAGCTACCGAGTTACCAGAGTCCATCAATCATGTATTACGCTATAATAATTATTGACAGACAGTATTACGGACGTATACTCAATTCCGCCCTAAATAAGACCTTACCTAATGATGTGAAGATAGAATTGTGTGCAATTTGGCGCCGACACGTGTTAATTATTAATGAAACCAAATTATTTAGAATTATTTTAAATTGATACCTTATGTAGTTTTATTACGCAACTGATTTGTTTGAAGTTATTTATTTACTTTAGAACTTTTGTTAACTTAGAACTGGGTGCATTTGATGAATTATATTTTAGTATGTTTCATTCGAATATGGTTCTGTGAAGGTGTACTTTTGAATTGAAAATAAATCACCCAACCAGCAGATCACTGTTCGAAATAGGTTACTGTTACCTAATTCGTAGCTAAGTCTATGTCATTTTATGTATAAAATTACGTAATGTTACGCGTTTTGTTATTACAAATAAATAGTGCGGTTCTAGGTATGCGAAGTGAATGATTTTTTACGTTTGGTTTCCAAGAAATATATTGTGTGCCTTTATGCCCTGTTCCCAGTAGAGTGAGTCAGTGTAGGCGCCGTTAACCGTTCTCAAGCGGCTACGTAGACAACACAATACTGTTATTATTAAGTGTGAGATGGCGTTTGTATCACATGTGTTGTGTCTATATCTACGCGATTGTTTTGATCGTAACATCACTGATATTTTTTTGGAATCTAGAACGAAAACGTGGGGCGAACACGGTCTAAATTTTAATCATAACATTTACTATAGAAGGAGCTAATGTTATAAACACGCAATTATTATAGGAGCGCTAGGAACATAAAGCTACAAAAGGTTGAGAGATGATTGCTGATTAGAATTTCTTCCGTAGTGTTAAGACGCAAGAAAATTAACAATAAGTGCTAACATTATTATAGTGTAACACTTATTGTTAATTTTACGAACAATATTTCATTAATACCCTGTACAATCACATTTCTACTTAAAACTTGTAAATAAAATGAGTTTTGAAGGTTCTTATTAGCGTTTATCTGGCAGATAGACCATACAAAACCGTTAATTTAACTGCCAGATATCTCATAATCGGAAAGCGGTAATGCGAGTATTCTTTACGTTGAAAATATTATTATAAAGAACGGCTAATTAATTTTTTGAATTTAGAAACTGCTTTTTTGAATTATGCTAGATTTCTATTGGCAATTTTTTTCTTTAAAATATTCTTCGGACAAATTTCTTAATTTTTTTCAGATAAATGGGAATTAGTTGTTTTTGAATATCTTTTCTCATTTTGATTTTATCGAGATGCATTGAGCTGTGTGTGTTCAGTGCGAAGATCTTCCAAAATATTTGTCGTTGCAGCAATCAATTATGTAAAGGTTTTGAGGGCTCGTCGTCTGTCGCATGGTGTGCACAGGGCGTGGGCGGGCCGCATACGCCTCGTGACATTGACTAACAATTTGTCGCGGCATTCTCTGAAAAACACACTTAATGTTATCTCAATTTATTGTTATGGTATTGAGGAGGGTTGACTGATTAAGCTTATGACCCACGACTTACTTTATTCGATTAGGTATCTACCTACCTACCGATATTTTTGTCGATGTATAGCTTGGTATGTATTTTTTTTGTAATTCATCATATTTAGTTTGGTAACTCAAAATCGTTATTACCGGACATTTTTAGTAATTAAGAACTATAGGCAGTTTATTTGCAGACAAAAATGGTAGTTGAAAATTGAACCGAAGAATTTACAATTACAATCATTTAACAATGCCCGTTCATAGTTTGTGAACGGTCGTCATCAGAGGATTACCACATTAGTACCTTGTCATAATAATCATTTAAACATTTGTTCGCAACTATCACTGCACACGCGCTGGTGTTGATATGATATAGTACTAAAGTGTTAAGGTAGTAGCACACTTATCAGCTCTGAAAGGGAACATCTCTTTTTTTTGCTATGAACGCTACGGAACGGTGGCTACGAAACAGCTACGGAACGTCGTCTCTTCTCGTCATCGCGTCTTTTACATAGTAAAAAGGGGTGATACAGTTCTGATCTGATAAGTGTCCTATGACCTTTAATCTACTCCGATGCTAACTGTACCTGGGTAAGATTTGCAGAGCTGCATGACCAGAGCTCCATGACTTTGGATATAGAGGATTGCAAGCATCCATTAGCGTGATCATGTTGTATGTTAGTAGATACTCATATTTTTGATGAGTATACAACTAGGGCAGTGGTTTTACAATCTTTTTGAATATGTGACCCCGAAGACCTACAACACTGCAAGAAGCCGCGAGAGCTTTGAAAGCTGTTTGGCAGTTGTCAAAAATAGGACCACGATATGTTAATTTTTTGAAAAATAAGCACACTCTTCTCTCTGAAACTTTGTTTTGTGTTGCAGTATAAAACCTTGCCTTTTCCGGCGACCCCCCGAGTAAGGCTTCGCGACCCACAGATTGAAAAAAACACTAAATTAGGGTATGGTTATAGTGGATCAAAAATACGAGGACTTTGTACTTACGTCTCTAACGACCTACAAACCATAGTATAAGTCACAGACAACAACCTGTAAACAAATACTATGACGCACCTCGGCTAATTAAACTGTCATGATTCGTCAAGATCTAAGTTTTCCGTGCATTGTACTCGTAAGATTTCTTATGAACTGAGTGCTACGGTATCCTTAATCACGGAAAAGGTTTACTCCAAGATCCGGTTATACGTAGGAAATAACCATAGTACGTCTGTTTTCGATATGACATTTTTATGTAACTTAAGCTGTAAGTGGAATTTAATTTTTATTGGAAAAAAGGGAATACTAACAGAAAAAATTTAATAATCATCGACATAAATATTTCAAGAGCAGTGGCTGTTTCTAAATATGTTTATTGCATTAATGAAAACATTTATTGATCCCCTTTTTTAATGTTTGATAGTACCAGAAAGGACACCAACATCATAATATTAACTAAAAAGTTACTAAAAATGTTTTCTATATTTTACCTACTAATCTTTTCGTTTCTTTTTCAAAATACGAAGAAAAAGATTGTGTGCCTTTTTAAGTACTTGTAAGTAGGTATTGCGGAGGAGTATTTACTTAAATAAAATGTATTTAATAGTATTTATAATATGTATTATAATAAATATGATTGAATAAAAAACTCTGACTATCGGCTAACTAGTTATTATTAATTTCTGCAAGTTTATCTTTTATCTTTTTACAGAGGTTATACATGTTTCTTTCATATAATTTAAAATATTAAAAAGTCTGTATAGAGAAATGTTATGAATAGAGTTATTTGATCTATTTTCTTTCGATCTATTTACGGTACTAGAATAATTACTGTCTATTATCAACATTCTCAAAACATTGCCCCTTGTTTGACTGGAAAATTAACTATTGCAAAAGACGTCAACTTATTAGTTGATATTTCAACCTGTACTATAAAAATTCCACTGTTCTAATGTACAGTCAATAGAAAATATCAATTAGTTAATCACATCGTCTCCGAAGTTAACAGCACGTGGAGACCGGTTGGCAGTGAAATCATATTTTATAGAATTTATAGCCCTAATAGTCGACTAGTATTAAGGTTTGCTTTATTTTATTAACAACGTTACATAATGTAGGTACCTATAATAAACACTTAACATCTAAATATATATAACCCAAAGGTATAGTGATCTGACTGGCATAGTGATCTATCAACGTCAAACCACTGGACGGATCGGGCTGAAATTTGGCATGCAGGTAGATGTTGTGACGTAGGCATCCGCTAAGAAAGGATTCTGAATAATCCCACCCCCAAGGCGATACTTCTTAACGCGAGCGAAGCCGCGGGCAAAAGTTAGTATGAACATATAATTTTAGTTTGGTAATTTTCTTCAAACCTATGTAAATCAAAATGAAAGGAGTAGTTACCTACTTAACTGTGTAAGTACAAGATTAAACTGCTTCAGTGTAAATAAATTGGAAATTATTAGGTACTCAAAGTAAAAAACTCTAGATTTTAGCTGACATTAGGTACAGGTTTTGCTAGTGAGGTTAATAATGACAGTTATATAAATTTCTATACAGTATATAATTACGAAACACTAGACCATAAATAGATTATAATAATGTAGGTTATTTTAACAGCTATCTGTATTATATTACGTTTATTTACATTTCCATGCAAACAGAATACCGAATCGGTTAATCATTCTTACGCACGGAAAATAATTAAATATTTCACAACATCTACACTTCAATAAGTAATCGATATTTATTTAGGCGGTGGAAATGAGTCATAATAATTATCGTTACACGAGTCCGCTAGTACCATTTTACTTACAAATTCAATTTATCGATAATCAATTGTGAGATACCTTTGGTAATCGAAAATTAATGACCAACGGAAAGTTTACCCAATATAGGTACTGGTTTATGAAACTAATTACATATATAATTTTTCTACAACGGGTCTCTGTAATTGATATAATCTATAATTATATGTCAATTACAAAATGGTTGCAATTACAATAATGAGACAATGATGGCGTGGTGAATGAACACTTACACGAAGTAGGTACAAACATATAAATTTGATTCCTAAATTATCGATATAGTTATCTTGTTATATACGTGTATGTACTAAACGACTGTATTACTTTTTCAGTAAATATTAGGAGTTTGAGAAAATTTGGCATTTTGGTAGCAGCGTATTTAAATACACAAGAAACATATTCACATAATCATCAATTTTAATTTTTGACCGCAGACATAGCTCCGATGCATTTGTGGTTATTCTAGATAAACCAAGCTGTCTTTTTATCTCTGTTTTCCTGTTTGCTTTAAAAACTGGGAGGGACGTGCCAAGGTGTCGCTAAATTTTCCTTTCGTTGATTAGTTAATGAATTTATCGATTTAAATACTATTTGCTGAGTGCACAGATAAGCAATCGGGTCATGCTGAGGAGCGTCCGCACTTATGATAATAAAGGAATATTCCTATTTATAATTAGACTTGTTTGTAACGAGCACGCGCACTTTATTACTCATTGATGGTTGTTTAAACATTATTATCAGATAAAGATGTTGGTGCTATTTTAGGCGCCAGTGACGAGTTGCTAATGTTGATTAGTTGTAGCGCGTGTTAGGTATACGTGACGTTTTCAGTGTGATGTGAAAATATGTCTGTGAAATGTTGCAAACGCGTTTCAGTTAATATATGACATAAAATTCACGTCTGAGTTAGACGATATAATTGAAGACACGTAAAACGAAATTCGATGTATAATAAAAGATCACATTCTGTTTTTAAACAAATTACCTTAAGTTTTTTAGCCTCATCCTGAATAGTTGTAGTTAATTATTGCGAAATAATCGGACTGGTTTAGCGTTCTATGTCTATTGAGAACATGAGAAGCAATAATGTTTAATTATTACGTTATTAGGATTTAAATTGAATACGATTTTGTTCTATAGCTTTTTAATATGCATGCATGTCATAATAGACGAAGGGAAATAAATATGTAAAATCGTAGCACGTGGAATGAAGTGATCAAGTGATCATGCTTACCTATGGGTTAAAGCCATGACATTATGTTAATATTAAATTAGTTCTTTACCAATGAAATTGCCGTATTGCATGAAGGCTTAACATGCATTTTCTATACCTATCAATCTTTTATCAAACATTTAGAAAAAAGTAAGCACCACTTATAATTACCTATAAAAAACAATTTAGCAAAAATAAGTTTTTGGCTATAATTTTTCGACATCAAATATACTAAAGAACAATGGCAAACTCCCTAACATTTTTTGTTGAATAGGTAAATTTTTGCGTTCAAACATAAACAAAATATTAAAACATAGAGATCTATTTTTAGCCAATATTCTTTACTTATTCTTATTGAGATTGAAAAAGATCATGCAAATGACTCTATTCCACCTGATGGTAAGCAGAAGTAGAGTCGGAATGCAAAGATGGCTGGTGCGAGAGATTTACGTAGAATGATAAAAGAAGATTAATTATACAAGTAGGTATTTTATTGATCATCATATCAGCCGAGAGACGTCCACTGTTGGACATAAGCCTCCCCTAAGGATCTACAACCCGAACGGTCCTGCGCTGCCCGCATCCAGCGGCTTCCCGCGACCTTTATCAGATCTTCGGTCCACCTTGTGGGGGGCCTACCAACGCTGGGTCTCCCGGTACGGCCTTCAGTTCTCCTAACAATATGCCCTGCTCACTGCCACTTAAAGTTCGGAATTCTTTGGGCTATGTCGGTGACATTGGTTCTCCTGCGGGTCTCATCATTCTGATATGATCACACAGAGAAACTCTGAGCATAGCCCTCTCCATTGCCCTTAGAGTGACTTTGAGCCTTTTTATGAGGCCCATTGTAAGCGGCCACGTTTCGGTTCCGTAGGTCATCTGGCAAAACACACGTATTAAAGACCTTCGTCTTAAGTCACTGCGGTAGATGGGCCGAGAATATGCAACGTAGCTTCCCGATCTTCTTATATGTTATTGATGCTTGTCTGCAATCTGCATGTTTATGATGTTGCTTTCCTTCCTGTTCACTTTCAAATTAAAAATAATTACTGTCTAGTAATTAGATACAAAATGCATGAGGTACTAAAAAAAAACCACAAAAGCCTTTATAGGTGTGCCTGTAATATTTGAGGAGTTAATTTCTCTAGGATCGCATCATCACACCCTGATCCGATTACAATAGGATGAACCAGAAAGTATAAGTTTTCAAATAAAAAAAGAATTATTCAAATCGGTAATGCCGTCTTAGAGTAATCGAGTGACATACATAAAGAAAAATCCCCGTGAACTGAGAACTGCCTCCTTTTTTTCCTTGAACCAATAATAAGTAATAGTGAAGTAAGTAATAGTACATGAGATTTGACCAGGAGACATTATTTGTAAGTAAGTTTTTGTGCTATTGTTTTAAGATTGACGTCAGAAACTCAAAAAGATTGGTATGTGCTGTTTTACAGCTAAATTTGATATCAAAAACTGCGGCGCTAAAATATTGCAACATATTTTTTTATATAGTTGCGAAACTAATATATCTACTAAATTAAAGCAATGACTTTGCATAATAGATTTCTGTTAAAACATTTAATGGATGATTTTCATCTTTGGAGTTGTCTAAGAAATAACAGAGATTAAGATTGAGGAAGAGGAAATTTATATATAGGCTAGGCAGAGAGAAAAGTCAGGGTAGTGAAGGGGGGTCCCGGGTGCGGTCCGATCGAGCAGCCGTCGGTGGAGGAGTGGCTACTGGCCACCAATTGGTGCAAGGAGTGCCTAAACGGGATGGTCTCAGTGTAGTTGCGCTCACGTGCGCAGATCCCGAGCCGTGCCGTAATAGCGCACTGAAGGTCAGGCCGGGGAGTATGTTTAGTGGGTATGGAGGGAACGCCTTTACCTCGAGTCCCACATATCCAGGGACCACCCCGCAGGGAGGATGCGTAAATGCATTTGACCTCCCCTGTCCAAAAAAAATCGTAGTGAAGGGGGTTGATAAGGGCTGATGCACCACAAGGAGGTCTCCTTAACCTTACACCTGGGTCACAAGTCCCAAGCACTGCTCCTAGTTAAATATCATCATAATCATAACAGCCTTTATAACTCGACCCACTGGGACACAAAGCCTCTTTTTGCCATCAAAGGAGGTTTAGGCAGTAGTCTCCCACGCTTGCCCAATACAGATTGGTGGACGGAGTATAAGGTCATCAATACCCCTTTTTTCTGGATCAATAATCGCCTTCTACGACACCCATTGGAGGATATGGGGTGACGCTATTCTACTCTGCCGGCATCACATAGCTAAATATATCTCTGTGATGGACACAGCACCCGTTTTTGCCTCTGCCAAATGAATCTATTTAAATTATTTTTTTTAAAACGTATCTTGGTCAGGAGTATTTTTACCTTTGATTCAATAACCGTTTGAATTGAACATCAGCTCTTTTACAGTTGATGATGGGAAGCGGGCGGAAAAAAGAAAAAGTCTCGTAGACGACGGAGGAAGGAGATAAATTGGTGAGAAATTCTAATTAGTCCATTGGTTTTAAATATTTTCCATGAGAATATTTGAAACTCTGAATATTTGTTCTTTATTTACGTTGTTGAAATTATGGACATATTTAGAATGATATTGACAAAAAGAAAAAAAAACAATTATCTCAATAAGTTTCCTTTTTTCAAATTCAACATAACTACATTAAAAGTTAAGAAAAAAAAATTAAAGAAGAAGAAGATTATTTTATGTCAAAAACATTAAAAAATATTAAAAAGATCGGATAAGAAATAGAGGGGTAGTAAAACGTTATTCTTTTTGTATGCAGACGATGCTCGCCGTACTATTATTAAGTGATCAATATATCGCCATAATAGCGATAAATATATCGCTAAAGTCAATCTGTTATATTTTGATATCAATTCCATATAGTACAAGCGGACCCAAGTGAAATAATGAAATATTAGAGTACAGTCACGAGCATTAACAAGTATCCACATTTGACTCTTATTGCGTAGGAAATAAAGGTGCTGAAATGGCAAAAGTGGATACATACTATTGCTCGTGACTGTACTTACCTACGCGCAACAGTGCGCGCAGCGGACACACGCCTGCGCACACGTGACCTTGTTTATGCCACGCGCGGTCTATTGACAAGTTTGTAACGAGATCATTTACTGATTGATTACGCAACTCTAGGTGTCAAGCGAGTATCAAATGGTTGAGTATTTATTCTATTAGTAGGAGCTGGGAGAAATAATATTATAGTAAGCTAAAGATTTAGTCGCAAAATGCCGCGGACTAGTGTGTATCATCGGTAAGTTAATGGTTATTTGTTTTTGATGACGAAGCGGAGAAAACCTTTGCGAGAAAGTTGAGTACCTACCTAATTAAATCCATTAATTTAAATTATTATAAATTAAAATTAATTAGGTAGGTCCTGTGTGCGAATTAGGAAATCTGCTACTAAACTGAGGAGTCCTCTGTGACTAAACTGAGATTTTCAAGAAGGTGAAGAGCTTGGTGTTTCCTCTACTCTGGAGGACGAAGTTCCCGCAGAACGTTTCTATAATCTACGTTATAGTCCAGGTACCTATCTCCCGCAAAGAAGTCTCATTGTCATCTACAGTCTCTTTACAGAGACTGGGAAGGTAAAGAAAAAAATCTTGCCCTGATACCTTTGACTTTATACTGATACGCAGGTTTCTATTGGAATCCAATGCTTAGAAACGATATGAGACCCATAGATATTGTGTGATATTGTGTCATCATCACCACAACAGCCTTTATAATTCGGCCTTCTCCTTGTCCTCGAAGGAGGTATAGGCAGTAGTCCACCACACTTGTCCAATGCGGATTGGTGGACGGAGTATAAGGCGATCGATATACCCCTTTGCTGATCCATTAGTCGCCTTCTACGACACCCAGTGGAGGATATGGGGTGATGTTATTGACTACAACATATTCATTGTACAACATTTTCACAACTTTTTTCCTTTAAGAGTGGTACGGCACAGCGGCCTATCCGCTCGAATTTGGAGCGCCTTAACTGGAATAGTGCCTTTCCGAAAGAGGATTTCGATACCATTATAGAGCTTGTATAATATTTTTGGTAAAAACGAGAGGAACGTTTACGTCAATCGAGGCAAGTTATTAGCAGTTTTGCTACTCAAAAACTGTCTAAACGATTAACTATTACCTGTTCAGGTTTTGTTGAATCTACGGTAATAAATCAGTTTTTGTATATTAATAATTTATGTGTGACAGGAACACATTAGTTAGGTAAAAAACTCATTTATATTTTCCTTAGTATCATTTATACTTGGGAAATAATTAACCGAGCAAATAAAAATTCCAGAATGATCGACTAAAAATATTAAATCGACGAATAATCGGCGGTTAGTTGCTGATTAAGCTAGCGCCTTTAGCGTAAACTATTAGAAAACAGTGGGCAATATATGAATGGAGACGATACGTTTGATCGAGATCGAAAACTATCAAAGCTCACACTAAGGGTACCTACTGATTAGAGGCGAGTACTCCGTTCACGCTTCGGGTGCGTGGTTTCTTTTAATAAACTAAAGCCTACGTTACTCACCATAATGTACAATTTACTGATCAAAGAAATTTTAAAATCAGTCAATTCATTTTAAAAGCAGTTTTTACAAACATAAGTAGAATTTTCTCTTAATATTATTAGTGTAGATAAAAATGGATAAGAGCGGCAAATATAATTTAGTAACATTAGTTTACTCAACTACAACAAGAAAGGTTTCTACAAATTATTAATAAATGTTATTGTACTTGAAGTAAAACAAAAACTTACTTACTTTATATGTTTTTAATTATTACTTAAAGGTAATTATGTTAGTAGGATAAATATCCTAATTAATTTTCAATAATTTACCACATATTTTGCATTTTAGAAGTTTTATATACAAAAAAGTGGGTATAATATAGTTATTTATTAGAAGACAATTTAAGACATAAGAACATCTGGTATCAATTTCTTGTAATCATCGCATTTTGAGTAGGTATAAAGAGTCTAAAAAAATATAAGGAAAACAGTAATTATTAATAACGTTATATAATTTTATTTCTCTGTTTTCGTAGACTGATTAGTTACTGACCACCGCCACTGCATAACACTGATAAAATTTACCTTATCTTGCAGATCTTAAGCTTTTTGTTGGCTTGTCAATTTGCTGTAGGTAAAATATTATTTGTTTATCAATTTTGCGTATTTACGTAGGTACGTTGGTTGCGAAATGTTCGTTTTCCTCATACCTACAAGCGGACGGTCACGTAAGTCGCAAGGAATTACCGGAGACGATCCCTTGTCGCGGATTGGATTGTGTAGGTATTTTACATGATGAGCTATTGTTTTATTTAGGTCACAGCAGACGTTATAAACTGAAAAGTGAAAAGCTTTTTCTAGATAGGTATTTCATTTCCATGTACATCTATATAATTATACCTACTTTACTCACATTTGGCCGCGATTTCGTCCGCGTCACTAAGTTATTTTAGGCAGCATTTTTTGAACTTTTTTTTGGACTTCCATACGACCTTTGATCTCCACACGGGTCAAGATTTCAAAAACGCGAAAAAAATTTTTTACTTATTTCTTATCAAGATCTAATTTAAAAGTTTCGTGGTTTTTATCTTCGACAATGACGAAGTCACTTTCGACGAAGACAAACTTTCATTCCTTATTTCAATCCCTTCGATAGCTTATGCTTCGATATCTTAAGGTCTAGTATATTTTTGTACCAAATTTCATCAAAATCAGAGACGTGAAAACGTGACTTTGTTTGGACTTCCATACGACCTATCATCACCATATTTGATCACCATACGAGACAAAATTTCAAAAAAAAAAAAATTTTTTTTTCATATCAAGTGCCTAAATTAAAAAATTTCATTTTTTATCATCTTAAGCTTAATCTTTTTAAATTTAAGCTTAGCGTTTGACCACAACCATGCGTGATGTAAAGCGATGACAAGACCTAAGATGATACACGCTCGCCTAGAATATGCTTGTTTACTCTGGCCTTAAAGATATCCCGATTATTCTGATCTGGGAAAACAGACCTCGGCAACGAGTTCCACTCCTTAGCTGATCGCGTAGTGAAAGTGGAAGTAAATCGCTTCGTGCGGATGGGAGGTATATCCACAACACTCGATAGCCTTAACCAATTTACGCCATTAACTTTGACGTAAACACAAACAAATAATTGCAGAACAACGACTGTTATCAGTCTTATAATTGAAGTATGCCCACTCTAGTAATATGGGTCAAAACTTGTTTTGTTTTATCCTTGTTATATCAGCTTTCAATGTTTGTATGGCTTCTAATAGTCTACGATTTTAGTGTGTCTGAAGCCGCAAGGTATATATTTACATACTTGTAAATTCTAAGTCTTACTAATCACGAGTCTACGTGACTTGTTTGTCGTAGAATATTTGTATGTATGTACAGTACAGTACCTACACAAAATAAGCTACTCGTGAATAAAAATCGCGCGGCGGCGAGAAAACCCATAACAGGGTTAGTGGGGGTTAGTGTCAATAAATAGTTTAATTATAAACCTAACAGAAGCAAATGTCACTTGGAATGAAATACAAGCAATACAAGACACGAAATGATATTTATTTCTATTATTTATTTATTAGGTTTACCAACAATTGTTACAATCATACATAACAAACTAAACAATATAAAATCTTAGCTTATTGCACAATTAATTAAAGGTTAACACAACATGCAAATTTCAATAACATCTCACTAATTTAATTTTGTAAAGTAAGAATTTAATTACAAAAGATCAACTAGATAAAAACATATATTTATAGTCTATATCTTTAAGTATATGATATCTGACAATAATAGAACGAGTAGGTAATTTTGGGTTCAGGGTCTTAATTTCGAATTAAATCATAGTTCGAATTGCATTCCGTTCGATAACTATTTGGTTCCAAAAATGTTAGAAACGAATATAGTTATAGGAAAATCTAGATCGGCAATGAGAAAGAGAAAGAGTATATTATGATAAGATGTGAAAGAGAAAGATTATATAAGAGACGAGACTATTTCACGTACATGCAGATGGCCTAGGTAGCTGTCAGTCAATTTGGAAGGTACACGAGAAAGTCAAGGGGAGACCACTCCCGATTTTTTTATAAAACAATTTAAAATAAATAAAGCAAATTAAACTTTTCAAAATAATATTTTCAGAAAAGTAAGGGGCCTAATTTTTTACCTTGTTTTCATTTAATATTTTTTAATTTTACCTATCAAAAAAGATATCATCCGTAATATTAGTTCGTCAACAGACCGTATATTGAAATAAAATCTTTCAAACAAACGTTTGTCAGCAGAAAGTCATTCGCATTTTCGAACAAAATAGTTATCAAACGAAATACAATTCGAACTATGATTCATCGAACAAATGAAATTCAGAATCATGACACAAACCCATAATCCTGTTTTTTTTTAGGTAAGACGATATCTGACGAATAAAAATTATCTAAGGACTGAAAATTCAGCCCTTGAAAGACTAATCATAACTTATAATTTTGCATTTCATAAAATTGTGTTCCAAATATTTATACCGATAAAGGTATTACGATAACAAAGGTGTGACAAACAGAATAAAATCTTGGTTATCTTATCTAAGGTATGTAGTGGTTCCGGAAATGTGACGTCATTCCACGGAAATGTATGATTGCTCTTAAAACTTTAAGATCTTATGTGATTTTTTACTCATTAATCACTAGTCCCATAGCTTATTATCTACATACAATATCAGTTTCATCAGCGTCGTTTTATGCTTCCTCACCATAGAGAATGTAATTGATTATTTGCTTGTTTGGAGTCCTCAGGGGCAAGTGACCAATATTGAACCAGATTCTAAATCGTATCAGATTTGTAGTTCCTAAAAAATTTATCAATGCTAGGTACTTGGTAGCAACTCAGACCTTTACCAAAAATTAAAACTTTTTCATTTTTCTGAGGATAGGAAAAATAAAGTTCGTGAAATTTTGGAGCCGCCGGTCCATTGTTGACTATTGAGCCGTATGTAGGAATTGTTGATCGTGCAATGAAAGTGTGGTGTTTTCTAAATCAAGCAAACCTATTGCTTTTTATAGGGATACCAGAATTCCGCCAGCGACAAGTATGTGTCTAAACAGAAGACAAATATAACCGAGTAATTGAGACTAAAACAACATGCTTAATAAACGACGTGCCTATGTTTTTAGCAATGTACAACGGGGAAGTGAGTAAGCACAGTAGCTGTTTACGTGACGCAAACAACAATATGACTCAAAGCCATCTTTTAAGCTGCGTTTGCATGTTTTTATGCTGCCTACTTAACCTTAATCTTACCTTCTTTTATTTTTCTTTGGTACCTACATTTTGTGACTAAGCTTAGCACGTGCTTCTACCACTCCCTCAGTAACACACAGGCTGTCTTGGAATAGTGTGACCCCGAGCGCGCGTGCCTTGGAGTTTGTGCGCAGCACGTGTAGGGTTGCCACAATTGAATTAATACAACTAATAAAGGGGAATTTTGACCCCCATGCTCACTCATCCGGCCTGTCGTTCAGATCAATTGATGGTGACAAAACTTTATAGTATATTAAGTGGACATCGTTTAGCAGATTAAAATGTTCTTAAAATAACTTGAAAGATACATACCTACTTGAAAGTAGATTTGTCTCTTAATAATAATTTTAAGACTGCCCTTTGTTAAATTATCCGTATGTATTATGTGTATAATTCTTGCTATTCCTAATTATTGCTGTAGAAAAAATGTTTTATTCTTTTTCAGGTCCTCAGCAATTCTATGGTAGTACAAGTTATCTAAATAAGTGTATAGGGATACCTACCTAATTTACGAACCGTTAAAATCACTTTACCAAATGACTTCGGAATCGAATTTGCAATTAATAATATAACTACACGCTGCAAATATGTCTGTCTAATGGCGAGCATTCATAATTATCACAATATACTTACTCGTATTACCCTAGTAACTCTGTGGAGCCCTAGTAACTTTGTTCATGGACAGGAACCCCTCTTATCATGAACATCTCTTTCACAAATAGGAAGTACCTAATACTTGTTTTCAGTCCTCATACATCAAGTTACCAAACCAGTGTCCAAATAGGGTTTTAAGATTTAGTTATTGTTGTATGTCAAGATCATGGGAAAATATAACAAAATACCTACTTAAGTGTGTGTTCCTTCACCATTTCTCCCGTGTGCCAACCTTTTGTGGTGACCCCACATTGGGAGAACTGGACTGGTAACGTGTTGAGCTCTGTGCACCTCTCTTCTTTGTTTTGATACCGTATCGAAATACCGTTTGTCGATGAACAGTTTGCTGAAAAGCTTTTGGCCATATAGATAGAACTTGTAGCATTCCCTGGATTCACCGTGCAAGTGCCTTGAAACCCTTCAAAATTTTAATGCCCTTTTAAATCTACTTACATAACTTACTTTTTATGTAAGTAGTTTCGTTTCGTTAGTATATTTTTCAAAATTTTCGGTCTTATTGTTAACTCGTGATGAACGTTCGAAAATTGCATGTTAGGTACCCCTTATCACTCGCTTAAAGTCGTCGGCACGGCGTAGCATCACGTAATATGGTTTCTTCTTCCGTACTTCTCGATCAACTGTCATCTCAACATTAACAGTAACACTTTTCTTTACTATATCGTCTTTAGTCTATTCGTATATTTTCTTCGATCTTCTCTCTCTCTCTATGATGCACAGACATGCTCAACACTTTCTTTGTAACGTGTTCATCATTTATTTTCAGTCTTATAACAGGTATATACCTAAATTCTAACCATCCTAATATATTAAACGAAAGAGGCTTAAAAATGTCTTTATAAAAATATACTAGGTTACTTTATGAGGTATCATAATGACTTCAAACATCATATAAGATTAATGAACAAAATCAGTGGAAAATTTTGATATCACCAGCCCTATTATAAAGAACTAGAAGTGCTAACAATCGTATCGTAACAGTTACAAGCAATAATGATCCTTAATTGTTAAAAGGTAAGGAATAAAATTCCGCGTTACCACAGTCTACAAGAAAGAACGCGTTGACGTAAATACAATTTAGTATGTTAATACTAACCGCACGATATCATTAAACATTATCGTCATCCTTGCCACATCCTTCCTCGTCGGCGCGTTATATCTCGACGTATTTCAGTTATTTCCGTCATCGAGTTTGCTTGTTGATGTTAGATTTTATTTCTGCTAATTCTCACTGGCAATTATTATTTTTTGTCTAATTTTTGACCCAGACACTTCTATTAAGTCAAGGAGAGACGGGTAATAAATTTTAAGCAGAAATTTGGTATTCACAACTATTAATCAAAGATTTGATTAGATACTAAAATAATGTAATTAAAAAAATGTTAGTTTTAATAATAATACTTTTAGTATAATTTATGAGTTTAGTTGAAGAAGTAGGTATCTTTATAACACGATAATATATGATAGGTGACTATTTGAAGCAGACATTTAGGTATAATTTTTTTAGTTTAAGTCAAATAGATACATTAAAAATCAACAAGTCGCTTCTTTTTAAATGAAAGCCTACTTAGAAGTCGAACAGTCGAATAGACACAAATAGGGAAAAATATATTATTTATTCAAACATGACCGTCTACTCTTATGTCATTAATAACATGCGTACCTATACAAAGAAAATTAAATAGTTAGTAACAACTGTAAAACGGAAACGACCATTTGGACGTACTGCTAATAAACTTAATTTTGATTTTTTAATAATAGTCTTCCAATTACCCTCAGTTGCTTACCTATACAGCAAATCCTGGCCATCCCTGGAAAAGAGCTTTTAAGCGCTATTAATATAAAGTTCTACTTGATACGAAATGGATGAAATTCGCAAATAAATTGTTATGTATTTTATCGTTTTAAATAACGTACAAATGTAGAGACAAATTTTTTTGAGCGTCTCGTTACTTTTTGACCATTAAATGATAATTATAATTATTCTCAAACAACTCTTAAGAAATAAGTTTATTGATTTCCCAAAAATGCACTCCAATAGAATTACCGCGTTCTTGAATAATCTTTAATATAAATAGCGTTGGATACGGGCTTCCCATATAAGTATCGTATTAAGCAATTAACATTGGGAAATGTATCTCAGAGTCGGGGCTGCGGACTTACCTGTCAGTTGTCTAATGCCGGATCTTATAAAGTGACCCTAACCCGAAGCCGCAGTCAAAGGAAACCAGTTCCTAACGTGCAAATAATTTTAATGACGACTTCGAGAAATTTGGCTGACCGCTAAACGATGACGATACGTGCGAATCGATTCCCAAATAAATTGTAACGTCACGAATCCGTGATGTTAGTTTGTGGTCATCGATGATTCATTTAAGCTTGGAACGATCACTGACTTAGTTTTTTTCGTTTAGCTATGACGCATTCGATACATTTCACTAGTCATCATTAGTGGTTTGGAAGCTGGTAAGGATTTACGTATTTATAATATTATAAATATATTACTGGGCTGCTGCACTGCTCCAAGTTCTTTAGTTAGGATAGGTGCCGAATTTAAGTGGCACATTCCTTTGTGAACTCTTTTGTTTATTCAGTAAGTAAAGTAAATTGTAATTTGAGCCGTGTGTATATGGTAACTTTTATTTTTTTTTATTAGAAAAGCGATTTTGGTCTTACAACGGTCTCGATACCTAATCCTACGGTCATTTGTGTTCATTCGGCGTCGCAGCAAATATTATTGTAGCTGCCGTACCCTCGGCGGCACCAAAGACAGCGGCATGTTTGTTGCCACAGTCGGTGGCGCCAACATTTTGTTATCCTCGCCAAATATTTGAGAGCCGCCGCTTGACTAATGACTTACACATGCAGCAAATTTTTTACGACATTTCTTTGCGCTAAAAAGTTTCTAACGGTCTGGGGGAGAAACTACTACAACAATTCTGGACAATGAAATTTTGTGTCATGGATCTCCTGAAGATAATGAAACAGGTTTGCATTGTTTTTTTCACGTTATCTCGTCGGCATCTCTCAAGTATTAGCACTCGAGCGCACAATGGTCTAGAGACAATACGTCACACTTGCACGTGCTTGTAATTTTTTTTTAAGTACGATAAACAATAGTGACGAAGGCCTGCAACAGGTACCAAGCAAATGCGTAAACAAAGGGAGTTTGCTTGAGACAGTGCCTCTTGGGGCTGATTTGATGGCGCCGATTTTTTTGACACTTGTCATGGATTACTGCGAGGTGTCGGGACAAACGACGCGAAATGTCTGGCTTTTGTCAATGCTCAAGTGATCCGATGCCACTCGAGAGTTGCAGCTAATGACACGTCCCAAAAATAGAAATGCATTTGCTCTGTTGGTGGTACAAAGAACAGACACATGGTGATGAGTTGCAAAAACAATTTCTACGGTTGATGATTTAAGGAAACTGTTTGGAGGTTTTATAGCAAAATCTTATTATTTATTGAAACGCTTTCTTAGAAATTAACATTTCTATGTTATATTCAGTTTTCAAAAGGGAAACACGATTTAAAATATTATTGCCATTGTTGTATTGATGCCGTAATCGACTACCGGATTTGTTCAGGATCAATAATAACCATAGTATTGTTACGCGCGCGAGCGAGTAATTTTACCGAAGAATTCTTGTAAATCGAATTATGGGATGTTCGTTCATTCTGTAAAGTTTGTGTTGGGCGTAGGCTAACAAAGATCGTGGGCCTTTAAGTAATAAGTAACAAAGAGCATGAAATTACCAATGTATCCGGAGCTATCCGCCAAATAATGGTTCTTTCTTGTTTTGTATAACTGTTCAGCAATTCCGAGAATATTGTAAAACCCTTTTTGTGAAGTGCAAACTGTCCACGTGCGGATGCCGACAAACGAATATTGGGTTCTATTTCTCATTAAGTCAAGGGCATACTAGACATAATCATAAAATGCTCAAGTTTCCAAGTACCGTTCAAAGTTTGAATAGACAATGACTTTTACGATTTCGAAACTCATATTTTATAACTCCGACAAAGGTTATAGATGAGTTTACTATTATAAGGTTTATGAGCGTTTGTGGTGACAGAAATTTTATGGTGGTCGGAATAATTATCATGACGGAAAGATACCGATGGTTTTAATGACGGGCGTATATGGCTTTTTAGTTCTATAAATGGACTTAACAATTCTGTGGAAAATAAAACCTTTTTGGGTTTTTCTAAAATAATGTTTTCAGAAATTTTATTTTAAAATGCAATACGTTAAGTAGAAAATAATATAAGCATTATTAATTTTACAGTTATGTGAATAATGACAGTGTAGCTGCAACAATGTATGTAAATGCCCAAATCGGATTATCGATAAATTATTTCATATTTCAGTCGATAATTATTAAGTAGGCATGTATCTCTTGTGAATTCCAAGTGATATTTATGGACACTCTTTAATGTTTATGAAGGCAGCGCCTACCTATCATTTACATGAGACATGGCTTCCAGTAGTTTTACATCGAAGTTTTTTACTGATCTCCATCTTAAGTAATTACGTACTAGGCATGCCAGAGTAGGTAGTGTTGGCTATAAGTCTTGAAACGTTGAAGATGTTGTGATAAAATTATGCCTTTTTGGGTATCAAAAATATTCGGTAAGGAATTTGACAAATTTTAATGTTTTTTTCTGTAATGATTAATGTAGAGTGTGGTTCTTCCACCAATCAAATAGAGCATAAATTTGTACTCGCCTAAGTATCGAACCCGAGATTAACAGACGGGTAGCGAATAGCGTTGAAAATTGTATAAACGCGTAAATATTAATACTAGAAAATTTTTATTAATTTCTAGTATTAATATTTACGCGTTTGTAAACGCATAAATAAAATTATTTCATAATGTAAGGTAGTTTCATCTTAACTGGGCGTCAAATATTTGCAAAAATATTTCGTTCGGGTCTTAGAAGTGCAAATTTCAAAGATTTGATGAAACAATGTTTACTATAAAAACATAAGCACCAAGCACTGACAAATTTTGACAGCGATAAGCAGTGTCTCGGTGGCGTAATTGGTCAACGCAGCCGCCCAGATTGCGGAAGATGTGGGTTCGAGTCCCGCCTGAGGCAAGTCGATTTTTTTCAGTGCATTTTTCTAGTATTAATATTTACGCGTTTGTAAACGCAAAAATAAAATTATTTCATAAGTACCTACATATTTTTCCTAAATACATGTAATTTTCGAAACACAAATTCAAGGTTAGTCTGAAAAATACAACCATACACGTAAAATACTGAATCAGAATTTTCTTACCCTGCTCTCAATTTATTTGGGGTCGGTGCAGTATGCTTTGATAACGACAATATTGCTTAAGGATTTGACATTAGATTTTTACAGCCAGCCACTTAACGGACACCAAAAAACTGTAATACGTTAAACACTGTATAATACTATGTATTTTTCATATTTCAACATTCAAATGGCAATGTTTTGTTTATTAATATTAATTGAACACTACTAATTACATATAATGTACTATCTGGGAGTCGGGAAACTTATCATTAAAAAAAAGTCATTTATAGCGAGCCTTTTTTTGACCCCCTGCCTTCTATTACAGTTGACCAAAAGAAGACCCTATTTTATTCTGTATGTAAGACATCTAGTTTGAATTTATTAAAAAAAGGTTGTTTGAGTAAATTACAACCAGATGTCTTTACGGCAAAGTTAATTATATTGCATCACACACCCCCAAAGTCTATTGGTCAATAGGCTAAGGGTACTCATTGATAGTATAATACAAAAACGACCCTTGACGTGATAAATTTTCCGACTCCCCGATAGTGCCTACTTTACTTAGCGTTAAGTAAATTAACTACCTTATACCACGTTTTATCAATAGCTTGCCATCCCAATGAATAAATAGTATCTCCCAAAAAAATATTAAACCCAAATTGAAACAATATTTTCATATTATAGAGTAACAATACAAGATACTATTGACGTTAATAAGTAATATTCAATTCAATACTTATCTTCTTACCTACCCACTATATATACAAAAAGGTAATATAGGTAATATTTCACTTATATTAACATAAAATCAAAATAATTAGATTATTAAGTGATATTTTAATCTGTGGAGCCGCATATGAAGAAAAAATTGTAAACCTAGCTTTGTGATAGGGCCTGAGTCTCCTATTTATTTAAGGTTATCTGTTCCTGATTTATATCGGGAACAGATAACCTTAAATAAATAGGAGAAATAAAAATGTAAATTAACTACATACTAGACGAAAGCTCTTTGGCATTCCATGGATTCACTGTGCAGGTGCCGGGTCGCGTTGCAAAGAGGGAGACCAGAAGCAGTGCCCGGATTTGTGACCGCAGGCGTAGGTTAGAATACCTCCCTGTGGTGCACCGGCACTTCCCATCCACTACCTCGTCCCCTCTCTGCCTGCCTAGCTATATTTGAAAAGATTCCGCAAGAGCCACTTTGGACACTGAACTGAAGAGATTTCAATATCATCATCATCAACAGCTCATATAATGTCCCCAACGAGGGGTTTAGCATAAGATAAATAGGACGACAAATACACCGTAAAATAGAAAGATCTACGAAGATTCAAGCAACAACGAGCGAGCGACGAAAGTTTCTGTATTTTATTGAAAAATACAGTGGTCGTTTGAAAGATACATGTATTTTACATGTCATTTTCGATGTTAGTACTACTGACGACGGAGGTTGTTAGTTGTTTTCTTGATGAATGACACTTTTGACTGCAGTTTGGCTACAACACATCTATTTTCATTTTATATTAGGTCCTTACCTATGAAATTGGCGTTTTATTATCTTGTACCTAAACTTGCAATTTCTTTAATGCAATAGTTGTTTTAGGCTCTTTTTATTATTATTTTTTAAAATTACCCTCTTTACAAGATTTTTGTCTGTAATTAAATTATTTCAATTATTAAAATCTGAAAAAATGTGAAAATGACTCTTTAATCTCTTCATCAGAAATGACGATTTGATGCCTACTAACTCATGGACAGACTGGATTTTTTCATAATTTATTGATGCTAGACTTAGCCGAGGGTTGTTTACTTATTTTTTCCAAATTTTGTAACATTAGGGTTTATAGTTAAAAAAAAAATAGAGTTTGTATAGAACAACGCCAATTTTTATGAAGATTTTCAAATAAAAATGTATTTTCCATACTAACGTTATTTAAAATTTCTAAAAAACTCCGTTGCCAAATCTTTTGAAATTTGGACTGTATAATTGGACAAGACTTAGTTAAAGATTGCATCAATAATTTAGGCAAAAAATAAGCTTGCCCATAAGTTACAACTATTCCAAGAGTTGATTCTGCTGACCATATAAAACAGCCACTTTATTTTATTTTTTGAATTAAACATTTAAATAATTAGAATGTCTTTATTCATAATAAAAATATAAAACTGAAACAGCTACTAAATCAAAGTAGTAGTACACAGCTAATAGTGTGTATGAAAAAGAAACGCCAATTACATAGGTAAGGAATACCTTGCGTTTATTATCATTTGTAACCAATATTCTCGTTCTTTCCTTTCCTTACTTTCGTAATTAATGATAGCTTTATTAGGGCAAGTTAAATGAATTAAATAAATTCAAAGTATATATAAAATTTAGGTAATGTTATGAACTAACCCTATTTTAAATTAAAGTTCTGAAAGATGTCTGTAATTTAACATAGTTGATAAACAGAGAGTGTGACATTAGTCAATGTAACAAAAATTCTGTCTTGGACATCTAAAGTGTTTGGCCGGCGACTTCTAACGCTCGTCTAATTAATAAATAATTAGTCCATGAACTTAAAATATTTATTACTACAACAGCTTGGTTTCTGGAAGAATTTGGTGACTAGAGGATATATTTTAACAACAGCATCTAATTGACTGGAAGATACTATAATTTTTCTACCATGAGGATTTTTTCTATCGTTGACATTGACGGACTTGGCCTTCATTAATGAGTGAATATAAAGATATTTTCATACTTATCAGCTTGGAACCGTATCGCCTCTTATTACTATGATAAAGAGGCGATGTGCTACGGTTCGTAGCCGTCCCGTAGCGTACTACATAGTAAAAAAGAGGCGTTCCACTTCTAGCTGATAAGTGTGTTACGACCTTAAGGCCAAGGTGGAAGTGACCTTCACCAGGAACTCTCAATCTTAATTAGGAACTGAAATTAGGCACTGAGCAAGCAGGTCGCGGCGGTTGTAAGCTGAGTCAGGGTGTAAGGCTGGCCAGCAAGGATTTGGTTTGGTATTATTAACTGCCCCAGAGAGTAGCGCTGGCAGGTAGCATGGATATTGTGAAAGGAACTGCCCCAGGGAGTAGCCCTGGCAGGCATCAGCGGGGAGGTAGTGAGAAACAAACACGGACGGTTGAGATCTGTTTATTGTGGTAAATGGTTGGTTGTTATATGCTACATTGTTGCTATGTACACATTGCAAATTTTATACACTGAAAGGTTTTGCATGTCTCTCATAGGTGCAGCTTACCGACGGTGCACGTAGCTGCTGACCCGTGGCAAGTGATGGTTATCTCGCTGCTGACCAAGCAGCTACAGAGTTCAATGTTACTCCCGTCCGCGGAGAGTGGTGTGGTGGTGTTGGTCTTCGTCTGGCTGCTGCTTACGCAGTCACCGAGTTCAATGTTTGGCCGGTAGCTCGAACAGGTACTGATTATCTTTTCGTTAACTGTCCGAACTTCTCACTTATTACAATGCCTTGTAAGTTCCCACTAGCGTTTATATGCCAGATAGTCCATACAAAACTGTAAATTTAACTGATAGACATCTTCTAATCAGAATTCAGGACCTTTGAAACCGGCCTAAGCTTATACGAGTCATTACGCGGTCGAGAAACGTACAACTAAACCCCACCCCTCACAAAAGGTCGCGAAAACTCAGAACATCTCAAACCACAGTAAAAGCGCGAGTGCCGCGCGCTGCTGACGTCCGTACATTGGGGGCTAGAGCAAGTTATCGTTGGATTTGAGGATTATTGATTGGGAGATATGGAGCTAGGGAGTAAATGTTATTATAACTGCTCGGTCAGTGGATGTTTAAACTCTACTTTGAATAGTGACTTAACATTTTTTTCGCTACCAGTGGTTGCGGAACGGTAAGTACTTAAACAGTGAATTTGTAATTACATGTCTAGTAGGAGTATAGTCAGTATAATAAGATACATCGTGTACATGTTATTAATGAATATCAATAATATTGTTTAGTACCAAGTAAATCCTTGTACCTAATTAACGAAAGTTTATTATAGAGGCACATGGCAGTACATCAGGTTTAAGCTAGATTCAGACATTACACATGGGCATTTGTTGTTTAATAGATAATTACCTATAAAGAAATTACTTGTTTGCTATAAGCGGACTATATTTTAACTTTATTTTGATTAATGCCAACCAAACGATGAAACAGATTACTATTATCGGCTAAAAACAAGAAAAAAATAGCCGAATACGAATGACATGCTTCTAACCTGTTTTATTTTGTTAGGTTATAATTAGATATAGTAAATGGTTATTACTCATCCCAGACCTCAAATGTAATTTGTAAATGAAACAAATATAATTAAAAAAGAAGACATAAATATGGCAAAAGAGGCCACAACTAATTTTCTTTGTCCCCTTTATTATTTAAAAATTTTCTTCTGCGTCTGTTTTAAGTAGAGTCTGATTGTAATACTCGAAACCGCGAACTATCCGGCGAGCCCTTTCGGAGGAGTGGGACCACAAACATCGTGACAAGAGTTTTATATCTATTAGATTTACTGTATTATACGAAAAGTTCACTCCACTTCTGGATATTCTTTACTATGATTATGAAAATATTGGACTTCGTTAGGTGTTTTACAGGAACTCATTGACAACATCATTCTTCACCATCATTAAAGGAAAGAAGTCCATTTTTAATTTGAAACACTATTTTGTTAATATAATGTATTTGGCTTGAATTATAATGTTTGCAAAGTGTTGGTACCAAACTAAATAATACAACATTTCCAAATGGAAAACATAGCTGGTATCTAATAAACTATGTAGTTATAACCTGATGTGCAGCCATGTTACAAATGGTTTTAAGATTATGACTATTTTCAGAAAGTAATAATAAACTATACCAGAGTTGTTTTTGAATATCTTAGTGGTGTATCCATAGATTTACTATTACTGACGTTTAGGTGTATCTCACTATTAGAAGGCAACTGACCATATATTTATCATTTTTTACTTTATACCTACTATATGAAATGTATATATAAGTTTGTCTTTTCAGGCGAGCAGAGTGGTTGAAATTAATTGATCGAGAGGATTTGAATGAGTCATCTTGTAAACGTGCTCGAGTTTGTGAAGCTCATTTTCGTCCCGATTCTATTTTAGTGAATTCAAAACGTAAGTTACTAAAAAAGAATACTTTCCCACAATGGTTGCTACCACTAACATATTCTGACAATGTTGCTAGCAAAGCAATTCAAACAGATTTTGGTACAGATTTGCAAATTGAAGTTCAACTACCTAGTAAAAGGTTAAAAATGACAAGCAAAACAGATTCTGAAGCCACCACGCTTAACACGCTATGTGACAATTTTTTAACTGAAAACTTAGCAAATATTGTAAAACAACACGCTAATCACAAATCACTTAGTTATGGAAATAAATTTAGTTTGGAGTATAAAATTTTTTGTTTGAATCTGTATTACATAAGTCCACCAGCATATAATCTGTTGAAGGACACTTTATGCTTACCAACTAAGGAAACAATTGAAAAAATGCGTATCCCAGTAACAACAAAAATCGATAATCCCCTCATGGATGTCCTTGCAACCAAAGTACAACATATGAGTGACATAGACAGAAATTGTACACTTGTAGTTGGCACTATCAGCTTGAAAGCGAACTTAATTTACAATATTAAAGAAGATCTAATATATGGATTCCACAACGTTGACGGGGTGCAATCTCCAGAGCCAGCGAAGTATGCTTTAGTGGCAATGATCCACGGGTTGTTTAAAGAATATCAGCAGCCAGTAGGGTATGCTTTATTAGCAGAATGCACAAATTATCAAAGCATAACAGATTGGATTGATAAAGTTATCCTTAAACTATCTTCGATTGGGCTACATGTCCGAACTTTAGTGTCAGATATGAGTTCTATATTCCTCACTAGTGCCAGAAACAGATCAGTCTCTGCAGAACAACCTTTCTTTTTTGTTGGCGATAGAAAGATATACTACATATTTGATGTTCCTCACTTAATTAAATTAGCGCGAAACAATTTAATAACGAATGATATTCATTTTGGAAACAGTGTTGCCAAATGGGATCACATAATACAGTTTTATGAAAAGGATAAATTAAAGCGGTTGAGACTTGCCCCGAAGATAACAGACAGTCATGTCAAACCCACTAATATGGAAAAGAAGAAAGTTAAGTATGCTGTGCAAATCTTTAGTGATACCGTTGCAGCTGGGTTATCTGCGTATATGGATTTTGGATTAATAGAAAACGCCGCAGAAGGAACTATCAAATTTATAGAACTAATAGATAATTTGTTCGATTTTTTTAACACATCATCTCGTTATGGAAGCTCCCAATATCAAGACGCAGATAAATATACTTCTTTTTTAAATAAAATGTTAGACTTCTTTGCGTCGTTAAAACTAATCAATCCAGATAATGGTCAAAATGCTACGTCCAAAGTAAAATTCATTGAAGGTTTCCAAATAACTCTAAAATCTTTATTACTGCTGGTAGAAGATTTAAGATTGGAGGGACATTCTCATATACCGACCAGGCGGTTAAATCTGAACTGTTTGGAAAATGTTTTTAGAAAAACTAAGACAAAGAATGGACATTCCAAGCAACCAACAACCTGGCAAGTGGTTTCAAATTTCCGAAAATATTTCTTCAAAAATTTGTTAAGGATACCTAAAGGAAGTAATTGTGTAAAAGATTTGGCAAAAAGTTTACTCGACGCGGAGAAATTATATACAACCGCAGACAAGCACGAACGAGTTCCAGAAACCACTTTGACAATGGTTGACATGGTAACCGATGGAGAACAGAATGAAGAGAATTCGATTAATACAGTACCATCAATTACAGCGTCAGACTATAACACATTGTTTTTACCAGAGAAAAATGGGTTAGTCTATGTCAGTGGATATTTGTTAAGAAAGTGCTTAGATCACCATAAAGAATGTAATCTGTATACAGCTTACACAAGAGCTGAAGACAGTTCGCAGAACTTTTCACAAGACTCTAGATTTAATCGCTATAATGATTATTGTGCAGACGGTACAAATCATTTATTGACATACCATACCCATTGCATACCCCAAGACACTTTTGTGAAATTTGTTGAATCAATGGACGAGCGATACTGCAACTTCTTCAAAACAAACTATAAGTCTCATATCGTAAAGGGCCTCCTAAATGAGATACAAAGTCTGACATTTGCAATGCCTTGTAAATGTTTTCCAATTGATTATTGTAAAAGACTTTTTGTAAGAATGAGACTGTATTATATCTTAAAACGTAATAATCGCGTGTTTCGACAGTGTAAGAATAATAGTATGTATTTCACTGTGCCAAATTTGTAAAAATAATAATAATAAATACTTTATTGCCAGAGAAATAAAATTTTACATGTAGAAGTTGGCTAAAGTTCTCACACTAATCTATGCCTGTCCTGTGAGAGCTTTTACATGATGAATCTAATAGTATTATCTTAACTGTTATCTGAGACAATAGGTACTTTGGAAATAAATATATATTTGATTTAATAACTAATTAAATTGCGTAAGTTAAGCCTACAATCGTATAATGCAAAGTTTGCAAGAAGTCCTCTGTGTATTTATAAGTCCAGTTCAGTAGTTCTTTATACCTACCAGTTCTAACTTAGGACAGAAACTGATTGTCGAATGCTTTCGTAAGATCCAGAAATATGGTAATGCAACTCTGCTTCTCATCCAGATACGCAGTTACAGTGTCTATTAATTTAGTAACAACCTGTTCCATGGATTTTACTTGACGAAAACCATATTGGATTGGGGACAACATCCTAAACAACTCTAGATATTTTATCAAACATGTATAACTAGACTCTCTAAAAGTTTTGAAAATACTTTAAGTCAGCTGTCTGAACACCTGACTTAGGGTGTGAACTACGGCCCTTGTGAACTGGAGTTACGATAGCCATTTTCCAATTTTCAGGAAAGATACCTTCATCAATACTGCGATTAAATAAACGAGTCAACGTGCTGCAATGTATTTTCTGATAGATTTTATTAAAAAATTTGTGCTTTGCTGTCAAGTGTAATATTAAATCGTACCTCTTGTTCGGATCTTGGTAGTATAACAAAGGAATTTGGAATTGAATTATATGATTTGTTTTACAGCCTAACGACTGTTGTGTTTCCTTAGTGAGTATGAGATTTTCATTGGCGAGCCGTTGTCCAGTTGAAGCGAAAAAGTTATTTGCATAACTTAAAGAGTTGGCTACATTATCCTTCGAAGTACACAGCAGATGAGCCGAAACTTTTAGATTAATTGAACTACATATTCAAATGATCCAAAAGATTCGGCATTAGTTTTATTGCTGACCACAACTTGTTAGGCTTTTGTTTTGTTACGTGACAGGGATGTCATAGTCAGTCATTTTTAATTTTCCGGTAAATGGATAGTACTTAATTATTAAATTCTATTATTAATGGGTATTTCCCTTTATTCTCGATGGTCAAACAACACAAACAGGAGTACTCCTGAAAACATAACTGAGGAACATTATGAACTTTGTTCAGACTAGGTTATTGCACAGTTACTCGTATCAGTACGGTACACTATTTTCGCCTTTATTATTATTTTAGCCGTAATAAAAATAAACCTAGAACTTAATGACGTTACGAATAAGTCAGAAATTAAAGCGAGGTGTAAGAAGTATCTGCTCGGTATTATTCTGTTTATGTCGGTAAGCGGCCCGCGGCTCTGCGAGCGTAATCCGCCTTTGAACAAACGAGTAATCGCTTAATCTCTTTAAATGACTACCGGTCATTTCTGCTCGCCTAATACGTCTGTTAATGCACAGTCATCTTGGCTATCGAGCTTTTCTTATAACGTTGGTAGGTAGAACTTTATCAAGTTTCCATAAGAGTTATTTTTGCTTTGCTGTTACATTTTGTATCTAAACCAAATGAATGACGTAATTATGGTGTTCGTCTGGTTCGTAGGAAAAAATGATATTATACACTAAGATGTTTTTTTACCTGTAAGGAGTATAAATAATTAATTCCTAACTTTTCATAAAGTACTAAAAAACAGTACCTACTAAATTCTGTTAACATACCTACATATGGCAACACTAAAAAAAATTGTGCAATGACATGAATGTCTGGAGCCTCGATTTTCTTACTCTACATGTTGAGGCAATCATATTTTATTACAATATTGATTTAGCACAATGAATTACCGCGGACCACTATTTTCCCGAGAAACCCAACAATACCAAAGAATTACTAGAATCCTTAATAAGAGAATTAGCTTTTCATACGCATGCCGTATGGTGACTCAGCATTCCTTATTAAATCTAACAACGATGTAATCAGGTTGAGGATCCGGCTTACCTTTACTATTGATTTCATTATTGAAATCTACGATAATACGGTTTTTCTCCGCTTATAGACCAAGTTTTGTTAAGGTACTAGGTATGTATTAGATGTTGTAAATTGGAGATAGGTAAGTACTCCTTCTGTGTTTTATTTATGCAGTTGAGTAACAAATATTATTCTCCTTAATATGTGTTTAGCTCGGTACAGGTTGCCAACAATTTTAAAATTGGTTAATCATCATTAAGTTAAGTGGTTATCGTCGCCTTAGACACTTGCAATATTAGGGGTAAATCACTTAACACTGCAAGTGCGTTGCCATCCTGGGGACTAAGATGCCTTCTATACCCTTTAATTACACTCGCTACCTTTCCTTTCAATCCAAAACACAGTGAACTGCTTCACGGCTGAAATAAGAAAGGCGGTGGTACCTACCCAGACGACCTTACATATAGGTCTACCACCTAGGGCATGGAAGGCATATCATCTTAGTCCCCAGGATGGCAACGCAATTGCAGTGTTAAGTGATTTACCCTTAATATTGCAAATGTCTATAGGTCACGGTAACCACTTAACACAAGCTTGTTTGCCATCTCATAGTATATAAAAAAAATCATCTTCTTGGTGTGATTGAGGAAAAAACTTCAAAATCATCATTTATAATGTCAGAGAGAGCAGGATGTTTACGAGTGCATATAATCATTTATTTTTAATAAGGCCATTATACTAACGTGTACTTGTCATACACTACGTGTATAAATAAGCGGGGCTTGGCGCCAGCAACAAGTCGTCCTCATTCTCGAGATTGGTCCATTAGGACCACTATTCCAACCCACAGGCTATCGTAGGTGTTAATGGCACTTGACTTGAGACAGAACTATAATTTTAGGCCTATGTTCTTACGTACTTATAATATAGTTCTCGTCTTAAGCGCCAATTAATCTATCAGTCAGTTTTATCCTCATGCACGACGAAACGATGAAATTATCCTGATATTTTTGCAAAACAATTTCTTACTAATATAAGTCAACTCTTCGACGTCAGGCCATTTATCAGATATTATAACGGTAATATCCTTGCAAACTTATAACTTTACTTTTATTTTATTTTATTTTATTTTATTTTCTTTATTAGGGACAATAAACAGTTATCACAATATGTATGTGCTAATAACTTATAAGTAACAATAAATAATCAATAAATAATCATCTTTTACGTTGGGAAATGGTGCGCTCATTTGTGGTGGCACGTTATGTGGAAGTCCCTCGGAGGGCAGGGCCTACCCAATGATGTTCCTCACATGCGAGAACATCAAAGACTGCCGCCTCCTCCTCGAGGACACGTCGGCCGCGGATGTGTCGCTTCCGGACGAGGCCATGGGAAACCTCCTCGGTACTTGCTCACCTATGGCGATCCCTCTCACCTCCTCAAAGGATGCCCCAATCTTTTGGTGAGGTAAGAGGGCGGCCGACGGTACCCCATGACATCCTGCGATGATCGGGCAATCGGACTCGGGTCACTGCAAATAGAAATATTTTCTTAGCCCATCTCTTTCGTTTTCATAGTCAGTTAACTATAACTTGGACCTACAGATGTTGAATAGAATTCGAGCTTATGTTTCACCAGGCATTTCACCGTCAATCATCGCTTCTAAACGGTGACTGATATCGGATTAAGTGCATGTCAAACCACCAAGCCATCGCCACTACGATACCGCTCTAAGTCTAAAGTAATAAAGAAGTGACACTCGCATCTTAAATACTCACAAAGAATACATCGCTCACTTAAGACATAAAGCTACTGAATTGATATTAGTTGCTACTTCGTCCACAACAGTTTTATTTTCATCTAAGGTTTTATATCGTATGAAGATGTATCCTATGATTTCGCTTACGCAATTATGTTATTATAAGTGCAAGCGTGTGTGTGTGTGTGTGTGTGTGCATGTATGTATGTGTGTGTATATGTGTTTGTATGTGTTTGTGTGTGTTTGTGCGTGTGTGTGTGTGTTGTATGTGTTACTCTGGGTATGTGTATGTGTCTGAATGTATTGATGTTTGGGTGAAATATAGAGTTAAATAGATTATACTTAATTTTACCTTATGAATACCTAAAAATACTAACAGGTCTTGAAGGTTTTGAATTATCTAACGTGCTTTTGAATAAAACAGAAACCAGAACTTCTCCTTACATGCTTTCTGCCGAACTTCTGATTGGTGACCGACCACTCGTCTAGTCATGGTGGTGATATTCAGTGCAAAACAACACCAGAAGAAAAAAATATGTTTCTTGATTAATTTTTTAATTCCGTGGGAAGATTTATGAAGTCTATTATAGCAATAGAACCGGTCATTTGCGGACGTCATACCGTTAATGCGGCGATTAATTGCTAGACGCCATTAAAGTTAATTAATTCAACGTTGACAATATTCTCAAAGCGGATTTACGTTGATGAAGTTGCTAGAACCAGCTCGGTTGATTGTATTAGCGACAGGGCAGCGGTGGACCAAATGTCACACAATTTATTTATCGAACTATACGATTTTTTAAATAAGGCACTTGCAAATGCAAAAGCTTATTACATACCACCGTAATGAAAAACATAAACGATCACAAACCAGAAGTATTCTCCCAGGTGATGTTACGCAGTAATTATTAAATCTATATCTGTTGAAACCAAGGGTCTATATCTGTTGAAAACAACTGCTCGCATATTGCCAATCTTATCAAAATCAGGAGGAACCATTATTTTGACAACATGAGAGGCCAGTCGTCTTGTCTTGGCCCCTGATTTAACGGTGCCTTGAGATTACTTGCGTTTTTTATGAACAGGAATATTCTATTAAAGAAAATAAGAGAAAGTGTGTTGGGTTCACTCTAGTCATTGATTAGGAAATCCCGGACTAATCACGTCTAAGGACAAGGTGGTGTTTTCCATTCAGGAATAATTTCTCTAGTGTATATCAAGATGAGGATAATATGAAGCTGGTATATCTACCCTGCGCAGTAAAACGATCAATAAATATTATTATACTTGAAAACATAGGGCCAAATGACCCACGAGAATTTCAAAAGTGACGAATTCGCCCGTAGCGTAGGCCAGATTTAACGCGGTCGATATGTACCTATACTTACCCTAACCCGATGTCATAATTTTAAGGAGGAAAAGTTTTGTAATAATAAATAAACATTTCGGGGCTTTTCCGAGAATTTCAGGAAAAATTATGTAAATATATGTGAATATTAGCGTCCCTAGTTGTCTTCATAGTGAAACATATAGTAGGTACCTACTGGAAATTTATTTATTATCGTCAGGCAAATTTTGTAGTACAATTTATGTATTAGTTATTCGGTGATGTTGATTTGAATAATGGTTGTCTTATATTTTGTTGCACTGCACACTGTATGAGTATCATCATTTTCCTACCCTGCTCCCAACTTATTTGGGGTCGGTGCAGTATGCCTTGATATGGACAATACTGCCATTACATATACGCTATCTTTCGACAGCACCCGGGACAGCTTTACGTGCTTTCCGAAGAGGTAATCTATGCTTCCGAAGCACGGAGGAAAAATCGATTTCAAATATGTTCGGTCACCCATCCGAGTACCGACCGCGCACTTGGTTGCTTAACTTTCGTGATCGTTACTAAGAACGCACAACCGCGGCGCCATCGACCTCCTCACAGTATGAGTGTATTTCCTATTATTCGGAAAAAAGCTTGTAAAAATAAATTAAAAAGAGAAGTAATTATTCATGCAGCAAAATAATAACTTGGTCAGTAAGATATTAGGTAGATACAGTTGGACAGTAGAGAAAACATGTCTATTTGAGGCAGAGGTGTATTGATATAGGTGTCATTAAGTGTGTGCAAAATCGATTGGTAGGTTCAGTTTTTTTATGACTAAGCGGATGAAATGAAATTTATTGGTTATAAGTTAAACGTAACAATAAGTGGTTCACTAAATACATTTACATAAAACCAAATGGTCACCACTCAGCATCTGCTGCAACCTGGGAGGTCACAGCGCTGGTCTTCCATAGCGCCAATCGGGAGTGCAAGACGCGCCAACCATCAAACCTAAAGTTGTTTGAAATCAAATACACGGGATATGTGCTTAAATAGTTCAACAACGTGTATTACATACCCTATTGGAGATGGAACACAACTTATGTTGGAAGAATAAAATAAAGCGAATAGCATAATAATAAGCAAACATAATAACAATAATCAAACACCATAATAATAATAATCGAACACTATAAAATAATCAAATTCCAATGAGCTGCTTCTCAACTAGATATTTTGGTTAACCGAATAAATATTCTGCTGACAAAAATACCCAATTAAAAAAAATGGTGATATTAGTGTGAAAAGACCGCATCGGAATATTCATAACAAATTCCGTATCGTATTGACGTCATTTTCGCAATTCTTAATTTATACATTCCAATTATTGATTCATATTTATGTCGTTATCTGCACTAGTTGAACGAACTCTTAATTCTGACATTTAGAATAAATGCCATGCTTAATATGGACTTCGTATACATATACAATTAGTGTTTCAACCGCCTCCGGTCAGATAACAATTAAGGCAAATCAAACACTCAAGATATTAAGCTCGATGGACAAGACACGCCTCCAGTCTCTGCTCGATGTTGAAATTGCTACTGTAATCAGTATAAAGGTAGCCTGGCATTATAATGGACAAGATATACTGAGTTTAAAAACGGGGAGGCGTTTCAAACTCGAACTCTTTTTTATTTGCCGATAAATGAGAAAGCTGTGTTTTTTCGAAGAAAATATTATTACCACTAGGTTGCTGAGGCCGTAAAACATTACCGGTTGAATATAATGATTAAACCTCTGGAAATTGCTAAGATCCTTTCATCAACGCAAGTAATAAAACGCTCTCATTCAAGTTATTTTTTTAATAAAAAAAAATTTGATCAAAATCGTGTGATATCTTTGGGATCGACGATGCCACAGACGAACAGATACACAACACATTACAAACACACATTTTTTTGCGAGGGTTAAAAAAACGCAATCAAAAAAGTTTTTAGTGCAATTTACACCGTAGTGCGAAACGAACGCAAGCCATTAAAATTTGCATGAATTTGTGAAATTAAATTATTTTAAAGTAACCACATTTTTAATGACGCATTGAACTAACTGTAATGATTTAAATATTCCGCGTGCTTTTAATTGTGTTAAATAAATATACATTCTCACTTTCATTTCCTTTGTAAGTGTTATCATTTAAAACGTAGTACAATCTGAATCATCAACAGCGCAGGATTTTGTGTTGAATGTAAGTAGGTACTCGTATGTATACTTAGAAGATACTTATGAATCACAATGCTATTAACTAGTCAATAAGTTCATTTGTTAGGAGCATAATTACTTATTCATAATAAATAACTTCAACGACTAGTCACTGTTTATAACTTAGTAGGGCTAAAATTGACAACACTAGCCCAATAGTGGGCGTTTCTCGGCTGAACTGATGATGATGATGTATCGTATATTTTTATATAGGTACAAATTTAAAACGCCAGATTTGAATATCTAATTACAAATTCTTATTCGGGGAATGTCTCGATATATTAAAGAATTGCTTTGGATACCTAATGCTAAAAAACATGTTTCATTTAAATATACAAATTGATATTATGAGAAATTACCATAATTTTAAATAGCGTACCTTCATTTCACGCGTTTATATGCGGCATCAATCAAGCATTTATCATTTACACTTTAGTTACATTCAATTACTATTTAAAAACAATTTTATTGTAGTACTTATTTCAATCAACATAAAGTTGAAAATAAGCTTTGTAAAACGCAAATGCAAATTGGTAGAGCTACTGTTTCAATGATGGAATGTGACATATAAATAGTCGATTTTATAAAGCGACACGTATCAAGTGAACGTTAATTAAAATTGCAATTAAACGGTAAAACAAAAAATTATGATTTAATAAAATTCAGTCGTGCGAGACTAAATGAATACGATAAACCAGTTTTAGTGCTATTGATGCAAATTTGTGTAATTTGGTAGTAACTGTTTTTCTTCTGTTTCGTGGAGTCGTTTGAAACTTAGTATAATGTTTTTTTTTGTATAGGATAGGCTTTGTAAGTTTTTTTTTTAAGTTTTACGGGGAAATTCTTGTACTTCTGATTGCTGCTTGGTTGGGGGATTTCTGGCAACGCAATGGACCCGGCACCCATGGAATGCAAAAAACTTTTGTCTCATCGGATGTTAAGTGAAAATTAGGCAGTGGAAGCATCAACACAGGGCCTCGTTATTTTATCTATATATACAAAATTTTAAGTCCTGACTGAGATATCAACGCACAGCCTAAACCGCTGAACCTTGAGACTTGAAATTTTGCACATACTCGCAGATACCTTATACAGTGTAGGCATCCACTAAGAAAGGAATTTTGAAAATTCCACCCGTAACGGGACAAAATGTCTACGCGGACGAAGTCGCGGGCGGAAGCTATCACTAATTGTCGGATCACAATAATGCTGTTAACACTATTAATATGACGTCAGACTTTGATGTGAGGGGGGAAGATAACCAGGCTTTAATCAAGTCACACAAACCAAACCAGCAGAATTTTGTACTGTGGATGTCTGGTACCCTGTGGTTAGATTTGAGAACCCAAGTTTTATTTCGATGGGTGAACCTGATCTAATGAAGCTCTCACAGGGCACGCTTAGCCTAGTGTGAGAGCTTTAGCTATTTTGTATACATCTTGTGAAGCAGAATAAAAAACTCTGTGCGATATTATTTATATACCGTAAGGTTCCTCTACGATTGCGAAAAAATGCGAATTCTTAGAAAAATTTTTCGTCCTTTATTAAATAACGCGCATCTCTCACTGTTTAAACACATTTTTGATTTCATTTTATTGCCAACCTCCTGAATATCGATAAATTAGCATCAGAAGAATCTCTTCTTAAATCACATTAATTGTGATACTGGTTTTAAATCTGATATTTAGTTAATTACTTGTATAATTTTAGTACCTACAAAATGGGAGGCCCGGCACCGCCCCAGACTTAAAAATAATGGCTCGTCTAGAAAATCTATTGGCCAGTCTTGCCAGTAGTGTAGACTCTACAATTAATGCCATTTTGGAAACCATTTAGAACTGGGTATAAACAAAATACTGAGCATAAAAAATTAATTAGCTACTTTATTGGCTGTCGAACGCAGAGACTATTGTCCGTAAAGTCTATAGCTTTTAATTAAACATAATTGGAACTTTATGATTTAATTGGCAGTTGCGTTATACGTCTTTATTTAAGATACGTTCTTTTTCTGGGAGATCTTAATTTAATTATGGGCGCTTTTTCTGGTGGCCTCGATGTTTGGCTTAACATTTTTAATACTGTTAATGTGGTATTTTTCCGATCAGATTTTAATTGGTATAGGTACAGTTAATTATCCCATAAATTTTGGGCACAACCAATTGGGTTTAGGTACATATTTTTTTTTATATCTTTTGGTTGGTAGACAAGCATACGGTTTGCCTGGAGGTTAGCAGTCACTGTAGCGTTTAGAGGCTTGTTAAACTAACGTGACAGTCGCGCGCTGCCTACCCAAGTCTCAACCCAAGTTGATTGGGGTATAGGGAAAGGGACCAACACACCAACAGAAACACAACACCACAAAAATCGTGAGTGTTCTCCCCTTGACTTTCTCGTATACCACAAACGACTCAAAAGTTGATAGAAACCTTATATTTTGATGTATACAGGCATTTTAAATTTTGGTCACCCATCCGAGTCCCGACCACGCACTTGGTTGCTTAACTTTCGTGATCGACGACTCAAAAGTTGATAGAAACCTTATATTTTGATGCCATACATGCATGTCAAATTTTGGTCACTCATCCGAGTATCGACCGCGCACTTGGTTGCTTAACTTTCGTGATCAACGACTCAAAAGTTTATAGAAACCTTAAATTTTGATGTCATACACGTATGTTAAATTTGGTTGCAATAAGTTTTGCATACGCGAGTTATCGTGCTAACGCACGTTTCCAAAAACGGTATTTTTGAACTCAGGGAGGTCCAAAACGTGTAAATCCTTCAAAATCTCGAGGTCGAATTTTTTGACGATTACAAGACTTCCTCTATACTACGTATACGAGAAAGTAAAAATGTAGCGTTATTTGACTGTGATCTTCTGTAAGGTAGAGGCACTTTACTAGTTAGGTACCCTAGTTTGTACCCCAGGTTGTAGGTAGTCCGCTGTGCACTACCTCGACTAAACGTAATATAAGGAATTTATGTACTCACTTGAACGCTTTTTAATCTTTTTATATGGTATTCAAGAAATACCTAAGTACATTTGTTAATTTTCAAATTTGTCTTGGTAGAGTTTATAGACTACGACTAGATAATGTAAACGAGCGTGGAAATTTTATTATTGGGTATTATATTTTTGTTATCTAATATTTCGAGGTTTTCCAGTGGAACTTTTTTAAGGTTTTCCATCTATGTTTCTATATGTGTTAGTAAGTCTGTAATAACGTTTAGGCAGATAAGTTGGACTTTCAACGTTCGTATAGGTACTTAGATCATCATCACAGTCTTTATAATTCGACCCACTGCCTCTTCAAGGAAGATCAAGGAAGAAGGTATCGGCAGTAGTCCACCACGCTTGCCCAATGCGGATTGGTGAACGCAGTATAAGGTGATCAATACCCCTTTGCTGATCCATTAGTCGCCTTCTACGACACCCATTGGAGGATATGGGGTGATGCTATGCTACTCTGCCGGCATGACGCGGCCTTACTTAGATACAGTTTCAATAAAATTAAATCACATATATTAAGACTTCCAAAAATTTACATAGAGTGACTAATTGTCCTTAGTTCGCGATGCTTGTTGCTTTCGGTAATTTAAAAAAGAACATAAATTATATGTTCCGAATTATAGTTAATCCATTAAATGTAGACTGTAAGTAACCTTAAAAGTTTGCAGCACATGCCAACTTACACAAAAACAATTCATAATATTGCTTACAAATTATGCTAATTTAAAAATACTTGATACAATAAGTTAATGAATGAACGTATGATGAATAGATGATATTAATTAACCAATAGGTAGGCGGGAATGTGATCCACAGTTGTATCGATGAATGAAGCCTGCTATCATAAAAACTACGCACTAGTAAGTGTTCGCGTAGCTTGCGCGTGCGCACACCGGCAGTAATTACATGGACGTGAACGAATGGACGGCCGCTTATAAGGAAAATACTAAGCATGTAAATAACGCTAACGAATAACGCATATCCAGCTGCGTTACGCATTACTCATAAAGGCTAATTTATTATTAAAATTGGCACCTTATGGAGCGCGTGTCGAGATTAGTGGAACTAAACTGCGATTAATCAGTGCTCTACTCTGCTTTACTAAGAAATATTTTCATGGCATCATTCGTATTTTTTTCAGAGACCCTTCGGCATCTACTTTGATATGATTTCTTAATAACTCTTCAAAATTCTTACTTAGAACAAAAAATAATATTATGTGTGGTCAAACAAAAATCAATCAGGCATCAAGCATAAAAGGTATCCAAAAACAATTAACAAAAGTTAATCCGAAGTTAAATCCATGACGCGCGCCCGCCCACACGAAGCGCTAATAAAAAAGCTCGTCTACAAAACTTCATCTCACGAGACACACACATGACTCAAAGACGCACGCACACAGGCACACGTCACCCATTAGTATGTGAGGCGAGGACGTTGCGCGTGCTCAGCACTCGCTCCACGGCTTCTTATTATTATTATTTATTGTTGAATAATGTGAATGGTAATGCGTGGTTGTTCACGATCCCGCATAACACCTGCCGTCTTTTCCCACAGTCGAACTCTGCTGACGCGCGCGCAGGAAGTAGCCGCGAGTGAGCGGGACGCGTGCATTGCACGCGCGGGAGCGGGCCGGCGATACAGCGTCAGAGCGAGACAGTGCACGGGATAGATAGCGTAGCGCGTAGCTTCGTAGCACGCAACTAAAAAAAGCTCGACTACACAGAGGAAATTAATGACAGCGTATGCCGCTTGTCACTCGTCAATGTTTGGAGTTAATTGAAAACTTTGTAAGTTATGAGACGGACAGTCGTTACTTAAGAGGCTGGCCTCATAAATCCTCCGTGTACACCACTAAATAAATTTTTGACAAGCCAATGGTACGCAATTGATCATCCTCTGTATATTATGACGATTAATTAAAATCACCGGTCATTGAGGATGCTTAAGAAAACGTTTTTTACTAAAATTATATGATTAAATTGATAAAATCAATTTACAAAATTGATAAAACAGGAGCTATTTGTCAAGTTTACGCGATAATTAGGGCTATGTTTCCTTATATAGGCAAGGTGGCCCAAGGTTTTACGGCTTTACAAGATAAAGGTTGATTCAGCAAATATCACAAAGGTAATTTATTATGCAAGTTAACTGTTTTTTTAAACACCGCTCTTTTCCAAGCCTCTGGCAGTGAAAGGCTACGGGGCGGATAAGTAGTCGCAGGTTCTTATATGGTAAGCTTGATTACTTAATTTGGCAGCAGTAAGCAGCAGCTATTGGACTAGTATTGCAACATCAGTAATGTTATGATGTTACATTGACAGAGTATAAAAACTTGTATATGTAAAACACTAATTAATGGCTTCCGATCTACCTATTAACAAAATAAATGTTGGCAATAAATATAGTCGTTGACAATCCGTCTTTGGAAATCAATAATTTGTTCATCCTTTCGATTTGAATATTCCAATTAAATTAAACATTAGTAGGTATGTTTTTAGAAGAATTTCAGAAGGTTAGGAGTTTTTTTTAGCTTACTTATTTGGCTGTAGGCTTAGATTTTAATAAAAAATCAGATCTTGCATATTCTTAGTTTTATCTCAATAACTAACTTATATAACATTCTCTTAGATTACTTATGATAATAAAATAAAAGGAAATACAAAAATTACAATCCAAAAAAAGATCAAACAAAAAGTAAACATTGTCAAAAAGGATGGCTTTAGCACTCCTACATATAAATGTGGTAAATAATATTAATATGTATTGTGTGGTTTTAGTATGCTACTAGTTAGTAGTTATGTAATATAATTAGTAATTCAGAATAGCACTAATTAGAGCATTCGCTATCAATTTTGATGTAAACCCGTGGGTTGTCCGCTGAATCATTGTGTATTTTATTGTCCTATTCGTAATGGGAAATATATTTATTGAAGTCTGTTTACCATTATTTATTGATAACATTAATCCATTATATATTTGCATTGTTTGTAAAGCAAAGGTTCGTAACTTTAGGTAAAGTTTTGGCGTAATTTTTGAAAGATAGCTATTTCAGTTGACTTGTAAGAAAGGGAAAGACTGGATGGTATATCTTCACTTGTTCATTTACATAAATACTAATAATGAAATAATTAACTAAAGATTAAATTTTTAAGGAGACATGTTCATACCAAATCATTGTACAATCTTTTGAATGCGCATCTACAAAAGTTCGTATTTTTTATTAAGTCTACGATGATACCACGTGGAAGATTGCAAGAACAGTAAATTGCACATAATTGTTCCGCTAGTTCTTAAACATAGGGCTTGTAAAAAATCAATACAATTCATAGGTAAAAAAAAACCGCACAGATAATAAAGACGGAGCAATAGATAAAGTATCATGTTACCAATTCATTGTGATCTGCGCTGAGTAAGAAGTGTGCACTTCCGTCATGTCTTCGGATAAGGCAATTTTCCTGTTATGGTCTTCGTCAATAGCATCAGATTATGAAGTGAAATAGCCAGTTGAAAAGACACCCCGGATGTTCGCAATTTGGTTTCGTTCAACCCAATGAATGCTTGTATAGTCGAATTAACAATAAAAATTGCTCATCCCGCCCGTTTTAGTACACTGGATATTCTGCTGCTCAAGCTTGAAATTAAGGTTCAGTTTCAAGTGTCAAGGGTTGTTGTCATCGTTTGCAAGGATTGCGGCGACGTAGGTCAGTCTATTAAGTCGGGTGGGCCATGGCCGGACGCGGTGCTCATGTTACACTGATTTTGAAAACACCTTATGTTACGTCACCCTGTTGTTTACATCGAGGGTGGTTCTGCTGATCTGTGACATTCTGCTGTGTTTTTTTGGGATGCAACTTTGTTGCAATTAATGACTATGACATTACTTAGAAGTGTACTTTCTTGGCAAAAAGAGATATCTATGTCTCTAGCTTTTTTACATACCGAGAAAGAACTGTAGATAATTCAGATCAGGTTTATGCTGAGATTATAACAAAAAGGTTTTTTTTTATTGTTTTGTTTTAATCTTACCTTTCTGTTTCAATTTGTTTCAATCTAAGGGTTTATGGATATTTTATGACGTGTAGGAATTAGTATTAGGTTAGAGTGTAAAATGTGTTGTATGTATATTTTGTTTCGACTCCAAATTCACAAATTAGATCAGTCAAAAGTAATTGGAAGATTAGATTTTCGAGTACCTTATGATTGGTACGTATTATTTATTTTGAGATAATGTATATATACCTTTGCTGATATTTAGTTGTATAGTTATCTATGATTCGTTTAAAGTAAATTATTTAGCAAAGTGCCATTACGCTTATTGACCAAATGTAAACATTTCATTTTCAAGCTAGGTTGGAAAGCCTCGTCGATTGATTGATGTTGGTGGTCAGAATGTGTAAACTGATCCTAGGACTCTATAAATCACAATGAAAGGTCAGGATTTCCAGGATGCTGGGTTCACGGCCCATTGAACAGCCCTCAATGACGGTTTTTACAGCATTTGGCTGCAGCTAGTGCGGCTGCCAAATGTGGCCATTTTGCATGTAACCGGAGTTGGCCTCTCGCAGTGATTGACGCCACATGTCGCAGCACATGTGGAGCCAAAGGTCGTCGAAGGAGGTATTTTTTGCGGGCTTCCTTGTTTACATCGTGTCCATTCAAGAAATGAGCAGTTTTACTGTTTTGTGTCATGTTTTACGCAGATTTTTTAAGACTGAGTGTCGCTATTGGGAGATATCCTTTACAGTCATGAGGAGATTATGACACATCTCTCTCGAGGTGAACTGGTACGGGAGGAAAAATGTTTCCAGTTTTTCAAATTTCTGTGTGTCACCTTTTTTACATCACCAAAAGTGACAAGCTGGTAGTACAGTCTGCTTGATCCTTAACACAATTCTACAAAAAGGTTTAAGGTGCTTGAGCCCTTTTGTAAAATTGCGTTTTTGGACTGCTGATTTCTGTAAGGAAAAACCAAGTCCTAAGGAATATTCCCCAGGAGGAGGGTTCCATTTTTGAGCTAGTCCACTGTTCCTTTCTCAAATACAGTAAGCATACCCTACAGAGTGTTATGTGTATTAAGTATATGAAGTAACGGTTTACCTACATGAATATAAAAGCTATTATTGCCTGTTGTACGTTTATGCCCTTAAATTGTCTATTTCTCTTTCAAACGTCCATAAATTGTGACAAGTTATCACCCAGCAATAACCAGACGCAATACGCTCGATGGGCCATAAAGAATGTCGTGCATTAAAAGATAATGCAGAGCACTAAGTTATGACCTCACTGCAAGTTAAGAGTCACTTATGAGTCACTCGGCGGGCTAGTTGCGGTAGCTACAGGCGATCATGCTAATAAACGACCACCTCAATTTATTCCATTGTAATCACGGGTCTCGGCTATTGCGATTTCAAAATAACAAACGGCTCTTAAACACAGTAGCGGCAGCACCTCGCCGATAAATCAACATCCCTATTACAGTTTTATTCTTACTTTCGAATAAATAAAACGAGATCGCCTCTGTCCCTTTCACGCTCCGAAAGAAATTCGAACGCTCACAAATTATTGTTAGTCCGCGTTATTTTATTGTCGTCTTGTTTTTTGCTTTCATTTGAATGCGTCCGTCCTTGTCTCGCGGGCGTGATGACCGCTGTGCGTCTCTTGCGCTCGGGTATCGTGAGTAGTAGCGTTGGAGCACGTGCGACACGTTAAAGGCAGAGCGTTCCCACGGTCGGGCAGCCTCGGCGCCCGCGCCCCGCTGCCCGCCGAGCGTGATTCGACTGCGCCTCGTGCCGTCGGAATAAAGTGGCCGCACAGCACGTTCCAATTGCAAAACTATTCAGTTTTGGAACGAAAGTGGCGGAAATGGCACTTCTTAAGATTGTCCGTTAGGTAACGCCATCGCAATGCAATCGCAGATACAAATCTCCAATCTGTACGCACTTATACTTAGATTTTGGCACGGATAGATGATAAGAATTTCTTTTCAGTAATGAGTAAAACTTATTTGATCTGCCATCCAACATACGCCGTTCTAAATTGCTGCGTATAACGTATTTACTTACATATCTGGAATATTCTGGTTCTTTATAAGCTTATCTTCAATGTATCATTAACCGTTGAATCTATTCAGCATAGACACATAAGTTTCTAACGTCAAGCAACCTACCACAAATAGAGCTTCATTAAATCTATTAAGTTCAACCTTCCAATGCTATTTATAAGGTCAGTATCACAATCGTGACATAATAGGATAGGTATATTATTATGTATTAGGCAATGTAATAATGCTTCAATAACTATATAAAATATAATACAAGGCAAAACAGAAGATACCAGAGTTTATACGTAAGTACAAGGAAAAGCAAAAAAAAAATATATCGACACCAGCCAGTTTTGCCTGACCCTGGGTCGAGTGCCAAAACGAACAGTGAAATTACACAGAATAATTTAAAAAAAAACGTGTAAAAAATTAACTATAGAAGATAGTATAGTGTAGTAATGTAACGATTACTAAGCTTAAGTATTTACTCCACGGGTGGGGATTCAGTTGGGTGACCAAAGCTTTGCTTCAATCAAACAAGTTACAGAGCCCAGAAGCTTCGAATTTAAACTCATCCCTAGAGGTCCCTCAGAAAAGGAAGCAGTCGTTTCTTACCTATATAATTTTATTTAGAATTACTACATAATTGCTCATACACAATAACAACAGCAGAATTGGTCTTATTACCAGAAATTTCGAAAGAAGAAGACCTTGTTTAAAAAGTGTAAAAAACTAAACTACATTTATTAAAACGCTTATAAAGAAGGCCGCAAACGTAGTGAAATCCATTATCCAAATAAATATCATACAAATAAGTACGTCGTTCTATAAACTTATCTTTATTTGTACTAGTTTGTTGGTAAAGTACGTAAAGAGATTACGGTCGGCCATCACATTACTGTGCGCTGGCGCCGGGCGTGCGCGGCTCTGCGCGTGCGCGGGCACTCGTGCCGCGAACGTGGCTGACGCGCGAGTGGCTCAAGCCATAGGCGGTAGCGGGTGATACGAATGATGCGACGCGAATCGCCATTAGCTTATAATTAAAAATATTAAACTAATAAACATCACCATCATTACAGCCTTTATAATTTGACCTACTGCTGGTATACAATGCCTCTTCTTGTCATCGAAGGAGGTTTAGGCAGTGGTCCACCACGCTTGCCCAATGCGAATTGGTAGACGGAGTATAAGGTGATCAATACTACTTTGCTGATCCATTCGTCGTCTTCGATGACACCCATTGGAGGATATGGGGTTGATGCTAGTGTCTACTCTGCCGGCATCACATGACGAACACACGACGATACGAAATATACAGGGTGGGATTAGTCAATGAATTAGTTAACATTTTAATAAATCGTAGAAAAAAAAACCAAATCCGAGGAAGTCACCACGTTGGAATTTACTTTTTAAAAATAAAATCATTAAAATGGTCACCCTCGCGGTCTCGGAATTCCTCTAAAAGAGTATGGAAATTTTCAAATACTTGTCGGCATATAAACTGAGGGATTGCAGTCATCTCTTATTTTATTCTTGCCTTCAAATCACCCCATATATTGTCTTATGGGTGTACGTACACCCAATGCATCGGAAATCTCCATAAAGAGGAATCTACTGGCGTCAAGGCTCTTGGGTGGGCACAGAGAATCAACTCTTCGGGAAATCAGCTTTTCTGAAAAATTCTGTTTGATGACTGGCAAGAACTCATTAGAGGTGTATCCTAAGAGACTTGCTGTCACCACAGCTACAGGAATTTGCTGGTCATAACCGGAAAACGTAGTTCCAGCAAGACAAAGTCAGTTGCCACACCTCTAATGAGTCCTTGCCGGTTATCAAAAAAGTTCCCGGCAAAGCTGATATTCTGGGAGAGTGAGCCACTTTTACACTCTACAATCAATTTAAATTGAATATAATAAAATTACAAATATCTTAAAAACCAAGCTTTTTATGATATGTTTAATAAAGGATCTAAAAACACTTCGCAAAATAATGCAACTCCTTAGGAACATGGTGTATAGGTACTCGATGTATACGAGACAAAACGCTTTATCCTTGTGCTTGGATCCGTCATCAACAAAAAGTGGTTACGTCTTCATTTAAAATTTAATTTACCTAACTTAAACGTCGTCAATGTCAAAATTTTAGGTAATGAATATATGTATAGTAAGCATTTGAGTTTCTCCCGTGTTCTTGTTGTAAAAACACGTGTTGAGAGACTCCATTTTTTAATAGTTACATTTTCACTTGACATTGTCGAATTGCGTAATCTTTAATATGTCGCGATCGCCATTAATTAAAAAGAAGAAGTAGTAGGTAGTTATTGCGTATACGGTAAAGCACTTTTTTGCAGTCATCTATAACAACCTATAAACCATAACGCCATATTTCAAATTGTTAAGTACTTCATTTTCTCCTTTATTTTCGAAAACACTTTGTAGTTCAACATTTTGACAAACAATATAAATATCTGTTGCTTCTGAAATCACTTTTCTGAAGTTTCATGTCTGCCGTGTGTGAATTGCAAACACACACAAACACACTTTATTTTACGTACACGCAAATAGTGCGTTAAAATGTGCATATAATGCTAATAGGTCACATTTCTTCTAGGTTTTCACAAATAACGCAAAATGTATAGCCATGCGTGTACGCAAGAAAGTCCTCAAAAGAATACCGTCTAACGGAGCACGATCGATTATCATTTTCATACAATCGCATGTCTTAAAGGTCACGCGTAATACTATTCAGTGTACATTAATCCATATTGAAGAAACTATCCGTTCCCTTGAAACTTTTAAGCAAAATGATCCTAAAGTGTATTGACGTAACAGCGTTATTCGAATCGAGTTCCAATTCTTATGTTGCCATTGAAATTATTTGTTGAACATCGAACGCGGACCGAGGTTATCGGAATGTGGCATCTTCGGCCCTAATATTAAAGGCGAATACGTTTTGGCGCCTGCGAGATTGTGTATCGTAAGTCAGGAAGCGCATTGTTAGGTCACGTTCTCACAACTCCCCTTTTCTTCGAGGGGGAATAAATAATTGCACTTTTTTCTGTCGCATATGGCCAAGGAAGCGAAATCGTTCCCACGGTTCGCCCCTTGGGCACAAAGGCCGAACGAGGTCAAGAAAAAATACGTGCCCGCATAATGTGCGGGTTTCTTTTGTAGCGGCAGATGTACCGAATCTAGGGTTAAGTGTGGAATCGTGAAAAGTGAATTGATTGACGTCACATTGTAGTTTTTTCATTAATTTTATTTTTGGTTATAACCTTTAAACAAGAAAACTAAGCAGAAAGGTTACATCATGTTAAAGATGTCTTTACTTTACCAAGGTATAGGAATGTTTGAAACTCAATGTCAATATACTTACTTGCAAAATCACCCTTCCGATTCGGACGCCCTTGGGACGCTAGGTGGAGCTAGGTGGTCCAAAGACTTCCGATGGTAATCTCCTAGGAACGTTCGACTGACAGGCTTGAGTGACACAGGAAAAGTCATCAGTGACAACCTTCAGTCGTCAATAAAAAATACTTGCAAAATGAAACAACTTACTAGCAAAAAGTTTTAACATAATCAAATAGAAGAACTGTTTCAAGTACAGGTAAAGTAGATAAAAGACGAGAAAATCTTATCACTTTTATTATGAACCAAAACATCCATAAGTATAAAGACAATATAAAAAAGTATAAAATGCAAACTAAACCAAAGAGGTCTGTTTTTTTTAATTTATTTATTTAATAGTTACAGTTTACAAAGTAATATTATAATTTCTGCCAAACTGTAAAGCTATAAAAAACAGTTTGTCGGCAGAGTTTCCGTAGTTTCACAGCAGCTGAAAAAAAAATTGGTTGAATTATTTTTAGGTACTTACTGATAAAAATATGTCATCATCATCATCATTTCAGCCGAGAGACGCCGACTATTGGACATGGGTATAGGCCAAGGATCTCCAAACCGGTCAGTCCTGCCGTTCCCGCATCCAGCGGCTTCCCGCTCTTCTTCACCTCCAGATCATCAGTCCATCTTGTGGGTTTCCCGGTGCGTGGTCGCCATTCAAGGACCTTTTCGTTCCAACTGCTGTCAGTCCTCCTTGCAATGTGCCAAGCCCACTGACAATTAAGGCTCGCAATTCTTTTGGCTATGTCGTTGACTTGGTGTCTGATATGATTACGCAGAAAATCTCCGAGCATAGCCCTGTCCATTGCCTTTTGGGTGACTTTGTGCCTTATGAGGCCCATTTTAAGCAGCCACGTTTCGATTTCATAGGTCACTGGCAACACACGAATTAAAGAGTTTCGTCTTGAGACCTTGCGGTCGATAAAAGTATGTAATGACATGAAATACTGTTCTAAAAAGGCATTTATGTAAAATGAGTAAGTAGCAAATCTACTCAATAAAGTTACAAAACCATTTACCGTTCAAGATGCACACAATATTTTTTTGCGGAACACATTTCGAATACTCCAAACAAAATTCCAATGGTTCCAATTTCAAACTCAACTCGCCAGTACGTATGCCATTAGTTATAAAAACTTATCGAACGAAAAAAAACTCGTATTGCACCTTTTCTAAGGCGTTCTATATTTGAAAACTCGTTCCGTTCCCACGATCGCTCGCGCCAGTTGCGGGCGTCTTCCCCTCGATCTTACTTTTTTTTTGCCATTTGTGAGGCGATATTTGTGTGACGATTGATATTTTTTTTGTCTCAGTTCTCTTCTTTATTTACAGTCGTCTTTTTATATTTAAAGAGCTTATTTATATTTATTGAAACAAATTTAAAACTCAGTACCAAAAAGATTTTGTACTAAAAATCAGATAAGGTGTGAGTAACCTTTATGTTTACGACATGTCGTTAGTGAGTAATGTTATGGTCATGTTACTTTTTCCCATCAAAGCTCAAGTATACATTCAGTAAAGAAAAACAAACATTTAGTTACATACATAAACTGAGTTTTCACGCATACTTAGCGGCTAAGTAATCATAAACACTTAGTAATACACTCAATAAGGGCATGTGTACAAAAAGTTTTTACTACGTAACCTACGAAATTGAATCTTGCACGTGATGTAAGAAGGCTGCGTTTTGTTTTCGTTTTCAAGATGTGCGGAAGGTGCTTTTGGAAATGGGACTCTATGTGGTACTAGTTTGGTTACAAAATTGCAGAGTGTGCCTTATAGTAGCGACGACAGTTGAGAAAAGAGGCGCGCACATTGCGTTTGGTGCGATACGTTCCCACGATACACGCGACATATGGCGCGAGCGGGGTGCACTTACGCGTGATCAACCGTTGACGCGTGCATAAAAAACGCTTGGACTTAGCGGATCTATGGGATGATGCTCTCCCGTGAATAGCGATAAGAAAACCGGTACCTACAATGCTTTTTTAAACTGAACTCCGGATAACGATGTTTGTTACAGTTTACGAACAAACCGATATTTTATCTTATCTATTCTCAATGACCCTTTTAAAAGGTTTGGGTAAAACCAGAAATTATTAAATAAAATAATGCTTTTGTAAACATTGAGTTTAGTTTTAAGATATGACGAACTTATTACGCAGGAACTGAAATGAAATGCTTTCAAAATAAATTCTAAATCTAGGTTATCTTAAACAATATACATATTTTGCTTTTAATGATTCTTATAGTTACATTTTGAAGGCCATTTTATCTATAACAAAAAAAAATTTCAATTTTACTCTAAGCAAATTTAATATATCAACCAAATAATATAGGTACTATTAGCAATAAACATGATTATGTACAAAGATATTATATAGCTTTTAATTATTTATCCCATTAGGTATCACAATAAATCAAAATTAGAATATCTTGAGAACTCATTATAAATTTGAAAAAAGAGCACAGCACCAAGGTCAAAGCAAATCATTCCGAATTTGAATGTTGGTAGTTTTTTAGCGCGGGGGGCAGGTGGCGCGCGCAACTGTCGCCGTTCCCACGGCCCGCGAACACCGGGCGTCTGCCTACGGACGCGACCGTGTCACGATTGCCAATTACTAAATTAACCAAAAACCCAGTTCAAAAGTTGCATGTTGTTTTTGATTTTTTATCGTACCTATATAACTGCTAAAGACTTTTGCGGACTTTTTTTATCCGCATGCGCATTTGAATTCTTATTTGACGTGAGATTACAGTTAAAGAGGATGGTAAATTATTTTTAAATAGCACGTAGATTAGTTTGTTGCGTTAATTTAAAATGTATGTGCAATATTACCTATTAAAATAAGCAAACGAAATTTGCATACAAAAGCCAAAAATGTGCATACTAGGTTCTTACGTCAAAGGGTAATAACGTATTGTTTTCATTCGTAGGCGTCTACGAAGTTCGTAGCGTATGTAAGGAGGTTTGTAGCAATTAGAAAAAAACAATATTTTTTTTATTTTACTTCAGTAAAAACGTATTGATAATATTCGTAGAGCGTCTATCTACGAAGTTCGTAGCGTACTTCAAAGAGGTTTGTAGCAATTAGAAAAAAAGTAAGTATATTTCCAGAAATGAAAAATACTTTTAATTATTGCTATTAATTAATTCAAATTATAATATCTACATAATTGACCGTGAAGCGAAATGTTTCATTAGTTTGAAATCTAAATATAACATGTTATTGTAAATATCTTTCTACTTGGTGCCAATAGCCTTGTCTCGGTATCAATGAATTAATGTAAACAAACAGTGTAGTTGTTTGACAATGTTAGAAGTAATTTAACACGTGTTCATACGTAATTACGATTCACAATGTTATGTTCCATGTACGTATCTTAGTTACGTGTATCTTTTAATCCTACCTTTTATTTAAACATTATAAGTATGTAGTAATGAAGGCAAAGAAACTTTAATTACCCGACTACGTTTTGGTATAGAATTTTTTATTTCTAAATTGTAAGATTAATTTGCTAGAATGTTCTGAGTTCAGCGTTGACTTCACAATATGTATTGCCATAATTTAATAAAGTATAGTTTATTCGCATACCTACCTACTTAACTTTTTGATAAATAAGTAGAATTACTAAATGCGTAGGTGAATAGTAGATAAGTATAAATTGCATTTAACTAAAAGTTTAGTACGATTTATTATTTTTACAGCTTTTATAAAGTTTTAAAAATAATAATGTAACTAACAGCACCGTTTAGTTCTCAAAGAATTTGTAATAGCGCCATCTACCGAGATTGTGACGAACTAAAATAGATCCCTTGCAAAATAGATAAGGGGAGACGGAAGTAGGGAAGACAATGATTTCGCAGACAATACGTATTAATGTAGGTCAAAGAGTAAGTATTGTTATCCATGGGAATGCGAGGTAAATCCGAGGGTGATGCTTGTATATATTTTGAGGATACCGTTTTGGTGTTCAGTTATTTGTGTGATCCCAAACCAGGAAGAGATAACGGTACCTCGTGTATAGCAGTGAATTTTATTTATCTTCTTTTCTTTATTTAAATTATTTTATATTTAAAATCGAGTGGTACGTGAGTGGTGTATTTGAAAATATCAACCAAGATATCAGTGCGTCATCAATCTGCAAGCTTTGAGTAAAACGAGACATAATATTCTCGTTTTTGCGGCAGAATTACATAAGTGAACTGACCTTTGAGTGGTAGTGAGAAATTAGTGTAAAATCTCCTAAGATATTTCTTGAAGTTACTTGCTTTTACCATATGTGTGTCGATAATTATAAATAATGCTTTATTGGATAGCATACGAAAATTTATCAATTGTGCTAACGGTTCGTCAAAAAGTATATTCAGTGACTCATTCCTATACTTATTTTTTAAGGTGAAGACGATTTCATTATTAAAACAATATTAGTTACTAATTAGTTAATGGAGCTATGTTTCAAAATGCAATTGGGAGCAACTGTTAATTTGTGATTATGAAAATTATTTTATTAGAATCAAAATCTAAGCTTTTCCAAAGTTTTTTGTGCAATCTGTGGGGTTAATTTCGATATTGATCATAATGGAGCTTTAATAAAGAGTTTCACTCAAATACCAGTGTTTTAGGAAGAGCTAAGATGTGAACTCAATATTGATCAATTTTTTAAAAATTACCTATCAAATTAAAAGTACATTTTAATCAAGTTTATAGTTTGCATGGTTTCAGTCACAGTTTGTGTTGTGAGAACTTCATGCAAGAGATTTCGATGTACCTAATAAACATCATTAAGCATTCGGGAATATTCTGGACTAAACGAGAGTTGAAAAAGTATTTTGTATCTTTAAAACTGTTCGGTATGGGATTGCGATTGTTTTGATGTCAATGTAAATTTCGAGAATACTCAGGAATATTCGAATTTGAAAAAAGGTACCAGTGTAGGTATATCAATACTCAGTTTTTTTAAATAAATTATTTTGACATTATACTTTAAGGTAATATGGTAATAATATAAGCCTTAAGTCTCCTCTCGCCAGCTCATCGGATTGACGCAAGTCGCGTGTTGACTCGATTACATTTATCATCTGAACAAATAAGATGATATCACCACTCCGCATTGCTGATTGTACAGGTGCTCTTTTGTTCTTATTTGTTCTATAGTGGAAGCGACCTTACTCTCTAAAAGTATAAGAAGACGCTTACAAAATACGCTATGCAAAACAACCTAAAGTATTTTCCTACTAATTCTAGGGTTGACCTGCATCTTTTTAAAACTCAATAGTACAACGTATAAAAACAACTCATCAACATACTGATGTTAATTATTCGACGTTCTCGTAAATGTACTTACATTGCGCTTCGTCGTAAAATAAATATTTGTGAACTTACCGAAGTTACAGAAGAACTTACAAGTTGAACTACTTCAACCGTTGAAGTAATCGGTTGCACTAGTGGGAATAAAACTGACTTTTAATGAGGAATACACTATTCCTAGGTGTGTCTAGTCCTCTATAAGTTTATCTTGACAGTTTTGGTTTTAAATTAGAGTCTACAATAGTAATAATGCATAGTACCCTGAGTGATTAGAGTCTGTTGTCTGCTAAGACTAGAAAACTTAAGATTCCGTAAAATGAGTAGAAATTGTTGATTGAATTTGAGATAATTAAGTGCATACTGCATTCAATTCTGGATAAAGTATAGAGAACTTCTCTAAACTTTTTCTAGAATTTAATGCATAGGTATACTTAATTTTTATTTTGAACTAAATTAAAATAAAAGAGGTACAGTAAAATATTATTGACGATTCCAATACAGCGATATCTAGAGATACTAAATCAATAATGGAATCGAAATTGAAGTGAGCAATGTAATTGGATTAGTTTGAATTATTGTATTAGCTTCTATAAATTACTTTTTCCATGGAAGATTAGAACGTTAATTATCCATTTTGTAAAGGAGCCGTTGACCGGCGCCATTAATCTAGCAATAAAATGCTCCCGAGCAATAAGATAACGCGTGAGACACTTAAACACGACCCTAATTGCTTTAATCGAGTGTTCTCTATTTAATTGCAATTGAAAACTAATTAAACCTAAGCTTAATCTAAAATCAGCCAGTCTATGAAGCTGTCCTGAGGTCCGCACGCTTAATGACGTCTGTTATTTCCTTTTTCAATTTCTGCACGTGTTCGGACAATACTCGAAAGTAGCGCACCATAAAAACAAGCATTCCGAGATAACAATTGAACTGCACGTGAACGCACGAAAATTAGTTTGAAGAAAAAAGTTTTTAACCCAAATTTTGCAAGAGTTGCGGAATCGAAGGGTTGCAAAAAATCCTTTCTAACCGGAGCGTCCGATGCATCGAACACGTGCATCCAACAATATGGATGAGTCACGGGCGAGGCTCCAACGTCGCCGATACGGACCGCGTATTATTAAGCTCGGGAGAAAAAAAAACGTAAGCGCTCACTCGTCGTATCGCGTCAAGGAATTGTACATCTGCCGAAATTTCTCACGACTCGGTCGCCCCGTATGGTATTATTATGCCGGACAAGTTAGCTATCTGTACCCGCGTATTATGAGTGTTGCTTATGACGATAATTGCGATGGCTAGCGGGATTGTTGCGGGGAGGCAATTTTTAATCAATGGCTCTGCTATTAGCATATTATCTCGTATACCGTTTAACGCGCCGAGTCCCAACATGGATAGCTCGAGTCGCATGGCCATGGATGTAATTTATTGACTATTAATTTGCAGTGTCCTACTAATAAAAAGTTGTGGCAAAGACTTTAACAGCAAAAAGATTTGGCTTGAAGTATTTCGTGAAATGGGTTTTTTGTTGGCAATTTAACATAACTTAATAGTTGTTTGCTTCCGTTAAAATTGCATAATGAGAAGTGGATTTTTTCGACGTTTGTGTAACGAGCGTTATGGATAAACTTTCCTAAGCTATATAATTGCACTAAAGTTGAATTTTGCATTTGCATTCTGAATTGTTTTATTCATGAAGAAATTGATAAAATACACGTCATGTAGACATTATATTTCTACGCTCACACCAATATTGATTTTATTTGATTTATGACTTGCAATCAATTGTATCGTATTTAAATAAAATTATCTTGGCTTAAAATCGTGTATTGAAAAACATTATTGCTTACGTTTTAAAACAGTTAGGTTTAAGTATTTAGTTATCTTGTTTTTTTTTCCGGTTGCAACTTTTAAATTTTTTCTATGAAACCTTATTACTGTGCAAAGGATGTATGAATAATATTTCTGCATAATTTTAATATGTAATTTTTATTTTAGTTTTGGATTAATTAATACGACTGTCGCATGATCTTTAACACTTGATTATTCTTTCACCACTGATTTTGTCTCGGCTTGCATATACAATGCATGTTTTTGAATAATGAGGACTTTGTTAGTTTATTGTTGACGTAGAAAACGCACTGCTGCACGTGTATTTTGAAAAGACACTTCGCTTTAACTTTGTGGTGCATTGTGCAAGAAAGTTTGTATAAGAATTTCGAAGCAAGTCCCGACATGCTTATAGTAAAACAGGTTGCGACATGCACAGGGTAGGTTTTAAATGTTATTGCACAAGTTTGCGGTTATCTTGCCATCTCGCGAGATGTTTTTCTTGCCGAACAAGTCCGTGTCGCAAAAAGGAAAGTTGGTTGCCTGAAGCCTGAGGTTGAATTATAGAACCTTTGGTGACTTCAGAGAAATTTAATAGTAGATATTTTACTTTTGGAAGAGTTGGGTTTTCATCACACGCACCTGATAATAAGTGATAACGAAGTCAAAGGTGAAAATGGCTGCCTTTATACTAAATGGAATTCAATTAGAGTTTGTTTTGAAAACTTTAAATGCATTAGATTTATTTGCAAGTGTCGGTGTACTTACATGGTTCTAATGTCGCAGCCAGCATTGTGATTTGCAATGGCTTTAGTAGTTATTTTTCACTAAACGAATGTGATTTTAATCTTCGTCGCATGCCTAATAATGAGATGATTGTGGCACTGTATCCTAACTAATATAACCTATAAATGCGAATGGTTGTTTGTCACTCTTTTGCGACTATCTCCTCAAGACTTCATTGTGAATTGTTGTATTTACATTTTCAGGAGTATAAAAAAGAATATTACGGTATTTTTCATCCAGACCAAATGCTATTTACAATAGCGAACTCGCCGGCAAATGTTATGTTATATTTAATACTACGTTAAAAATAACATACATACATAATCATGCTGATAATCCCAAATGGGTTTAGCAGAGCTTAAGCTTGAGTACAATTATAGCCACGTCTGGAAGTGTGGGCCATATAGTACCCCAAAATTGTGACAAGTGGCATGTCTGCATCAAATAATATTTGTTTGATTTTCTTAGCAGTGTTGTAGCCGTCATGTCATGTCATAGCCGCTTGAATTATGCACGTAAGAAAAATGGCGCGAAAATTTCAAGGAGCCTAAATTTAATATACCTTTTGCTATTTTGAAGTAAATAAAACTTATACCTAATTAAGGCGGCAAAACTGTTAGTTCCTCATTGGTATTTTTACATTTCCATCCTAAATGACATAGGTAAAGCCATAACACTCCAATGTCAATTAAGAAATATGTACCAACTACAGAATTTTATTTTCTTTTTAATTAAACTGCAGCTCCAATTAGCCGTATCCTTTTCAAACATTTGATCAACAACAAGCGATCTCATCAAATCTCACAAAAACTCTCTAAATTGAGCTGGCTCCGTAAAAAGACACAATTAGAAGCCGGTAGCTCGGCCGCGAGCGATGCACGTGCGCCGGCTCTGAACGAGTGGCTCGCGCCGGAACTGGTCAAACTGGAATGACCACCATCCATAATGAAAGCCAAACCCTATCTTAACCCTAAGACATAAGAACTGTTATCATTCACCTCTACCTCAAAGCATCTCAATCTTACTTGAAATCCAATTACGGTTCCTACAGTTAATGCGAAAACAAATTTATAAAGTGCATTATTTTATGTCCAGTTAAGTGTTTGGAAGTAAAATCTTATTGAAGTAGATTCCATTTTGCTTTCAATAACTTTATGTTGTGTATGGTTATAGTGTAAGGGTTGGTAGGAATGAAAGAGAGTAAATATGTTAAATTATCAACTTTTATTTTCATTTCGATCAGGAAATGTGGTATAAATAATTTGTCACTCCTAAAAAAATTAAAGCTCTTAATCACAATAATGATCACTAAGACCTAACCTTTAAGTTATACAATACAATATCAAAATATCACATTCGAAAATACATTAAAGCTTTCGAGGAGTTATCACGTGCGTAAAAACCTAACCCTAACTTATCCTAAATGGCACATGAGATTAAAGCTAACATCACAGACGATTGCAGAAACCGACCAGACGGCACTGGTTTCAAGGAAGACACTGATTCTAGTTTGTTTAGGAAGTTTAGGCTTGCACCCAGCGGTCTTGGAAGACGGGATACTGCTGCTCGGCTGTTTGGCACTCGGTGTAACAGTGGGCGCTGGCGAAATCAGCTTCTTGCTTTGAAACTGTGGTCCAGAAGAAAGTGCCGGCTTCAGTGCGGGCGAAGTGCACGGGTACGTAGAAATTGTCGGGGTTCACTGGCACAATATCGCAGGAGTCATCCTGGTTGCAGACGAGGAAGGCGGCGTTCGGTGGACAAGCTTCCATCTCGGAGTAGATTTTGCGCTCCAACATCTCGTTGCTCGAATTCTGCTCGTCCTCGTAGCACGTGTCGCATTTGGCGGGAACTCGCTTCGTCGACTTCTTAATCATCTTCATGATGGGTCTCAGTAGCGCTTTGATGCCACTGTTCTTCATCTTTTCCGTGTTGTATTTGTTCTCGTTGATCGAGTTGTTTGTCGCGATGATGTATTCGTTGTTAGCGTAGTAAGACATGTTGAAAGTAATGGGAGAGCGTGTGTCGCAAGTGAGATCACAGGCGGGAATGTGGGGCTGTTGAGCCAACCGCCGTTTTTATACCCTGCACGCCGCCCCCGGCACAAAAGCTCGCGTATATGAAAAGCTCCCTCTGAGTGTGTGGGTGTATCGAGTGGTTTATTCGATACCCTAATGCTTTTAGTCAATGCCGTGGATGTTTTGTCAACATTGTAAAGAGTTACAAAATACTAGCGTACTTAATAGGAGACAGTCTTGAAAACATTATGATTAAGATAATTTCTCTTTTAAAATGCATAAATGACTTATGTGGTCATTTGTTACGACAAGTGTAATTTTCACTAAGTGTTCATAATATTGCAGATCCTTGACAATTATTTTGAAGTATAATTTCTGTATTGGGTTTTAGTAAGCTTTGTGGGTAGATAGCCTAAATAGATAGGTCAAGTACAAAAGCTTTTTGTGTTTAGGTAACGTTGGTGCATTTTAATCTAAAGACTTTTGAGTCTTAGGTTAGAATTTGCTTACTTCAAAGTTGAAAATATGTATTCACAATCTAGTGCTCATAGCTACCTAACTGGTTCTACTTTCTTTGTACAACTCTGCTTATCCAGTCTAGGATAGTCTGACATTCCAATGACAGATTGTTTTTCCATGGGAAAAGTGTCCACGTGCCGGTTATGACTATGAATACAATCGGGTAAACAGACCACATGTCGCTCATTAGACCTCGCTCGCGTCCCTGACAATGCGATTGTTATCACCCGACCCCCGGTCACTAAGTCATGCCTGGGGTGAGAGCGACCCCTCCATGACCCGTGCTACTCACGCGCAAGTCACGCGACATTGTGAACTTGTTGCGGTGTAAGTATTATTTGTACTTAATTAACCTGATTGTTTTATGGTTTGAGTTGATTTTAGGATACTTTAATTTTTGTTACATCGTATGTGTTATAGTCATGGGCGAGTTGTAGCAACTGGGTGATATAAGCCTATCTTCCTCTAATCTGGTATTTGAATAATTTACATCCAGGCTCATTAGCATTTGGTTTACAAAAAGAATTATCGAACATAAAATGCCACCTACACACAAAATATCCAGTTCATACCGGTCCAAACATGTAGGATTTTTTATTATATGTCCGAAGAGAGTATTACAAAAAAATTAAGTTCAAAAGAAATCAGTGGCTTCTCAGCCAATGGGGTGCGCGCGCGCCGGCAGGTGTTGCGATCCGAAGGCTCGCACACATAAGATGGCAGTTTAAATATACGATCATTGAACACGTGCATTCGAAGGGGATGAATATACGAACTCTTCGGTTGACAGAGCGAGAGGTGAAACATTTTTTATTGATATGAATAGATTCACGACTCCCTCATATCCGAAATAGGGTAACGCAAAGGCTAATTTGGTTATTGAAAATTGAGGGGTTGTTCGTGGGAATGCTCTCAGTTCCTAGGTTCCCAGGGTTGCTCGCACATTGAGTTTTTTTCGGCGATGCGAGATTCGGAACGGCGACAGATGGCAAGCGGCAGATCATTCCCGTTCTGCTTTGTTATAATAAATCGTATGGGGTATTGGAATTAAACATTCCATTTTGATGGCTCATCGCGTTTGAGGGGTGAGGGATGAAGATGTAAACAAGTGTAAAAGGGGTCAGTGGAACTCGGCCAGGCCTATAATTAAATGTCTATTAGAGGCATTTTGAGATTATTAGGAGTGGTTGTTAAGGGATGAATTTTCATTTGTAGTTAATGATAACGATCTAAGGATTGCGTGGGAGGATTTCGTAAGTAGCCTGCAGTAATTATTGGTAGGGGTAGGCTTGTCTTAATGCATGGTTGGGGAATAAATTGGGACTATTTGGAAGAAAAGATTATGATAGTTGTATCACAAGCATTTGACTCAGTGATCGATTTGAACTTTCAAGTAGCTACTAATGACTTAGAGAAATTAAAAACTCACGTCTTCGAAGTGATTTCATAAAATTGTTCAACTACGTTGCACAATATGTTTGAGTAAAACTACTGTCGAGATCACCTGTTAAACGTTGCGTATTATCTTTTTTCAGGACCGTTCATCTTTTGAAGACGCCTTCCCACGGTCTGAAGATGCAAAAACGACAATAGGTGGTCAAAAGAATGGTTACCAGCGAGATAGTTTGCGTCACTTAAAAAGTGGCCTATTGTACCCCATGGCGTGACAAGTGTGCGTGGGATTCAGATTTACCTTTGGGGTGCTTCAGACCCCGCACCCCTCTTTTACGCATTGTTTGCGCTTACACTTGTCACGCTCACCCTATGCTTGGGAATGTGGGGTCAGAGAGCTCTGATTTTTTCACTTGCTTTGTCAGTCAAATCAGGTGCTTTCGGGATTTTGAATTGGTAAAAAAACAATGGTTTGAAGAAATATAGCCAAGTCAGCTGAAAATTGAAAATTACTGAAAATTGTTAGAAAAGCATAGGAAAGAATTTTGACCTAACACCACTTAGGCTAATATTTTTTTTCTATCCTTTATAGCAAGAGTAATAGGTGAATCTTGCAATGTCCCAATTTTCTAGCTTTAGGTTTCCTCATAATTATAAGTTACTAACCCTTTTAATTGTTCTCTTCTGGTTTTATTTTTGTTACTAACACATAAATATGGGTTGTGTCTATAATTGCCTGAAATTAAGTTATTTTATTTATTTATTTATAAAGTTATATACCTATAATATGATAAATATATATACTAATATGTATATACTATATTTATTATTATAAAGTATTACACCATTCAAATTTGACTATTGTAAGCTAAGACAATTATTGTAAGCTACTGTTGTTCAAACGTATATAAATTTTATTTTTATTACAATCATTAAGGCAGAATATGTTTAGTGTAATACGACGTTAGTAAGATGGGATAAATGTTTGAATCTATGTTTCAGTTGAGTACCATACATTGCTTTTAAGAGTTATTCAAAAGAAAATTGCAAATCATCTGTTGTAACGTTGTTCTTAAATTAAAGACATTCTTATTCCAAAATCTGAGATTCCATCTTGAAAACCATCAAATTTCTAGAAAGAAAATAATATCTCTACTGTTCTTAAGGTAGAGTGTGGGAATTTCAGTTACGAGGTCATTGAAATCAAAGTTGGGGGAGGACAATAAAAGAGCATGTATAAATCACCCCTAATCGCTTCTATTGTTGCCCTATACACTTGTTGCATCACCAAAACTGTATTGGAAACCACAATAACGCTTACACTCCAGAAAGCCTCACGTGAACGTTGCACTTTATTACTACAGACTTACGGTTCAAAATAATTACTAGTAAAAATGGGATTGTTGATTAACTTGGTATTAGGGGATCGAAAGATGGGGCGGATAATTTTAGGGGTTGCTGAATAATTAACTGAATCGCAGGTAAACTGATTTTGAATTATATTTAACAAAAAAGGTTGGATGATTTTGCATTTATAAAGTAAGATGTGATTATGTAATAAATAATATTTTGAATTCTAAGAGTGTGATTTGGTTAAAGTGATTCTCATTCAAACAGCGATTGTTTGGGATGTTAACATATTATAATATATGAATTAAAATGAAATTTTGTTTTGATTTAGTAATATATCAACATTATAGAAGTCTCATATAAATGTACATGTATTGTATACCTATCAATATTCATTATTTCTGTAAAAAAATATTTGACTTTAGATATTATTTAGCTTTAGAAATGTTTCAAAAAGTCTGAGTACTTACCTACATGACAAGATATTTTTCTACTTTTTTTTGTTGCAAAAAAGTTTAATTATGTTATGTTGCATAATATCCATTTACATTTACTATTGATATTGTCATAAATTTTTTTATTATATTATGTTGGAATTTAAATGAAAATAATTTTGTAAGAATTTTATATGAAATAAATTTAACACTGTTGATCAGAAGTTTTTACTTCCATAAATATTTAATTGCCTTATTTTAATTAAGTAGCAAAAGTAAGGAAATGAGGCGTTGAATGTTAAACTGTTCAATGTTCTTTTTACAAATGATAACACACGATGTAATTTTCTAGATATTAAATTTCGTAATGAAGAAAACTTTGTAAAAAGCTCTACGCTACTTTTAGCTCAAACGATAGAGAATCGATGAAAATATTAAGTGTAAATATTTATTGATATTCGGACTTCGTCGCCTATTCTATTTACTGCTGTTACAAGTATGTTAAGTGATTTCAGATTACATATTTTTGTATTAAAATGCGATGTTTTATTTCTTTACCAGCACGCAAAATTATAGAATGATAGCCAGTAGGTAATTAATCAAATAAGCATAAAGACTTACGGCCAGTTACACCAAGTTTTAAGTTTTACAAGTTTGCAAAAAGTAACATAAAAGTCAACTTAATTCGTAGGAATGGGTCATTTCATTTTTAAATATGTATGTGCATTTTTTAACGAAATTCGTGGAGGTCGTTAAGGTTAATTTTTCAAACCTGATTAACCTAACGGAACTAATTGTAAATTGGAATCAAAATTCAAGACACGAAAATTCGTCTTAATAGAACCTACGATATCTGATGGATTAAAATTTCGTAGAAATGAAAAGGCAGCCATAAAGAAAAAAGCGCAGGAAAACTTATTTTTTATAATCTTTAATACAGTTTGTACTTTTCCAAATTGTAGAACTAACTACAACTGACGTTTTTTTCTTTTTAATTAAAATATGTAAACTTCTCAAAGACTTTGATGATTTTTCTCGTTAAGCTCCCAGATATTTCAAAGTTACGAGGGTCGTCATTAGCACACGAGAGGGAAGTGATAATCACCCCTTCATTTAAGGAGGCTCTCGTTAAAATCTTGTTTTATTTTGAATACCTCTCAGATGGGTTTAGTTGGTTAATAGTTGGGCGTACTCATGAAGGACTCGAAGGATCCTTTACACATGCCGACTATAATAGATAGATATATTTAGAATGAAAAAGAAATTGTTGCCTTAATAAGATGTTAAATTCTTGAATATAATTTAATTTGATGAATAAAATGGAACAATTTTTAGACTTAAAGAATAGTAGAAAAAACATACATTAGTATTTTATAAGAGTCTATGAACACGGGATATCAAATAAAATACAATACTTAACATATTTTTCGTAGAATACTATCTATCTTTATTAAAAACCACGAACAAATTCATTTTTAATTGACTAATATTTTGACAAATTTTATTTATATCTAATTCGGTCACATGAAATAATTTGCTGTCTGTCTGAACTATTCTAAATATTGAGCAGAAAACATTGCTACTTACAATATTTGAATCACCAAATTTCATCTTTTTGTATCACATTTTTCACCTACCTACAAAAAAATTAATTAAATTACTTTTATAGGTAATAAGTAGTAGGCGTACTATTATTTTCATATTTATTGTCGACGACTATTATGACGCATCAAATATTATTAGTATCTCAATTGCAATTTTATACATCTCTCCAAAATATATACATACGTTTTAATAAATAGGTAGATTACAATTGTTTTTCTGTAAAATCTTAAATCGATTCTGTAAGTTTATAAACTAATTAATTAATAAATTATACACTTTAAAACTTAAAATTAAACAATTAATTAAATTTATTATTTTTAAAAACTAAGAAAGTATAATTATGTATGCGGAAATTTGATAGTTGTATCACCTATAATAATAGTCTTAGTTTGTAAAATACCCTCAAGGATTCCAAAAGAAGCGTAGATATTATTCAGATATTTTAATTAAAGATCCGATACGCTATCTCCGGGATAATTCTAATAAGATTTCATTCCATTTTCAACTTATATTACTTTAAGCGTACATCTGTTCAGTGGAAGGATTTTTATTACTTTTTATACATGTTTTGTGGTCATTGAGATAAGATTTTGTTCTCTAATGGACAAGACTCTCTGAAAAAGGAAATGAAAGTAACGTTAATAGGGCTTAGCCATCGTAAATACAAACTGTATAGGGCAAAATAATTTAAAAAATAGTTCATGGTTATTCTGCATGTAATTTCTTGTATATTAAATATATGTAATTGTAAGTTATTGTACTAAGAAATATTCTATTTTCATTAAAACTAATGGCTATGAGTGTATCTGCTCAACCACCTTGCTGTGCCAATAAAGTTCGAAGGAATGAATTAAAGTATGTAAGTAAATGGTTTGCCTATGCTAACATTGAAACCTGAGGACGGTTGAACATCTTAAAATCAAATTGCGCCCGTTGTAAAAGACGGATGATTTTATTAAAATTTTATGGTTTTCAGTGTTCTCCTCTTCCAGTTTGCACGATATTAGGGTAAGTAGATACTTTTTAAAATTCACATTTTAACAGATTAGTTACGATGTCAAATTACTATAAATAACAGATAAACAAAAAATTAAAAGAAAAAACTTTTAATATGTTCTGACAAGAACTTCAAATTCTAAAAAGACAAATCAAACTCGATGCGGTCGTGTCGCTTAGTTACTGAATTTCTATGGCCACCTTCTAGCTCCATCATCAGACCCTGGTTACCATTGAAAGACAATCTACTCGTCAAGACGATTCAAACGAGCCCAATCTCGATGAGGTTGTGCCGTTTCATTGCAAAGTTCCTGTGGCCACCTTCCAGATCAGATCTGCACCATGTCATCATAATATTACATTGTCACGCAATTTACACATGCCAAATTTCAGCTCAATCGGTAACCGGGAAGTGATTCTAATTTAATTTGCAAGATTTGATGACAAACATCGGGACAGGTGAAACTAAATAAAATGTTGTAAAATGAATCCGTTCAACGCTTAAATTACACAAAATCAGTCTTAACCCAGTAATTCTACTGACAACTCCTTAACACCTTTAAAATATGACTGCTTGCAATTTAAACATGATAAAAAAAGGGCTACAAACGTTCTGTTAATTAATAGATGGGCCAACATGGGATTAGTCTAAGAATGTTCAATTAAGTGGACTGCAGGCTCGGTGGTGGCGACGCAGCGAGCAATAAATAAATTGTCGAGTGCAACGTACGGGTAACTCGACCAATTTGTGGGTGTTCGCTAGAACATGTGGGTTAAGTTACAAGCTAAATCAAACGTTTGATATTCACAAATGATAGAATAATTTTCTCCAAGTTCATTTGAAGCAGTTATAGAGGGTTACTGAGGGTCCTACGACACAAAATTGTGGTGGGTCTCTGAAAATAAAATCTCAATTAAAAAAAAAACACGACTGTACGTACGCGTGTAATGAAATTAAATGAAAAAGCTCTTTATTGAAATGGACTTTGCTAAGTACTGTTAAATCGTCAAAACCCTACCACCATTTCGGGGCGAAATAATTATTTTACTTAAATAATTATTATTATGCTGAGATGGAGATGAAATGGCGAAAGAATCTCCACAGCTTACAATTTCGTAATGATTTCAAAACATCATTACAGGTCAATAGATAATAACAACATAATTAAAATCACAGTTTTACATGCGTTCAATATATACTTTTTTTTAAATCCTTATTACAAGTCCTTTCATTTGATACCCAAATACCCATATTGATGAATTGTAAAGGAAAAAAAATCATTTCTAATAATAGCACCTCACAACCACTATATTGTTTTTTTTCAACATCACTCACCTAAGAACACTTGAAGTGTCAAGACGAATCTAACGATACCTTAATCATAGAAATTATTTTATCCTTTTGAAAGATATGAAGTAATAAATAATATTACATATAAGTAAACATTCAAGATTTGCGCGAAAACCATAACCCTTCCCTTGTAGTTGGGTAAAAAGTGTTTCGCTTAAGACACACACCAATCGGCGCGTACGCAATAATGGCGTGTAATAGTTGTCGCGCGCGGCCATTAGCTGCGGGCTTAGCGCGCGCCACTGAAGCCGGCTATCTGTGTCGTACTCCGCTCGTTAATTGTATGGCCACTGTGTTCCCATACTTGGTGCGACCATACTAAAATGGCTCGTATGACGAAGAAGGATATTTGATTTTTTTCCCGGCAGCATTCGTGAATCTTCCGACGGTTTACATTGAAAACTTTATAAGGATGTCAGATTGCATTTTTATAGTGTCTTCTTTTCATTGTAAGTAAAATGCTTTCCTTAACAGTATTCATAATTTAAAGAATTATGCTTACAGTGAAACTTTATAATAATTATGATTCTGTAACTACAAACATTTACTCAGCGGATTGAAGATATTTAGGTAGAGCCACCACAGCATGGCTGTTTCGGTCACCATCTGTACCGTGGTGCCCGTTGTGACGATACGGCTAAACACACATTTATCAAAACATCTCCAGTATTTTCCATGCAATTTCATTTTTTATGACCTATTTTGAAGATAATGTTCTCTTAGATTTGCGCTAGCACTACACATTATAAATAAAACAACTTTTACGGATTTAACTCGCGTGTAATTAGATTTTACATGTTGTTATTATTGCCCGACGTTTCGTAACACTTTTCAGCGTTCGTGGTCATGGGATGACTAAAGATGTAGGTTGTCATATTTTATGAAATAGTTAGGTTTAAAAATTGGTGCTTGCTGTACTAACCTCTTAAGAGCGGTGCTTGGGGAGACGTCTCGTTGTGAAGTATGGTCAGAGCCATGCTTGGCAATGGGAGGATCCTCAAGCCACTCCCATCCGACGTAGACGGACGAGCAGGAGAAGGCGGCAATGACCATCAGTTTTCTTCAGCCTTTAAGTGAGACCTGCACATGCGCACACCGGAGCCCCACGTCTGGGTATTGCACAAAATCTATAATTGTTACAGAATCTACTGATTACTGCTGTAGTACACTGATGACTAATACGACTGACTTTGTCGTAAAAGCCGACTGAGAGAGATTCTAAGCCCTATGCACCTCACACCAAGATGACTTACGAATAATGTTCGTTTTTGGAACGAACCATTTATATTTTTTCAGTCTCTTATTAACTGAGGTATAAAAACACGTCTAAAGATACTCGTTGCCGCCGCACAAAAGAAATTAATTTCAAATCAACTTTTTTGTTATCCTTTATGGAGAAACCACAACATCGTTTACCCCAAAATTAACACATCAGTTAAGGTGATTCGGTTAAAATTAACCCCTTCCTGCAACGTGGCGATAATTTAACCCTTAACTATGGTTTAACCGACAATCAATCGGTTAAAATGGGTGAATGATTGCTCAAATTAATCATGAATACGGACTATTAGGAAGTGCCTGTTATAAAAGTGGTTAAAGTTAACTAAGCGATATTGTTTTTGTCATAATTATAGACTCATGTTTTTATAAATTGAGCATAATTTACCTGATTTTTTTTTATTTAATGTATTTTACTGGAAATGTATGAGATGAAAATTCTAAGCATTCCATGGATGCACTATGCGAATGCTTAATCCGATAGTGTTGCAGAGAAGGAGCCATGAGCAGTAGGTATCTTTTTTATCTGGCGAAGGAAAATTCGTTGACGGACTGCTCCGCCGCTTCGCCCATGGCTAGGCGTACGGCGAACAACGCCGTTCTTACCCACTAAAAACCACCGGTAGTAAGCCAAGCCCTTGAGGAGGTGTTCGAGGATCGGCCTTCTTACATTTCGTCGCCGAACACGAAGCCTAGGACTTGTACCTTCTATAATGCATCAAAACTTACCTCCACTATTTTACCCTGGATTCACTCTGATCATCATCAACAGCTCATATAATGTCCCCACCGAGGGGCACGAGCCTACCCCACGTTAGGGGCGATTAGGCCTTAGTCAACCACGCTGGCCAAGTGCGGGTTGGTCGACGTCACATAACCTAAGAATTTCTTCATGGGTGTGTGCAGGTTTCCTCTTGATGTTTTCCTTCACCGTAAAAGCGTCGATTAAACGTACTCATATGAATTCAAAATTTTAAAACACATTGGTACGTGGCGGGGATTGAACCAGTGCCTTCCGGGTGGGAGACGACGCTCTTACGCACTACGCCGCCGACGCTTCTCTTTTCTTCTATTCACTCTGTACGCAGCCATATTTGGTAAGATTCCTCGGGGACCGCTTTAGACGTGCGTTTCAGTTTCCAAGAATTCTTTCATTGACCATAAACGATTTGTAATTTGGGGTTCTTGTTACTTTGTAAAGTGCGTTTATGCAATACGTGAAGTTTTTTTTAACACACCTTGCTATCAGAATTAAGTACTCGTATAGGTATTTTTATTACCTTCCCCGAATGCTTGTAAAAACAGGCGCTAATTTCCGGATGAATTAATGGCGGATTAGCTTTTGTTGATCCTAAACATTATTGTTGTTAATTGAAACTGAATACTTGTAATATCAAAAGAGTTAAAACATGATAAGGACAATTAGTTTCATAAATGCCGTTTTATAATAACGAAACTTAAAGAATAAAAAATAATGTAATCAGAAACAAATTTAGATTTATATTACGTTATCAACAACAAATTACAAACATAAAAGCGTTAATAAAGTTCGTAACTTTATCAAAATGGGTACATATTAAATTTTTCGGTAACATCAGCATTAATGTTTCAAAATGATGCGGCCTTTTTGGTTCATGAGATTTTAATACACGAAAGAGTTAACCCTCGAATATAACACCTTTTTGCGCTAATTCAACTCCGGAACACCTAATTATCGATGATTGGCGTCATTCGCGTTGATTTGCCTTAATGGTGGTAAATTACAGGAATAAATATAAAAAAGGCCGCAGTCCGTGCGGTCTCATACAATTATGTTCAGGCCATATACAGGGAATTTAACGTATTGGCCCCTCATTAATCTCTACTACGTTTATGGGTTAGGCGGGATTAGTTCAAAGAGGTTTAATTAGTTTAGCGTGATAAAATCTGTTTGTTTTTATATAGTATACTTTGCTAAGCATAGTAGTGGCTGTAGACATCGTACCTATCATAGACATTATCATCATTCGCGCTCCAATTGAATAGGGGTTGGCGTCAGCACTTGTCCTGACTCCCCCTCTGCAGCATTAAGGACATGTCACCCTCACGATTAATTCATGGGATGATAAGAATTTCAGAATGTCAGGCAATATCTTCATCATCATCATGTCAGCCGAGAGACATCGACTGTTGGACATAGGATCTTCAAACCGAACGATCGACCTCGGCCTCTCGCGACCTTTACCAGATCCAGGTCCTCACCAACCCACATTTATTTATAGGACTAGCAACATAAGTAACAGTGTTTATACGACAATAAGCTTCATTTTCACCCAGCATGGTGGGAGAGGCCCATGAATTTCGGATAATTAATCTAACAAAATACATGTAAAAACGTTTATTTAAACTATGGAATAATTTTATTTTTGCGTTTACAAACGCGTAAATATAATACTAGAAAAATGCACTGAAAAATAAATCGACTTGCCTCAGGCGGGACTCGAACCCGCACCTTCCACAATCTGGGTGGACGCGTTAACCAATTTCGCCACCGAGGCACTGCTTTTCGCTGTCGAAATTTGTCAGTGCTTGGTGCTTATGTTTTTATGGTAAACATCGTTTCATCAAATCTTTGAAATTTGCACTTCCAAGACCCGAACGAAATATTTTTGCAAATATTTGACGCCCAGCTAAGATGACACTACCTTACATTATGGAATAATTTTATTTTTGCGTTTACAAACGCGTAAATATAATACTAGAAATTTCGACAGCGAAAAGCAGTGCCTCGGTGGCGAAATTGGTTAACGCGTCCACCCGGATTGTGGAAGGTGCGGGTTCGAGTCCCGCCTGAGGCAAGTCGATTTATTTTTCAGTGCATTTTTCTAGTATTATATTTACGCGTTTGTAAACGCAAAAATAAAATTATTCCATAATGTAAGGTAGTTTCATCTTAGCTGGGCGTCAAATATTTGCAAAAATATTTCGTTCGGGTCTTGGAAGTGCAAATTTCAACGATTTGATGAAACGATGTTTACCATAAAAACATAAGCACCAAGCACTGACAAATTTCGGCAGCGAAAAGCAGTGCCTCGGTGGCGAAATTGGTTAACGCGTCCACCCGGATTGTGGAAGGTGCGGGTTCGAGTCCCGCCTGAGGCAAGTCGATTTATTTTTCAGTGCATTTTTCTAGTTTATTTAAACTATTCCCCCCTTATTATAAAACATGGACTAAAGTTAGTCGTGGTTCAAAACTGATGCTTACTCTGTCTTTCATTCAGCAAATAAAAGTGACAACATCAATTTTAAAACATTACGTAAACTTTTCTCCATGTTTTGTAACAAGGGGGTTTAAGTTTCTGTTCTTTTCTTCTCTCTATCTTATGTTGTTTTATCATCTTATCATGAGACTGTCTATTTAGTTATGGCAATTGATATAGGTAATTAATAAGCCTCACTCAAAATCCTTGCTATATCAATACTACGTGGGCTTGAGATACCTAGAATTGATTTACTATGCCGAAACATTATTTTTTTTGCTCTTTCTACTCTCAAAATTACGAGCATTTTTAAGCGTGATAAATTATACGCCATTAAGGAGTTAAATCAACACAGAATTTAATGTCAATTAAAAGATATCGTTTGAAAGATTAACACTTTGATACGTCCACAAATTAACCCTTGGCCCAAAAAAATATCAACCCTCGTGGCTTGCGAGACATCTTAGCTTTTTTTAACACCCTAAATAACAGTGATAAAGTGTACTATAAAAAAGATTCAGTAAGATAAAAATGTTCCGTGCGATATGTTTAGGGTTGACATTTTGTTTGTTAAAAAATCAGGAAAATAATTATGTTTTGTACACTGTGGGGAATGAATTCTATATATTTTATATAAACTCTTTATTGCATTTAAAAATACATAGGATAAATTGTCAATTACAAAGTTTTATACACATAACAAAAGTTTGTAATAAGTAATATTATCTAACGGAGTACATTTTTTTTTATTTGGCTGGCACTTTCATTAGCTCAAAACGAATCAACACTTTCCTACCCTGCTCTCAATTTATTTGAGATCGGTGCAGTATGCCTTGATAGCTACAATAACTACTATAGAAACTGTAAAAAAAACACTGAAAAAAAATTATCTGCCACAGGCGGGAATCGAAGCCAGCATCCTCTGCAATCCGCGCGGCTGCGTTAACGGATTGCGGAGGATGCTGGGATCGATTCCCGCCCGGGGCAAGTCGATTTTTTCAGTGTATTTTTTCTAGTTTTAAAAATATTGACGCGTTCGTAAACTGCTTTAAGGATTTGGCATAGCCCAAAATGAATAAAGTCCTAATAATTCATAAAATAATATTGTTAAAATTTTGAAGCTTAATAATCTGCGTAATAATATTTTCATGTAGTCTTTAGACCTTTAGCGGAGCTTTCTTCTTTTACTGACAGTACGTCACCAGGTAGGCAGCTTGAGAAGTGGAATTGAGCCGAGCAGAGTGTGGATATCGAAACTCATTCTTTATTTTTCGTATTTTAACGGTTTTTCTCTGCGCCGCTCCAAGGAACGGTGTTTAGCGGAGCAGACCATGAGCAGCATCATATTTCTTTGTATATAACAACTATGACTGAACAAAATAATGTTCGTGTTCTTACAAACTTTTGTCACTACTGGGATCCGACTCGTTATGGTAGAGCGGTCATTTACGCTGTCAAGAGGTCCAGGTTCTAATCCTGATAAAAGGTTTGGGTGATAAACACTAACTTTTGTGCTAACATTTTATCTGACGAACGTAGGTGAGACCTATAGGCATACCTAGATGCATTGTCTTTGTGCCAGCACTGAACGTTCCTGCACGGAAGCAGAAACAATATGCATCTATGTCTATAGGGCTCATCGCCCAAACCTTTGTGTTTCTCACCCAAACCTTTTGTCAGGATTCGAACTCGGACCTCTTGACAGTGTAATTGACAGCTCTACTAAGACGCCGAATTATTTCAATATCGCTTTTTGTGCGATGCAAAGGGAAATATAAAGAAATAAGTAAGTAGATATATCGAAGTAAATTCAAATACTGTGGGGCAACCCAGGATGCATTTTATCGTTTTGGATAATAAAATATCGCTTAGCACGACTATAAAAACAGCATCTTATCTCGCATCGAAGGCGGCCAAGAACAGCACTTATCACAGCGACACCCTCACAATTATCAAACTGTGATTGTGGCGTTCTGATATTCAAATATACTTTATTTTTTTTATTACAGGAAAGCCAAAGCGTTCGTATCGCGCTATTTTTTAAAAGATCTCACTTGTACTTGCAATTATCAATAAGTTATTATTTTAAAATGACGCAAATAGTATGTTTGCTTCCTATGATGGATTACTGTTTTTTATTTACGGAGGAAAATGTGAAAATTGATTTTGACTATATGTTTTAAGAGGAGCGATATAATTGTGACTCAAGTCAAACATTGACCACTGGTGTTTCCAAATGATTATCGTATAGAAAGTCAAATAAAAATATCACTTTATTACTTAAATGATACTATCAAAGTTAGAATTCAAAAGTGAACAACAAAATCACAATGTACAAATTTTAAACGGACCGTTAGTAAATGCTACTCGGTTCCACTTACTCCAATACAAGTCAACGAGGATTATCTAATCATTACCTAAAGCCCCTCAGCGCTTACCCAAATAAACCGTAGACTCAACAACAACAAAGCGAATAACCGGTGAACCTGTAAAAACAAAGACGCATCATCGATCATTTGTTGTATCGCTCCGCTTGCTTGGTAAACCGAAAACCGTGCTCCGAAATTATGGACCTAAGAAAACAAAAAAGTTAAAAAAAAAAACTGTTCCCGAAGATTTATTTAAGGGAGCGTAAAGATCTGTTTATGGTATGCGTCAGTAATTAAGGGGCGGCTCGCACACGTGCGCGCGCGCAAAAACGAAAAAAACCCTACCTGTTCGTTCGGCGCAGGTCCGCTGACACGCTCTTCAGGGGGGATTGTTCCGAATGTTCCCAAACTTTGTTGCATAATTGATGCAAGAGCGATGAGTACTTGTCTTACTAGTTTATGGTAATGTCTTCAGATTTTCTTTGTGTTTTTAATTTAGCTGAGGAAAGATTAGTGGACTGGCATATACACTCATCTAACGCTTTTTAGTAACTTACCTTATTATTTCTTACTAGCATAATTTTGCCATTTTTAAAAAAGATAATCGTGTATCACGCCTAGTACATAAAACTTCTGTGGGTAAGATTTTAAAAACCGGCGTTAGAAAGTCAGTTCTTTCAGATTAAAAATAGTGACTAATTTTTAAATACTCTAATTTATTTTCATGGGTTAGGCACTCGTAAGTTTTTAAAATTTTAAAATATTAATGTATTTTTCGTGTTCCACCGCTATAAATAACTAAAAATGTATCAAGCAATTAAAGTATACATTGTTTCTTATGAGGTAGAATGTTTTTATGTAAAGTAAACTCATTAAAAAAGTTTTCAAGGCAAGGCCTCTCGCTAGCGCCGCGATACCTCACAGTTGTCTAGTAACTATCTCTTATCTAACATATTAAATTTTATTTAAAAAAAATATGTATTTACCTAATAAATGGATATTCACTGGCTGCTCCACAGAACACAGAACTGTGGGGTGCTCCAAAAAAATAGTGCGATAGAAGTTTGACAAACGCTGCTTCCCTCTTCGCTTAATGTTATCTTATTATAGCTAAAATGACTTCGGTGTTCAGAGATAATAGTGGGTCCCGAGTTCCTCACCACCATTTTTTACCAGTTTTTTTTAACTAACTTAAGATAATACTGCTTTTAGATATTGCGTGTTAGATAATTTGATTTCTGGATCCTCGTAAAGTTTTGGTGATTTGATATGGTTTTAAATTAATACATTTTATGGACACTTTTATTGTGTTTTGAGGTTTGTACTTATATAATTAATTTTGATTGGTTTGTGTCTGTTTTAGGGCAGTAAGTTTTTAATTGTCATGAGACCTCCAACATACAAATATATAATACAACGTTTTCTTAGTGTGGTATTTCTACAGATGAGTAAGATTTCAAGGGGTAGCTGACGGTGTCAGAGGTGGTGCGTGTGTCAGTGAACGGTTAATGTTATCTGGTGACCGGTCGGCATCAGGTCTACTCTATGCTTGTATAAAAATATTTTTCATCCAAGTACTACTACATACGAGTACTTATACCTAACTAAATTGGAATAAGTAAACTTTGTTTAGTTGTAATCCCTTTGTGAGAGTTTTTTATACGACTACAGCTGTTGGCTGCAAATAACATTTATAATAACAGTTTTTTAAAAGGCAACCTGGATCTTGATGGTGTATGGCGAATTTCCACAAGAAGTCTAGATTTTTCATCAACAAGTCTCCCTGGGAGGTGCGATTTTTATGTCGCCATTGCAATAATTCGGAAAAAAACTTGGGCCAAAATTTCCATTTTGTGTTTGCTGCAAATACGACGCACCCGAAATCCCTTTCGGCCTTGTTAGCCTCATTGAGAATTTAGTAACATCTATACTAATATTATAAAGCTGAAGAGTTTGTTTGTTTGTTTGCTTGAACGAGCTAATTTCATGAACTACTGATTCAAATTGTGAAATACTTTTTGTGTTGAATAGTCCATTTATCGATGAAGGCTATATTATCGATATTAACACGAGCGATGCTGCAGGCGACCACTAGTAAGTTATAAAGCAACAGATAGTGGTACCAAATACTAAGGCAAAGCGATGAACACAATGAATTCAAGTACTTCAGTACTTTTTATACTAAATTGATATATCCATCAAGATTAGTGAACGTAACATTGTCAGACCCTCCTTGAAGCTTAATTTTTGTCCTTTTTTATTTAAAAATAGACTCCGGGCCATCACGACGCCTGCTGGGCTTAGTTCTCATTGTTTCCAAATTCGTGTCACGGGCATCATAGATGGAATATTATCACGCAACGTAGCTATCATAATAAATATTAAGGTCCGTTCCCAATGTGTTTCTATTAATGGAACAATATATTATTTCATAGCCAAAACTCATATATATTTTGTTTGGGCCAAAAATATTGACCAGATTTATATTGTCACTATTTTCATGAGTACACCATTGATAAGTTCATTGTTTAAACTAGGCACTTAAAATATACGATTCTTCGCTTGGTCATAAAAAATCAGGAACCTACTAATGATAGGTACTCATAAAAATGTAACAATAAAATCTGTAGGGCATTTTCGGAATTTTTCTTTTCGCGTTTTTGATAGATAACATTTATTGTGAGTGCTATTACGAATATAAATGTATATATGGTTGAAGGATTTTAACAGAGGTATGACCGAATATATAACAAATTATAACATATTGGTGAATCCATATTATTTCAGTCAGCCCGTCTAGCATGACCACCGAAATACGATATGATATATAGCCATTTATCGCGTTGAACTGTCAAAAATTATTGGTTATAACCGTCAACTTGAAATTTTATCGAAACTGCGAACATGTATAAGGCTTATGTTCTCAGTTTTCAAGATTGCGGTTATATCCAATAATTTTCGACAGTTCAACGCGATAAATGGCTATATCATATCATATCGTGTTTCGATGGTCATGCTAGGAGGGCAGGAAGCCTGCTACTGCCCTCGTCAACTGGAGGACTATACCTATCTGAATACTGCATTCAGATATCCGTATACTGTTTCCTGGTAGATCGATTTACTACCAGTCTTTTTCTTTTTTTGTCGGAAAATTGACAGGTTATACCTACCTACGTCTGAATAAATAAATATAAGTTATAAATATATTAATGATATCTCTATAAACATTATTGTGTCGGTGTAATGTGAAATCATATTTTTATATATTTAAAAAACCGAAGATATTGAAAAACAGTTATTGCATGTAAATGTTTATAATACACACTTTATTCAAAAGTACTATGACTTAACCAATGGGAAAATAAAAAAAAACATCCTATTGTTTCAGTGAATTACCAAATACGATGTGGTTGTTAGGAGTAAACCTTCTCTGTATTAATAATACATTCCTTAGGGAAGCATAACTTAGACTTGGATGCTTCAAACAATGTTATCGGTTGATCGCGATCGGCACGTGGTCGGGACATTGTTTTTGTTTATGATTGATTGTGAAGATTTTGTTTTTAGTTAATGTTTTAGTAATACCACCATCTCGTATTTTAGTTCGCCGTCTTTTAACTAAGAACATCAGTTGCTTGCACGACTTATCAATTCTACTCGTGAAAATTATTTTTATGTATATGTATTTTATTTATGAATAGTTCTTACTGTGTGGTTTAACTGGCACGGGGTAGTCTGGATAGTCTAGTAAAATCATACAGTCTCCATTTCAGGCCACTGTCGTGACTTGATGTTTATGACTTGATGTTTATGATTGCCATCTTCTGACAGAAGCTGGTACGGTCAGCATCAGAAGTAGGATGTCATATTAATATTTTTTACATGGCAACAGATCAAGCGCTGGCGTAAATCTGACCTGGTTCTAAAGTATTAATCTATATCTGGTGGTGTCTATACCAACATGTACTCTGAAGACTGAAAGAAAATCGAGTTGAAAAATGTTGTTTATCTTACTGAGTACAAACCGCGACTTTGTTTTTTAATTTTATTAGTCCTTACATTGAATACAAGACATTGGTGCTGTTGATTACGTCAATGAATTGTAAAATGATACTTTTATTTAGAAAACAAACAGTGATACTGATAAATTATTATTCGCTTATTTATTCTTTACAATAATAATGAAAGTAAATATGATTAATTAAACTTTATGATTTATTAAAAATTTTCCTATAGAGTAATTGATTAATATGCAATTATTATTTTCTATAGTTTTTTTAATCTTACCTATATAAAATTACATTCAGATATTACAATAACAACTATCGTAATACATAAAGGTACCCAATATAATTTATGTTAACGCACAAAGAATAATTTAACGTGTCAAACATTGAGTTATAATTAATAGTTCAATGGTGTCAAAGAGACCCGAATTACGAATATTTTTTTTATAGTTTTTTGAAAGCAAAGACCGATAATATACATTTTAAAAATAAAACACGCCAAGAAATCTTTGGCAACCAGTTGCCAGTGGTACTAACAATTATACGAATAAACAATAAATTACTTGGCTTCAAAAAACATTTGTATTTACTAATACATAATCCTAATTTATTATGCTTCTCGAACGATCATTTAGTATACGAATGTCTTTCGACGACGGGCACAAAAATTAATTATAATTTAGTCACGTCCACAAACCCCTGGTTTCCTGCTTCAGATGAATGATGACATATCGTAGGCGACGTGGGGTACAGCTCGATGACAGAAACAAACAAGCGAAGTTAGCTTATTTATAATGACAATTAAGATCCTTATAAATGTATAAGAAATCACGAACCTGGAATTAATTACAAGAGCCTATTCACACTACCATGTGCCTAGCGTCGGCGTTCGATGAATTTTAGCACATCGTCGACGCTGCGTCAACGCGACGTGGACGTCGCGTTGTTTCGGTGTTTTCTTTGCAGCAAATTTAATGCTGCCCCTCTCTAGCACCTACAGCGTTCAATCCGGTTCAATCAGTGCAGAAGAAACGCCGTGACAAACGCCAATGTGAAGAGGCATTGTCCTGCGATCACGGAACTATTAATAAACGACATTAAATTCGACATCGAAAATCGATAAATTTTACAGATATTCTAGAAGAAAAAAAAATTGAGTTCTGTTAAATAACTTATCCAGCTGCTATTTGACTAACCTACCTACCTACTATATAAGATTTTTACAGAATATTCCCATTAAGAATATATGTTATAGTTCTATATCTAGTAAACTAGTAAACCCCATGGTATTATTGTATAAAGTAGAAAAGCTAAAAATCTAAATTATTACAGTTAAATAGTTTGTCCGTTATCTGTGTATAACTTTAGCAAAATAATTGGTATGTGATTTTTTTTATAAAAAGAAAGCTTTTTAATTTACTAGGAATTCAACTTATCACAATCTATTTACATAGCTAAAAAAAGTCATATTATATTTTGTTTTTAATTAGCTAACGACCCTTCTCGTTTAAATTAATATATTTCTCTGCAGGGATCAGTGAATCAGCTCCTGATGACATATACACGAGTGTAAAGTATAATTTGATTATTTTTGGTCTTTAGGGAATTAGAAGCCCGACCCGGTAGATTTTTTGCTACGCCGGAGTTCGAAGAAAGTGTGGGTTAATTATGAGGAACATATTATTAATTATTACTTTTCAAACTGAATTTCTATTATATTAACATTTTAGTTTACAGCGCTAGATTATTAATGTCATACTCTCTCTATATACTTGTTTCGTTGCCTTATGCTGTGAAAACAAATTTTCATACCATAACTCAACTACAGCGCGACTTAGTTTTTCAAACTTTTTCATTTGCAGTTCTGTACTTTTGGAGATATTTATCAAAAATTTTTCGTTTTACAGTTAGAAGTGATAAGTTTTCGCAGACAGACGAAAGGATACGAAAAGTTAATTAAAATTGATGCGTGATAAATCAATTTAAGTAATTACGTGGTTTTCCGAAGTACATCGACGAATTATAATTATATTTTGAAAAAAGTGTAAACATAATGTCTTGGATGATTCCCGTGTTGCATTAAAATATGGGACAACTGTAGTTTAATGAAAGCCGAAGGACGAAGAAAACAATAAAATAAGTGGCCTAAAGAACTAGTGTACGAGGCAGTAAAAGAATCTTCAAAAAAAGTAACAGTGTTTAATGTGTGGTCTAGCACATCCAGCGAATAACAAAACCCTTGGGCATTTTAAGCATCCTCAATAATTCTTCTAAGCAGTACCAGTTCACAACACTTTTTTCCTCTTTATCTTGAATCTTTGTCAAATTCCCGTCCTTTATCTGTTGATCTGGTGTTGGTTACAGTTTTAAAAATAAGTGGACCTCGCGACTGTATCGGGCTATCTGATCGTGGATAAGTTATTGAGTGAGGAAAGCCTTATCTAATATCTTGAGAGTACTTTCTGCTCCAATGAGCTCGTGGTGAGGTTTGATTGCATTAGAACTGGAACAGTTGACAGAATTGGGCGAGATTTGTATTGACATTTGCTTTTGTGAGAAAATGAACTTTATCTTCGGAGCTTCATAAACACTGACATTGCTCAAAATAAATTATTAATATGGTATAAGTGACGTAATGAAATTTGTAGGGATTTTCGTATTATTCAAACTACGTAATTGTCCTCTTCGGGGGAGGGAGGCCTATATCCATAAAATGATGTTCAAAAATACCAATTAATCTAATCTTCTTTTTGCAAAGTATAAGTATTAATGCTTGTATATACTTTTCCCATGCGTACAGACTATGAAAAACTATGTATAAACTATTGATTTATAAAGTAGTTCGAAGCTATAAACGAAACTAAGGCAATGTTTTAGCAATAAGCTAAATAATCTTTCTGCGCGAATGAAGAGGTTAATATTATTAAAGCATGTGTGTGGGGAATCATAAGGTAATCTATTCCTAAATAGATTATATACAAAGATAGACTTACCTGAAATGACATCAAAGAAGCGAATGAAGAAAAACACATCTCTCATCATCTGAATTATTATACTCACATATTTATTTACAACAATGCACATGAAATCGAATATCATGCAAAATAATTTCGCATTATTACTGCTTACAATAGGAGGATTTGATATCTCCGATCTTTGCACAAATATTATGTCATTGTCAAGCAAGATGTTCGTTGGCATTGTTCGGGATATTCCGCTAAATATTTGTAAGAAAATATTGATAAACATCTCCGTAATCCTTGGTGAATACGCATGCATATTGACGTCAAGTGTACCGTGACCAGATTATGACATTGTGCAAATTTGTGTCGCAAATAATGTGACTACACGTAACTTTATCATGGCCTTGTGTGTCTAGGGTGGTAGGCAAGATGGAGTTGAAGGGAAAAGTAACAATCTGTCTATTTTGTAAGTTAAGATATTGAGTGATCTTCTTATTTTATGGTGTCAGAGATTTTTGCAAGTCGACATTTCTGGCCTCTGAGTTGTCTTGTTATTACGACTGCAATCTTTCGACAGTGGCTGGAGCCATCAGCTTTTCATGCTTAATGCCTTCTGAAGGACGGAGCAAAATCGAGATGGTCACCCATACTAATATACCAGTAGCTTAACTTCTGGAATTGTTATAAAGAACATACCTACCGCAGTGGCGCCATCGACCTTTTTATGGAACGATTTACAGGCGGATGGATACGTCAGCGTTCGTAATAGGTAAGTACTTACAACCTTCAACTCTCCATTTGTTCTCTGATGCTAAGCGAGTTGATAATGTTGAGCACCTTCTGACCAAGTTCGTCATTGGTTAGCTGATGCTTCTGAAAACTTAAGGTACTAAATCATCTAAAACACAAGGCGTATAAGGCAAGGGGACTAATACGACTAATTTTATGGAATATCCAGATCTGAAAAATGCCAAAACTCGATGCCTTTACTATAGATACCTAAAATCACAACAAATGTATTTGGTCATCATCACGGACGCTCAGCAGTGAACTATCCACTTGGAAAGATACTTACAATTATTCTTTTTCCGGCCCTTTCTATTTTTCTTGTATTTGATCCACGGAGTGGAATAAACGAAATATTTCAACTCACTGTTTCGCAATATATCTATCTGTGACCGAAAAATAGTTTTTAAATTAAATGTAAAGGTATTTATAAATCTATACATTATTCCCCCTAAGCTACATTAAAACGAAATAAACTTAAAGATAATACCAAATTATGTTGCACTTAAAAAGACAAACGACAATCTTAACTTCTATCAGGCTTTGAAACACAGGAAATTTAAGTCAACACACAAATAACGTATTGTTCGCGTATCTAAAACTGTATCTCAACACTCATTACGAGGTGGAGCTTCAGAAAAACAGTTCCCTTGCCCATACAAAGCTAGCAACATCTGTAGTATCGGCTTGAATGTGTAATATAAACATTTATTCCTTTCAACAAACGGGCAATGGACTAAAGCCTCGCAAGTCTTAGCGGAGCCACCAAAGATTCTAAATCCTTCCTTATCACGTAGACAATCTCGACCACGGTATAACGTTACAATGACGACAACTAAGAAAAGGAATTATGTGTGAGCCTTATTTCACTCACGAACAAGAAATTCACGCCTCAACTAATTTCAATTAAAGAACTGTTTGAGCTTCCACAATGAAACCTTTTTGTGGTGGTTCGAGGTATATCATAATCTTTTTCTGTTGATGTTTTAATAATAAAGATTTTTACAATAACGTTTTGCAACCGGGTGTGATGGTACAATTATTTGCTTATAAGTTTATGTTATCTGTTGACGGTTGGGTGGTTTTGAAGAAAATATTTACGTGAACATATTTTTTACCGAGAATCTACTATAATGTAGTAAAAATATAAATATTCTAAGCATCTTTATATAAACATAACTAAAAGACATAAATATATATTGGCCGATGCATAATTCTTTTTTAAATTTATTACAATATATTTGTTTTGCAAATTGAGAATTTTTTTTTTTACATACTTACCTATCAAAATATGTGAAAAAATTTACACAAATTCGTTTAGCTCTTACGTGCATTGACTTCTCTTGCCAATTCGCGTAAATGTGGCTAAATATAAAAAGGAATAGTGTAGCTTTTCTAATCTTACCAAAGGCAACATAATCATATTTCATTATTGAGTTTGTCAATGCAATCTCCAGTTCATCTGTTGAAGAAGCGTTGCCGGATCCTGCCCGGGGGCGGTCGCGGCCTCTCTTACAAATATTTTGGAAATATTTCTCCAACTTGTCGGCGTTTTATCTACCGCTTCTTTCCGTTTAGTTGACTATTGCGTTTTGAACAGGCTCGGGACACCGCGACGTTTCCTTCATCACAACTGAATATAAAATTAAGTTTTAACTCAAATGCAATAGGGTTTGTTTTTCTTCGTAAAGATGAACTTACTTAAGATAGTTTAGAATGGAGAAAAAATTATTATCTAACAGCGAAATCTTACGAAAAGCTAAAAATGAATGCGCGCAAAAACACACGATCCCAACTCTGAGATCAGGGATGGCGCATTAGTATTAATTTATTAATATTGTTAATTTATTAATTTATGACCTCTATTTAGTGAACTATAAAAGGAAGGTTTTTATAGCTGAGATATGTTTTTGTGTTGTTGAATAGAACGTTACAATTTAGAAATAATAGGACTGAAAAAATATGCTTTTTATGTAGACATAAATAACAACACACTTCGTTCCTGGACCTTTTAAAGTAACTCAATGAAATTAAATAAAAGTTATAGTTTTTAAAATTAGGTACTTTACTTGACTTAGTCAGTGAAAAGTCATACATGTTTAATAATACGATGAAATAATATCTTTTACATATTCTTGAGATTGTTTTTGGGGTTACAGTACCTACTTACGTTGATCTATATTTTCTATTAATTTGTATGAAGCAGAAAAAAAGCATAGTTGAAAAGATAAGCACAAATTAAGAACTTCGAACGCACCGCACCCCTGCAACTTATCTACAATCTCGTGCCACGTAATTTGACACTTTTCTCTGACAAAGACCACATTTGCTCGACATAGACAGACAGACACGAACACGCAAAAAGCGAACTTCACAAAAAGCAATTAGCATTTTTTGCGTCTATTTCGTTCGAAATTAATATTTAGTGGAATCCGTGAAAAAAACCTTCCTAGCACGTGTTAACTAAGACTATTCGGATTGTAAACTATGTCTTATTTTTCATAATTAGCCCGTGAAGGTTTGAAGGAAGTTGAATTTTCGATCGGCCATTCTTGACAGTTAAATATGGCTAAATGAAGGAGGGTGGTCTAATTACCAATATTTTTACTTTCTCGTATACGTAGTATAGAGGAAGTCTTGTAATCGTCAAAAAATTTGACCTCGAGATTTTGACGTTTTGAACCTCCCTGAGTACAAAACCGTTTTTGGAATAATGTCTGTGTGTGTATATGTGTGTCTGTGTGTGTGTCTGTGCGTTAGCACGATAACTCGAGCATGCTCTAACTTATTGCAACCAAATTTAACATGCGCGTATGACATCAAAATATAAGGTTTCTATCAACTTTTGAGACGTTGATCACGAAAGTTAAGCAACAAGTGCGCGGTCAGTACTCGGATGGGTGACTAAAATTTAACATGCACGTATGACATCAAAATATAAGATTTCTATCAACTTTTGAGTCGTTTCCGGTATACGAGAAAGTCAAGGGGAGACCACTCCCGATTTTTTAATATAGATTCTGCATTTCCTAATATGCCAGTAATTTAAAAAAAAATCTGAGACTTACATTTTTTGACTTATTTAATTTTATTTTTTTTCCATAAATTACATCAATTTTGGCATAGGTTTGTAGCCGGCCGCCTGACACTAACCCTCCGTTGGAATGATGTCGTGAGTATTTTACTGACATCGCGTCCACCCAGGGGACACCCGTACCCTTGGAGTGACGGCATTCAGTCAGACCGACGGGTCAGAATGTCCCTCAGTCGGCTTTTAGAACACCCACAGTATGAGAAAGTTTAGCCCTATTCTAGTGAAAGGGAACTAAACCGGTAAAAACTTATTCATACCAAAGACTCAGACCAATAAGTTTAATTTATCAGTCGTTATGTATGTATGAGATTACCACGAAAAAAATGATATTTTACACTTACATTATTGATGCACGTGAAAACGTGAATACTAAAAAAATCGCAACACCAATCAATAGCGTAGCATCATCAATCAAAAGCGATGTACAAAAAATTTCCGATGTACAGAAAGATAAACAAATTGAATAAAAGGACCGTGTCCTGAGGCGACGTAGATCTTATCGTAATCCAACAGGAAGCGTATTGTCAAACACCAGATGCGAAATTCCTGAAACCGTTGTTCGATGGTGTAATTGTTGGAAATAATGGTGCACTTGTGGGCGTGGTCCGATTGTGCCGGGATAGCATTACGATAGGCGATCGGATGCCGGCACAGTTAGAAGAACTATTGTCCTAGTTTCGGAGATTCAGTGCTCGTACCTATATCGTATTTTTCTTTCAAAGCGGCTTCGCAATAGGAGCCTTTGACCTCTATTCAAGAAAGCTAAATTGCGTAAAAACCTTATTTTATTGTTGTGAAACTGACACAGAGCAAACAGTTAATAGCTGACTCATTGTCTCCGATATAATTTTTTATTTTTCTCTGCAAAAACTTATTTTTCTACTCGAGAAAAGCTCTCATCATTTATCGCGATTGTAAGTACGTGATGATACGATCCAAGTAGGAAATGAGCTTCAGACCCAATTCTCAACTACTGGCCGACCGTCTATCTTATCACTGTCAGAATGCAACCACTATATTCAATCTATCGTTATAGACATGCATGGAGTAGTTATATAGTCTCTGTAAAAATGCTTTGAAATACAGGTAGTAAATTCGTTAGGCACGTTTAAAAAAATGTTGAATGTAAAAAACTTTCATAAGATGCTAATAGCTGGCAGAATTAAATCTAGTCCTTCCACCAACCAACCCGAGCACAAATTCGTAACACCCAAGATTGAACAAGGACCTATGGATCTGAAACCGTTAGGTGAAGCACTAGCTGTTTCGGAGTCTGATTTAACTCGCCTCGATTACCACTATCGTTCTCTGTTTGCTGTTTGGCTAGTCTCATGCCAGGACGGAGCGCTCCTTCGGATAATATAGTTGTCAAGTTACCTACCGTTAGTTTCATAAATGTTTTAGAACAAGGAAACTTATAACTTGTACCTAGTGTACATTTGTCGCTTGATTCATTTTGTCACCAGCCGTTTGTAAGTGAAAAAATGTTGAAACATTGTATGCAAACTTAACTTAATCGCTGGGTGTTGGTGGAAATAAACTTGAGTTTGCATGCAGTCAACAGTTTCGAGTCACCCAGTCGATAGTTGCCGAAAACTGTGTAACCCATTCTTAATTCGCTTATCAAAATTACGTCAAATAGTTCTAATTCGATTTGTACAGCAACTTAGGCCCGTATTACAGAATGACACTCAGAAATCAATCATGTCTTGAGAATCGTTTGTCACTTTCTATCAAGCACAAAGTGATAGAGACCTACAACGCTCAAGTCGGCGTTGATTCTTGAGACTCATTCTATAATACGTGCTTAAATCTTGTTCTGAAATAGCGTATCTTGATACGTGACTAAACATTGACGTATTTTTACACCTTAAAAACTGAGTTCAGAAAATAATCTTTTATGGCTAAATAAAAGCGCTAAAAAGGAAGCAAGTAAAGCAATCCGAGCGGCAAATTGGTATCGAAAAGGATTCTCAAATGTTTTGGAAATAGCGCGGCTCGTTTAAGGGATTACGATCTGTTCTATCGGGAGCTCTTATTGTGGATTGTTTTTACAGCTTACGGGACCCTTCCGAACCCTTTGTCGGTTTTGCGAAGTTACCAGCGGCACAATGCTTCACGGTTCCTCGTAAACGATTCACTGTTGTTGAAAAGCTTCTGATGTGGAACCTACGTGTTTGTGAATAGCCATTGAGCTATTACTACAAGTAATAAATAAGTAATAGCTCAATGTGAATAGCCGTGTTTCTGTTTCATGCTCCTCTTGCATTCATTGGTTACTCAATGGGCTGTTTGAATCAAAGAGGTCTCTTCTAAGAAGCATTGGTGTTTTCCAGCCAACGTTTAGAGGTATAATTGTCGTTTTTTAGGGTTCCGTACCTCAAAAGGAAAAAACGGAACCCTTATAGGATCACTTTGTTGTCCGTCTGTCTGTCTGTCTGTCTGTCAAGACCCTTTATCTCAAGAACGCGTGGACGTATCAAGCTGAAATTCACATGGAATACTCAAGTCTATTGTCCCTTTAAGCTGTGAAAATATCAAACTTCTAAGCCAAGCCAATCAAAAGATACAGCCGATTATGTCGATATTTTCAACAAATTTCCGACACTCGCAAAGGAATCAAAACCTACAGGATACTTCCCGTAAACTCAGAATCTTGAAATTTGGCATGAAGCATTGTCATATAATGCAAATATAGGAAAAATTGCAAAATTCACATTTTTTTAGTTATATAATATAATAAAAATATTTTAATAAAATGAAACTTACTACCTTATTTCTCACGAACGAATAAAGGTATCAAATTGAAATTTATACCAAATACCTAGGTCTATTGTCCCTTTAAGCAGTGAAAAAATCAAACTTCTAAGTTAACGCGATCAAAAGATACAGCAGTTTATACCGACACCTTAGACGAATTCCCGTGGGAATCAAAACCTACAAGGTAATGATATCTAGTAAGTAATTAGATTTAATACGTCATAAATTGTAAACAGCTACGTTTGTACGGCGGAACCCTCGGTGTGCGAGTCCGACTCGCACTTGGCCGGTTTTTTTTTAAGTACGTGTCTTTTTGGCGTACTGAAATAGGTAATTATAAAGTTTTATACCTACCTCACGTCCCTGAAGAGATGTATTAACTTTGCAAAATGGTTTTTTAAGCTCTTACTAGACATATCTTACAAAGAAAGTTCTACTAAATATTATAAATACGAAAGTAACTCTGTCTGTCTGTCTGTTCTGCTTTCACGCTTACTACTGATCCGGTTTTGATGATATTTGTAGTGGAGATAGTTTGAGACCCTGAGAAACAGGCGCTAATATAACCAACATTGACGCGAGCGAAGCCGAGAGTGATCACTAGTACATAAGAAAGCTTAGTTTCTAAATTCTATATGAACTAATAGTTGTAAATTAAGTTATTAGGTACTAACACGTTGTATATTAAATATGCTGTTGTATATAAGTTATATACAAAAGCCGTATGCCTAACCATGTCGAAGAAATTAGAAATTCAATGAAAGATAAGATATTTTATAAATCTCTTAAAGCCAATAAGATATGAATTTGCTGTTTAACGTAATTTTTTTATTCCTATTTTTATTTGTTTGAAAAGGTTTGGAAAAAATTCTTTAAACACATTTTTAAGTAAATTTAATTAAGAAAAGCACAGCGTTATCAAGAATTTATTTGCAAGATTATGTTATAAAATATCCCGTACAAACTTCACACACTCATATATCGTTTCAAGCATTGTAAAGTGAACTCATTATGAGCTATTAGTGGGCGAGGGTGGAATTTCACGGAAGCATGCCAAAGTTGCCTGCTCACTGTGAAAGATTTTGTGAAAATTCGCACTAGTACTATAATGCAATTTAGCATACGGCTCCTAGATGTAGGATATTTTAAGCATTTGTAAATTTGTAATTAATAATGACATATTTTCTACCTTCACACAAATTATCTGGCTTAAATTAAGTGTCATTAAGAACTTGTAGTGTTTTCCCCCAAGTTCTTGTTGTAAAAACACGTGTTGAGAGACTCCATTTTTAATCCAAATCAACCGTACAATTTTTGTTACTTTAATTAAATTTTCACTTGACATTGGCAAAATGCGTACGCTTAATGCGACGCGACGTCAATAATTAAGAATAGAATAGAAAAGAATAGAACTTGTATTATTGGATACTATACATAATAAACAACGGAAAAATATACATAATAAATTAGATATTTTTATAAATACACTCAAATAAACACATAAACGACCATCACTCGTTATCATCCTACAAACATTTGTTTCCATATTTGAACCCGGACCACTTGACGTGTCATTTGACGAACGCACGAACACTAGACAATGGAGGTGGTTAATTTTTTTTGTTCTGAATATAAATGTTTTTTTTTTAATACTTAATACGCTTAGCTTAGCTCTAGATAAAGTTGGAAGCACTGGAAAAAGACGACACGAAATTTTAGTGAGACATCGCAGATTCATAGATGCGTCAGATTTATTTCACATATTTATATATTTAATGATATAATTTTATGATTAAGTTAGTTACAACCCCATTATAGCAGTGTTGCGAAAGTCTATACAAAATACCTAGGTAATGGATTTTTAAATTCAATAATAAATCCTTCATTTCATAATCCATTATTTCATAATAATACATTGATTACTACATTTTACTGACTTGCCTTCTAGAATTAGCATACACACAAAAGCTTCAGTTCAGATGTTGGTTCAGACTTTATAAAAAGAAACTATAAATATTTTTCTAAGCATGAAATATGACAAATTTAATATATTCAACGCCCTCAGACTTTCCGACAATAGCACCATAAGTCACACTGAATATACATTCCAATTTTGAAACTAATAAAAAATGGATTCTTTTTAGCATAACCCACTCAAAATAGCCGGAAGCCATGTGTGCACAAATATTTAAAAGTGGTTTGCCTACGGACAGATTTTTTGTGAAAAAAAAAGAAAAACTTTTTTGTCCTTGCCCTGAATTTATTTAATGGTTACTAAGTATTAGAGTTGGACCCTTTTTCGTTTGACATGCTATATTGTGGCCCCAAAAAGATTAGCGATGGTATTGTCAACCATTTTTTGAGGGCCACGAGAATTTTTTTGTTGAAATCCGTGACAAGGATATTAATAAATAAATGGGCGTAGACGAAAAAATGATTTCGTATTAATGTTTTTACAACAGTAATTTAATTCGCTTGAGTTGCCTATTGATAATAATATTTCTAAAATATGCATGAATTTATATGTACTCTTTATTGCACTTGAAAACAGTATGACAATTTAAACAATAGTACATAGTTTGCAAGAGCGGACTTATCCCTAAAAGAGATCTTTTCCAGTCAACCCATGGATGCAGGCGATACAAAATGCAAGAGTAAAGAAAAAAACATGGATTATTTAAAATACCAATTTCCAGACTAATAAACAAAAATATAAATACATATCAGAAATATATCTATATATACATTTAGATAATATAAAATAGTAATATAATTATAAAACTAAATATATAATATACTATACGTAAATATTGACAAACTGATAGATTACACTTGTCGTAATGATGACTCTCAGGAGATTTGTGCCAAAAAGTGCTTTTTTAGTCTATTTTTGAAAGAAGTAATTTAGTGGAATTTGAAATTGCTATCTAGGATATTAATATGTTGCAGCGATAAATTATCCGCATCATAGTCGATGAAGATGTGAGGAACAATCTCTTGCCATTACCTCTATAATTACGTTGCGATTTTGCATCATTAAGTGCGTTCTATGATCTAAAAGCTTTTTCTCTAATCCCCCTTCTATCTTCTTTCTTGGGACCTCGCGTGAATAATTCAATATATTTTTCTCAAAGATAACAACACTTCAATTGTCAAGAAATGTGTCTTATTGATGATGGTCTGCAGGCACGATTTGGCACTATCGTTTCAATATAACAATACATTCCGAAGGCCCAGTATTCGCCTACCAAGTGTGTCCTATAAATAATACATTATACACCTCATTGTTAACAAACTCAATGCAAAGCTTTAAGGGTGGATGATCTCTTAAAATAACAAGTGTTTGCTTCAATGATTATCAACAATGCAGAGACCTTTAGCTGCCCTATGAAAGCCTTCCTATAAATCAGATACAAAATCTTAGAGTATCCATTCGAAATTTTGCTCTACGACTATTGAATGTAGCTCTATATTTGAACAGCTAAAGCTTTCCAAATTATTAGAATAGTTTCAGTTTATTCTCGACTGTAAGTAAGAGAAATTAAGTCTTATATTTGTACTTTTGTGAACTTCAATATCAGTTTTTAAATAAAATGTGCGTGAAACATCACGACCAACTTGGTTCACCAACACAATGCAACATTCATCTATTGATATTTCGCATTTAAATGGTTTTACACATTCATAATATAAGTTACGGTAAATAGGACATATTGTGTGATGTTTTTATTTGTTCCGAAGATATTGTATGAAAATAATGCATTTAATTCTGTTTCAATATTTAGTCGATCTGTTTTGAGAGCACTTTGGGTAATATAATAACCGTAATAAGGTATTAGAGTTTGAAGCGGGATATCGATTTGTTTAAGAGCTTAATCTGCAGATAAAGCTATTGAAAAGATAAGTAGGTACAGCAAATTAGCGGTTCCAACTTGGTTTTCTACTGCTTTTACGGAGTTTTGTAGTTGAAGCAATTCTGGATGTTTCATAAGAAGTCTGAGATGAGAAAAGTACCTAGTGTGGTGCACTTTTTCTCTTGCACTAGCTCTCTTAACATGTGGACTTGACTTTCACACCAAATGTTATAGGAAAGAGTCATTATGCTAGAATTTTTTATAGTAAAATCCTTGGTGACAAATGTATTCAGACTACGATTGTCGCTTACTCTTTACATCTTTGTTTATACAATAATACGCGTCTTGCAAAAATAGATTATGGTTCTGTAAGAAATCATCAGTCCACATGAATGATGCAACGAGAAAGACTAAAATATTAATTTTCAGTTTAACTTTTCTTTTATTCTAAGTGCTTTTGCTATTTTAATTAATGGGAATATCTACATCAAAATATCTGTTCTATATCTACTAATCGAAATAGATTCAAAATTTACAAAATTACTGCGGCCTTTTCACCACTAAAACTATTCAATTAAACACGTCCAGGTGTAGTCAACGCCCCATATAATTAATTATACTTAAAATCGCAAACATCATCTCATGATTATTTCAAGAGCAAATGGCTCTCTGGATCGTCTCCGCCCAGGGTTCACTTCCCGAACAAGGCACGCCCTTCAACAGAATAACGAAAAAATAAAAATTCGTATCTTTCATTTATTGATTGCAATAAAATAAAGATACGATGTCATTGAATTTATCGATTTGTGAATTAGCAGAAAGTATGAACAAAAATAAAATGAAAAAAGCAACACTTTCTATTTTGTAAGCATAAACTTAGTTTAAATTAGCAGATGAATGAAACTTACAATGGTTATTGCAAATCTCTACAACTAATTCATCTCTAATAATTACTATTTTACTGACTAATTAATTATTATTATTTCTTATAGATTACCGTATACTCGTATGTTCAAAAAATCTTTGTTAAAGATCACATCAGTAGTGCGTATACGAGCAAGCAAAATTGAAATAAAATAGAAAACTTATGCATTTGTTAACTTAACTATTTAATTTTGCCATTAATGCCAAGATCTTTTTTCTAGTTCGACCATAATTTCTTACGACACCCAACAATGACGCAGCATTTGAGCAAAATTAGCAGCCGTTTTGTCGGTACTTCTAGCAAGGTCTCGTGAGCGCCACTCCGCCCTAGGTTTCGAGTGCTCCGCCCTATCACGCCCGGCGTGTGAAAGCGGCCGGCTTTTATTGTAAAGCTTTGTTACATGAAAGCGATAAGTGTGCTTCAACGCTAAAGGAGTTTCTCTGTATTTTTTTTCTAAGAATTCACTGTTTTATTGTCAGCTGTCTTTGGCACTGGGCAGCTAAGAAAACGGGACGGTAATGTTAAAATCTCAAAATCTTCCAAATTATTTTGCTAGCTTAATGAAATAGAGACAATATAGTTTCTACTTAAATAAGCTAGGTAAAATATTTTTAAAACAGTCCATTTTTAGAAAAAAAAAAACGATCAACATGCTTTTATGATTAATTCTACTTTTTTCATCAAACGCTAATTCATTAACTATGCTAACGTGTTTTCATAATTGGCAGCTAAATAAATATTCTGCAGCTGCCCTATAACAAATTGGTGTCGTTCCTAGAAGTGTTCTGTTCCGGGGCCGCCCCGCCCTATCACGCCTGAATAAAACCGTGCCTCGTCCGTGGGCGGAACGGAACAACTTTAGGCTCGACACGTAAATTGTTTGGTCAAGATTGGCTTTCTTTGTTGATTTAATAGAATTTTGTTAATTGTATCCTCGCCTACTTTTGATTTTTTGAAATATATTTTTTGTTATTTGTAACCGGACTGCTGTGATGATTTTGAGTGTAACATTGTCCTGTTGACTTATGTTTATTTCCTTACTGAAGCATTGTAACTTTTTTGGGTTTGGTCGACTGCATGACCCATCTTATCTTATGATGGGGCCGTGAGTTTCCTCACGGTGCACTTCAACCCAGCGGGATCTTTTATGTCTCACCTTTCCCTTTACTCTTGCTGCTCCTTAAATATGTAGGCCATCAGCCTTACAATATCCATGGGTTTGAAGACTCTGTAGTCCTCTACCTTGGGTAGGCCATTCCCAGGATATTCATTCTAATCCTGGCTATGGAAACGCAGTCACATAGTAAGTGTTCCATGGATTTCCGGTCGTGTCCAAATGCTCTGCAATTCGATGTTGTCGAAATTTGCATTTTGTTGAGCATGTGGTTTGTGGCATAGTGCATGACCCATATTGCCATATGTGGATTTGGGTGTGACTAAGGCTCTGCTCAACTCCTCATTGGACTACGAGCGTGATCGTATGTATGTAAATGTTGGTATACGTGACTATTTGTGACGTTCAAATCCACTCAATACTATTCAGCGGAGTCTACACTTTATGTGTATGTCGTAGCCCAATAATTAGTCAGATCATGAAATGCTTGGGCATATCGCCTACCTACCGATCGCACAGATACGTAGATTAGACTCTCCCACAGTCCACTCCGCTTAGTCATAGAGGAAATAACCTTGAACCTACTGATCACTCCTGACCACTATTTTTAGACAATGTGCTAGTCGACCAGTGGTCGAGATAGGTTTTTGTATTAGATTTTTCCGGCCGTGTGCCTGCCTGACACCAACTCTCCTTGGGAACAACTGCTATATCTTTCCACAGCACCCGGGACCACCAGCTCAACGTGCCATCCACAGATTTAATAATTGATATATGTGTGGGTTCGTCATCCCTACTAAGAACGCACGACCGTCGGCGTCGGCACTATCGACCTCCTCAAGATACTAATCAATTGTGTAAATAATGAATGATTTGCAAATCATTACATCTGTAACTTATATATAGTTGTACAATGTACTTGATAAACTGAATATATATAATGATGCATGATAACAAATATGGTGAATTTCATTTATTACGACCTTGGTTGTTTAGCTATAGCAACGTTAAATCTAAGTCCCTTGAATTTAAAACATACTATAGTACAAAATTCATGTGGTTATAGCGACTTTGGATATAACGGGTGTAGCGATTGTTTTTCACTAGTCATTTGTAAAAAAATCCTAGAAATCTAATGCAGATATTGCGACCGGAGTCTGCCGCCAAAGAGACAAATATTTATTTCTTTCACAAACATTTCTTATCTTTTGTTTACTGATGGTCAGAAGCTGTGGATGCCTATATACCTATTATGACCTTTAACTTTGCTTGTAATGACTTCGGGATTTATCGGCAAAATTAGAGTAGTCCCTTCATCGTCGTTATACGCGAAATCCACTGTATTTGTACGATTAAATATAAGTTTAGCATAAATTACATGCAACCGTACATTTATATATGTCTTTCCATTTCATGACTGACATAAAAAAAGGTGTTAAGATCACTTAACAGAACTGAGGGAACAGTCAAGCCCTGACAGGACACTACAATTACTGTTAAACACAAATCACTCAAAATACTGACATGCGTGTATTATTAACACGAGTAGGGTTGCCGAAGGTTGCCAACTTCACGTTTTTTTCGTCTTCATATTATTTTTGTTCTGTGGTATTTAATTATGCTTTCAATAAGTACATATTCTAGACACTTTTAACTGAAGCACTAAATTAGCAGTAAGGAAAATGATCGTCTATTCTAGTAGAGTACTATTATTATGACTACGATTAGACTAACTTTTCGTAATTTTGCTTCTTTAAATAAAAATACGAAAAGTTACTCAAGTATCCCCAGTTTGCAATATTTTATTAAGTTCAACGGGGTAGAGATTCTTAAAAAATCATTTTATGACTTTTGTTTACCATTAGTACGAAGGTCGCGTTGGATGCTGTGTCAGGGTGTTAGTCTGGGCAGCAAGGATATGATGATAGGAGCTATCCTGGCAGGCGGCAGTAAAGGGATAATGCTGAGATTCGCCTCTTTAGTATTCTTGTTAATTCTCTGTTTATTATTAGCCTTTTAAATTAAACAGTTTTGAATTCTTATGAATATAAATTTTTCTGGCAGCCCTAACGCATTCGCGTACAAGAACGGCCACAATTTTTTTTACCGATATTCTTTTTCTTTGTCCGAAACAATAAAGGTTTAGTGGCGTTATCTACAACATCTCGAGCACCGAAGGACCGAGATATTATCAGGGTGAGGCCTAAAGAAGGACCCAGCAGACAATGCGAAAACACGTGGACCGCTATTCCCCTCAGACAAATTGAGTATTATACCAGTTTTTATATGCCATAAACGCATTGTTTCTGTTTGATCGTGAATACTGAACACAATAAGTGGTCGGTTATGAATAAGAAACTCGTGAGATTTACTGCATGGTTATTAAATTTCACTCTTTAAAATGAATGGGTGAATCTACTTTGTTATCTGCTGGAGTGGTCAAATGTTAACAATAAGAGGTTTATTGTTTTTTTTATAAACCACACTATAAAAACCAATAAATACTTTGATTTAACAAACCAATTAGCAAAAAATGGCCACATTATTGGTGTATGTAGTTGAGACAGTCTTGAGGTGTAGCTAGCTAAATCTCTTCACACATGGTTAAAAGATCTTGGCCTGTCTAGAACTTCGTGTGTATCTAAAGCGTCTCTCGCGAAATCTTACCTACTATGGATTGGGCAGAGACAAGACAGGTAGTAGAAGTGAGTGTTGTTGGTGAGGCAATGCTCCTGGATGCCCTTTTTGCAACACTATGGACCCGCACGGAGAATCTATGGAAAGCTAAGAATCTTCGTCGCATGTCTAAAGGTCTCGCCACACAGCCGGCGGGACGCGACGTCAGCGGGACGCGAGTGTTTGTAATATATTGAACTGTATGAGAGAGGTCACACAGCGGCATTGATGCCGACGTCGCGTCCCGCCGGCTGTGTGGCGAGACCTTAATAAATATATCTCGCGGCGTTACCCTCGTAGATGAGATTCCCGCATAAAATAGTTTAATGTATTCTCTTACAAGAACACTAACCACGATATAATGTTCTATATTTCAATCTTAGCTACCAATGTACCAGACTTCCAAATCTGGAACCATTGTTACGTGATTGATGGACAAACATCCAAATCAAACAAGGGGCGTAATTGGAGGTAAAGTAGGGATCAATTTTGGAGTTTATTTTGCTTAGAACAAGACTCTGATTAAAATCATGCAACAAAATTCTTTCAAGCAAAAGATTCACAACACGTGTCTGAAATGAAAACTAAATACAATAGTATAAATTGATTTTTTTCGCTTAAATGAACTCTTTGAAGTCACATTATAAGCTTCATTGTCACATTTAAAGGTGTTCAAGACGTTATAGCGGAGTCATTATAGCTAATGCATATCTTTAAGATGATATTTTCACGGTAAATGGAGCTAGTGCAAAGGATTCGTCGAAGCGGCAGACGTTTATTTTTTGTCCGCTTATTATATTGATGTTATTGGATTCATTGTCGTATTAGGCTCTTGATGTTTTCGCTAAACGATCCAAATATATGGTGCTCTAAAAACATTATACCTGGAGCTACAGACACATTTGTTGCAATACTGTAAATAAAATATGATTTCTTTATATTGATACCAATACCTATATCTTATCACCTCTGTTTGTATCATATTTTTATTATTTCTAGTTATTATAAAAGGAAAGAATTTTACAAAGAGTTTATCTTCAAACTATATTTGGAGAGTTAACACTACATAGGTACACCTAACAGTAAACAATCATACATTTGTGTCAGCCGAAATATTTAGGTAATCAGTAGTTTACAAAGAGCGCAAAATGAATGTAAAATTTTAAAAATAATAATCAATCAAAACCATATTATTATAAAAAAACATGAATGAATAATAATGTTCTTAATCGTTTTCAGTCTTTAAATAATTAAATCTCATAACATTTTAGATGAAAACTAAGTTCAAAATAAAACAGCATGTATACATGAATTCTTGTCGCAGTCAACTACAAATCAATGGTTGACAAAGGACCATATAATAGACCTTTTAGTGCAGTCGAAATCGAGACAAATTCACTTAAAACCGTGTCCTAATGTGTTTGTGAGGCCAACCGATAAAATATCACTGAATTATCTATTATTATATGGAGCAAAAAAACTGTGAATGGAGAAATATTAAATTTTATTTCTTCCCTCATATGGATAGTTAGGTAGGAATGGAACAGTATTATGTAATAAGATTGTTCCTATAGCTTACCTATTGTTATAGCTAAGGGTTTCCCAAACGTACCTACTTATGTGCATATAAATTTCTAAACTGTTATTATGATGTTGGCTGTAATTTTTTAAGGAAACGTACTTGACGCCGTCTTGGTGGAGTGGTCAGTATAGCTGCCTACACATCAAGCAGTCCGGGTTCGAATCCTGGTAGCGGCAAATATTTGTGTGACGAACACGAATATTTGTTTGCGAGTCATGTGGTTGTTTATATATTTATTTAAGTTTATTTATAAAATATCCAAAATTATTACGTTTATTTAAAAAAATGTTTGGGCTAGATAATTGGTGTGAGCGTGGAAGTATATTATTATTATTATTACTTAGGTAATTGACCTAAAGACTAGTATTATAAAGTAGAGATGTGACATTGTGTACAACGGAATCACATGAAATATTTCCGCAAACCTCATTCTTTATCGGAACACACAAATTAGGTTAGAACCTTACCTACATTGTTGATGTCCCCCGAACCATGCGCACAAAGCGATCTGCTATTTATAATGGCAACAGGTTAGAAGTGGAACTCGTTGCCTATTCTCTGAACGTTAGGTAGGTATAGCGTAAGTGCCTTTAAGACTAGAGTGAATAGACATAATAGGTGATCACAACATAAATAATAATAAGTGTAATACCAGGAACTATGTTGCACATACCCTGATCACAATTTATTTGGGTCGGTACGATATATTACCAAACTGCTATAGGTTAGCATAGTTTTACGGCCGACTGAATGCATGACACCAACCTTCCTTGCTGTTGTGAGTGGTATGCTAACATCACACGAGTAACCCCTTGGTACAATGGTCTGCACTGGCTTAAGGATCTCAAGAAGGACCATCACCTTTTACCACACCCACGGTTGAAGAATGAGAAGAGGTAGTTTTTCCGTGACCAGGATCTAGCCGGCAGTTGTTCTGTATTCTGAGGCGGCAGTGATTGGTTACCATTGATATAGGAAACTGTAGATAGGCATTGTGAAAGTGAAAGAGCATTACTAACACGTAATATTAGAACGAGATAGATAGACGAGACCATTTCACGTACATGCAGGCAGCCTATGTCGGCCTGTCAGTCACGTAGAAAAGACAGCAACTGTCAGACTGCAGAACTATTTTTCACGCACACATGCGCAATACTCGCACGTTAGTGATTTTTTTTGGTCTCGCTCTAGTTGATTCGTTGCCAATCTATAAACGTCAGTAATTATAAATCTATGTTTGCTACATATACCTACTCGTATGATTTAATTTTTGTGTTAAATATAAAAAACGACGAACTGGCTCATGTTTCTCTCGCCCAAGAAATAATTATGCGATGCAGTGCAGGAGCAATGTTTAGACGTTATAGACATTTTTGGCTTTTATTTCCCTGGCGTAAAGGTGCAAGTTGTAAAACTGGCTACTTTCAAATATTGGGTAGCACTAATTATAATTAATGTTATGGCAAAATATTTAAGTGAGATGATGGCAGCCAGCCAGGCGGACTTAAAACAAGTCTTGTCACATTGGTCCAACCCGACATCGATGAACCAGGATACCACAAAGGCTAAAGAATTTTATGGTGTGGACTGTAGAAAGATTTTCGATGTAAATGCATTTATTATAAATAAGTATCACCGAATGGTTAACCATTTAACTAATCTTATACCCTACATCTGCTTACAAGCTGAGAAAACATTCTTTGACATCGTTTCACGTCAAAATCCGCGTTCCGCCTAATATAACCCGAGGACTTCAATGTAATTATTGTCAAATGCCATACACGAGCATATTCTGGTACGCTCCAACAGATTTCTGCGCAAAATATAAAAATTATTTACGCTCAATGCTCGTAACTGAATAGGCGGAGAATAAAATCTTTTGGAGGCTAAACTGGTTCACAAAGGACACGGGATAAAGAATCATATTTATTTCATAATAAATGACAATTATCGTAAATTGATTTCCTCGGCGACAATACTAGGCGCAGCTAACCAAACATTGGCCAGAAAGGACCCCATCATTGTTGAGAATTGGAGAAAAAATTCGAAGTTACCTTTAGACGATGACGATACAAGAATGGTCGATGTTTATTGTGCTACGGGCAACAAATATTATGTATGAATTTAGATATTATATTGTCGGAGTCAACGCGGCTATATGTGTAGGATAAATAAATAAGCATCGTTAAGGTTTATTGAGATAATATTTTGAGATTCTTATGATTTGAATAGCTTGTTGAAGAGCTCGAATTTCGATAAAATACCTTTATTGTTAATCGAAAACGATTACAGTCTTTTTTGCGTTTTTAATTAATAATTCACTATCGACATTGATACAACAGCAATTCCATCTAGAGTATGTTACAGAAGAAACCCGAAGACAATGAATTTACATTTTTTTAAACGTGATTTATGAAGCGGCCAATGAAAATGCCAAAGAATGAAAAATTGAGCGAAGTAATTTTGCGATTGGTAATCTTAAGAGGTTAAGTACGACTATTACGTCTCCATACAAATTAAGGAAACGTTTGCCTAGCCCTTTTTATTATCGTTTTTTTATGATACTAGTGGTCGCCCGTGGCATCGCTCGCGTTGATGTCTGTTATTATGTAGACTTCTACAATAAATGAACTATCCAACCCAAACCAGTAGTTCCTGAGATTAGCGCCTTCAATCAAACAAACTTTTCAGCTTTATATTAGTATAGATTAGAATGTTTTTAATAAAAAAGAAAAAAAATTGTCTGTACGATTACCTTTTTTAAAAATTCGACAAGGAATTTCACTAGGCAACTGTTTCAATTTACTTGTCTAATGGTACTTACTCCCTAACCATGAAAGCAGCGTTGATACTTAAGTACCTTTTTCTTCTACTTTCTACGTCCCAATTTATTTGGGACATATTGTCACACTGCTATATAGGCTATGGCATAGTGTTATGGCCGGCTATCTGCCTGACAGCAACTCTCGTTGAGAATTCTGTTGTGGATGGTTTCGACATAGCGAGAATGACCCTTTGGTGCGTTAGTATGCTCAGGGTTCATATTCTCCCTAAGTCGACTTTTACGGCATCTATTCGTGACCAGAAGTTACACCATCGAAAATTTTGTGTAAATAGCAGAGAATGAAATGAAAAAGCTCTTTATTTAAATGGACTTTGCTAAGTATTTTTAAATCGTCAATAGCCCTACTCTTTCGGGACGTAATAATTACTTTACTTAAATACTTATTATTCTATGCTAAGATCGAGAAGAAATGGCAAAAGAAACCACGCAGCTTGGTAATGATTTCAAAACATCATTACAGTCAATAGATATATTAATATGAATAAATTACAATTTTAAATGCATAAAGTTTGTAAAGATTCTACTCCCACACATTTGGATCATTTAAATAAGGGTACAAACCCCACCAAAAAATAGTAGGTAAGTACATTGCTCACCAAAATGGATACGTTGCTCACCAAAAACAACTTTTGGTGAGAATTTACAGCTTTTAAATAATAATTTACCTTGTAATAAGTTTTCTTTTATGTAATTTTGTTTTTACTTTGTTTTTTAATTTATTAATAGGCTAATCTCTAATAATCTTCGGAAGCTTATTGTAAAAACGAATACATTGGCCCACAAGCGAATTGTTTATTCTGTGGAAGAAAATGGTTTTCCATTATCCAAGACTTTAGTAAGTACCATAAACGAGTTTTAAGTCCTGGTCAACAACTACAGGAAATCAATAAAGCCAGAGCGAGGTACAGTAAGGATTTTAAGTCTCACCCATGTTTACTAATAGTTTCCGAAAAATAACAATGTTCGAATAAAGGTGTTTTCTAGAAAAGACGTCAACATAAATAGGGTAAAGGCGGGATAGATGCCCCAGTAGGATAGATGCCTCATTTTCAAAAAGCCTAACTTCCCAAACTCACAACTAAGAAACAATAGCATAACTAAAAGCCGCAGTCACCCCGCACTTCAGTTAGCCACGGGCCGTCGTGGCTTGAGGATGCGTTTCGTTCGTGTGTGAATTCTTCTCCGCGGCGAAGTTAACAAACACGTCAAAGTTTTAAAGGTTAGTATTTGCTGTTGTATAACTTTATAATTAGTTATTAATTCTATTATATTTTTTATTACGTCAATATACTGATTCATCAAGTATGCATCTAGATGGAAAAGGTTGCTCATTTGTTTTTTATTTATTGAAAAAAATTCTTGGGCATCTATCCCTATCAAAAAGGATAGTTGCCCTGATTTTTCGACGTATAGGTGCCCCTTGGGGCATCTATCCTTCCGTGCACCATGTATATGTGAGGTTTCAGTGTAGGTAGATATATTTTGAACATATTCTGTGTTCTGTTATATTTTGTGTTGACGTATATTTATATTTTTACTGGTTGTAGCAGAATCATGCCACGAAAGTATAAAAGAAAGGAAGGAGTGCGAGCTCGAGTATGTTCTTGGACTTCAGAACAATTGCAGTCGGCTTTTGAGGAAATGGACAGAAATACCATGGGGATAAACGAAATATCCCGACAGTTTGGTATTCCATCAAGAACATTGCGAAGACGTTATGCTGCTAAAAATACAACGAAGCAAACACTAGGTATTGTATTAAGGGTCATGTTATACAAGATATTACATAATAATTAATATTTTATACCAAGAATTTTATTGTTATTATTTTATTTGATCTCATATGATAATTCTATTCTAACGATGACAATTAAACGATTTAAGAATCTGCAAAATGCTTTTTATTATTATGACCGCGTTTCTAGGAGACAATTTCTATTTTAGGAATAGCCTTCTACTGCTAAAACACCAATTGTCCTCAAAATATAATTAACTTTGGTTGATTTTTTTGTTTATACAGTATGAAGGGCTTCTATCCCGTGCCGCAGGCATCTATCATTCATAGTATTTTCAAGGTGGGGCAACTATCCATACCGGTAGGCATCTATCCTCAACAAAGGAGTTCTATAAAAAGCTAAAATCTGCAAAATCTGGAACTCATAGGTTCAAAAAAACAAATCACAGTTAAACATAAAGGATTAAAGTAGATAAATTCATAGACATTATTTATATAAAACTAATATTTTTAAAATTAGGAGCATATTTGAAAAAGTGAGGCATCTATACCGCCTTTACCCTATTTCGTATCCCGTGACAACATTCTTGTTGCAGCAAAAAAATATTTGAGTGCTGAATAAGCATAAAGTGTTGGTACCTTTCGCTGATCACGCTCGTGCTGAGATTTTAAAAAAATAAACAGAATGACTTCAATAAATCGTGATTGCGATTGTAAGGCTGTGGTGGTGGCCGCCTCCCGCGGTGTGTTCGTGGACTTGCTAACATACTCGCCAAATTTTGAGATAAGGTGTGGTTTCATTAAAACGACATCTTCATAGAGACTGCACAAAATTGAAAGAATATGTAACGCGTGTGTATTTTTTTTTTTATAAAAAGTCAAGCAGGTGACTCCATTCCACCTGATGTTAAGCAGAGGTGGAGTCCACATGCGAAGATAACTGGTGCGAAAGATAAATCGCCGCGCTAGCCACCTTCGCCTTGCCGACCTGCAAGGTGCTTCTTCACGTCTTGTTTAAATGACCCAGGATTGTAGGAAGGAGGGTATATCATTTTTTAAATATTTTATAAGTATATAGTTTTTTTATGTTGTTTATATGACGAGGTAACGATTCTTTGTAGTTCTCGGTTTTACTAAAGTAAATATACAACGATTGCTTTAGAGTGTCTTTGCACAGACCATCACCACGGTATAAGTATAATAGTTAATTAAGGAAAACCTGTAATAGGCCTTACTTTTGGAATTGTGCACAGTATAATGTAGGTAATCTCAGTAAAACGCTGTTGGTTTTCTAAGAAAATAAATAAGTAAATAAACGCTATTAAAGAATATTCTTGTTCCTCTTGGATTTTACAGAGCTGCAAGAATTTAATTTAGAATTAAGTATATATTAGCAAGTTTTTAAACAACATTAATAAAAGAAGCAAGCGGTTTTTATGGATAATATAAGGTTACCGCTAAAGATTTGATTTAAATCTTTGGTTGCCTGCTACATCGTAGGCTTGAGTCACTCATTATCAAATGTATTTAAATATTAGTGGAGACATTAGAGACACGTCCTTTCCTCTGTTTATTTACACTAACTACGTCTCACACTGTAAATAAGTTATAATTTGTTTGTGGACTTTTTTACGGGGCGTAATACTGTGGTTTCGGACACTCCTCCTAAATTATACCAATAATAATCCTATTTGAATAACCAATTTATTAATGCAAATAATCACGTTTTTAAACTGGCGACGTGATAGACTACATGTTACCTAAAATAATATTTATTGTATTCGTGGCGTTGTCCTGCAACGAAACTGCACCTTAACAACGCTTATTGTGTTCACGTCTAGCAGGAAAAAGCTAACTGTCCCAACGGAGTCATTGTTTCGTTCATTCGTAAGGCAAATATTGGGCCAAGCTTATTCAGGGCGTTTGCAAACACTGCCCAACTGGGTGGCAAGCAACAATGCGCTTCTCAGAAACTCCGTGACAACACTCCAAATATAGTGATTATGCCCTAATTGTCTGCAACCACCTGCATTTTTATTTAGTCTTACACGGGAACAACGTACTTGACAATCATTCTGTCTGTGTTTAATTGATGGCCACTTTTGTTAAATCGCGAACATGGGATGGAAATGTGCGATATTGTGGCGACACAGATGTGAAACAGATTGCTTTTGTGTTAAATAGCGGGACGTTTGTTTATACGCTTTATGAAAGAGGAGCTATAACGAGTAGAAACTAACATTCCAGTGAGCCTTTTTTTTGTTGTCGGGGAGGTCAAATGCATTTACGCATCGTCCCTGCGGGGTGGTGCCAACCACAGGGGATATGTAGGACTCAAGGTAAAGGCGTACCCTCCATACCCACCAAACATCCTCCCCAACCTGACCTCCAATGCTCTATTACGGGACGGCTCGGGATCTGCGCGCTCACGTGCACCGTGACCACGCCACCTGTCAAGGCACTCCTTGTGCACTAATTGGTGGCCACCAGCCCACAGGAGCTACCGACTAACGCCAGCTCCTGTGGGCTGCTGGCCAACGCCGGCCTTATAGGCCGCCTCCTCACCGACGGCTGCTCGACCTGGCGCGTCCTCCACAACAAGGACACCGGGAGCAGCCATCGGACCGCACCAGGGGGACTTTGGGCGCGGTCGTGGCCCTAAAAAGGGCCGTCCGGAACTAGCAACAAAAACAAAAAACAACTGTGACTTCGAATGCCAAGGCGACACACTTGACATCAAAAGCCACACACCCGCCGAGAAAGTTTCCTAGCCCCGTTACCAGGGTCCGCCACGAGGAGGCTTCCGGACGTGGCCTAACACTCTAAACTCAGAAGTCCGGAAAAATTCGCAATTCAGAAATTTCAGTCACGTAAATTTGTTTTTTGAAAATAGGAATAAGTAAGGTGTCAGGCTGGTACCATACAAATGTTGTTGCATAATAATTACTTACATTCTTGACATTTTCAAATTTCGTATGATGGTCTAGACTAGGAAGAGCTGGCAATTGTCTTTTTACGGACTTTTGGCGGTTCTTCCGGTAAATACATAGTCTAGCTGCAAATGCAGTTTAAACTATCAGACGACTTACCAATGTCAACACGGCCACTCTATCCGTGCTGAACGTCCACAAAAATCCTCCTTATTATTTCTGTGTAAACGTCAGATTTTACCGTTACACAAGAACGTCAGATTTAGTACCATTACACGCTGTTACACGATAGATTTTAAAAAATTTCGGTTTTTCGACTAAAATGATCTTACAAGTCTACCTACAATAAACATTCATGGCGCTGTAGTAACACTTATTTGTGCATTAACGTAATTTTTACGCTTAGTTCGTAAGCTTCGCTTCTTTCATCTCTGATCACGTCACAAAACGCCTGTGTCACCTAACGCGCGGTACAGCGCTAGCAGCACTTAGACTTACACGTGTAAGGATATTGTTGGGAAAACAAAAAGGTTAAATATCGATAAAAACGACAAGACTTTGATATGAGGGAATTTCTTGCATCGTAAAACAAAACAATAATATAATAAAATTTTAATAAATGAACGTAACAAAAACAAAGTTTAAAGTCAAAGTCAAAATATTATTTATTCATTTCGGTAGAATTTTATACACAAATTACATAATTAAACATTTACAATGAAAAATAGAACTTTGTGATAAATGGCATCTTCTCTTACAATTTACTCAATAGGAAATAACAATCGTTCATATTCATATGTCTCACAAGTTTACAATGGAGAATCGAGCAGATTTGATTATGACCATTCATACATATTTATCTAAATATTCCAGAACTTTATGCTTCTTATTGTGGTGCTTAATTTATGCCACGGAAGTTCAGTATATTGAGTCAAATACCAAAAACAAAATATCTGACATAACCTCGTTCAGAATATTTTGTTTTCGGTATTTGATCCGTTAAAAACTTTTGATACTTTCTTTTAACTAGTTACCTATTTTCAACACCGGAACTTATCATAATATCCTCGTAGTTTTGTTTCTTAAAGACTAGCTATCACCCGCAACTTTGTTCGCGTGGAATAGTTACCTACTTTGGACACCATTTTTTGGAAATTTCAAAAACACTAAACCAAATATTTTTTACAACCCCTTCCATATTGCCTTTTTTCGCGATAAAAGGCAACCTATGTCCTTTTCCAACGTCTAATCAATATTTCGACCAAACATCTACATCGTTTTGGTAGTTTTTGAGTTTCGTTACAAACAAAACATACAAATCTTTTCTTTTACGTTATTACTAGTGTAGGTTAATTTGTGAATGTTCCTAAAATTTCTTCGAGATTTGCTACTTTTTTTTCTAAAGATCTGGTTTTGTCTTGAAGTCTTTTTACTTCCTTCGTCTTTTTGGTCAATCGTAATTTCAGTTGATTTATTTGGCGCGTCATTTTTCGTTCTCTTGGGGTTAAACATTCTTCGTCGATACTTGTAGATGTTTTAGGGGAACTCTGAAATAGCCAGAAAAGATAAAGTTATCTAAAAAAAAGTTAGAATAATTATTATAATAGTATAGTCAACAAACAGTACATCAGGTTACTACGAAATACCAAATTTTGTCAATTGAATTTGCATTTAATATCTACTGATGAAAATAGATTAGAGCAAATCGTAATTTTATGGTAGCCAGCCAGAAATACTGTTGTCTGTACATTTTTTGTTAAAGTGTCATTTAAAAGTACCGTTGATCCCTGAAGTTCCAGTTCTATTGGTAAAGCTGGTTGAGGCTGTGTCTCGCTATTATTAACAGATGACGTCTGAAAAAGATAATATATATATTAGTATTTTCACTAACTCAAGGAAATGAAAGAATGAAGGTGGTTACCTACTTAATATTCTGTAAGTAAAGTACAGTAGAAACACCAATCTAAAGAAAAAGAAGAAAGTTAATTTGAAAATCTTACCAAAAGGGGTAAAAATAATGTAGGAACTGCTGAACTAAAAAGACGTCGTCGATTATTTTTCAATTCTTCGAAACAGTCAGGTGTGAAATGTCGTGAACATATGACACTATGTTTTGCAGGAAAGAACACATCTCTTCCAGTAGAATTCATCCAAATTTCTTTTTTTTCTATGTCATGAGGAAATCTAAAAAATAATATATTCTATAAGATATAAGCCTACTCACATCTGCACATCAAAGTCACAGTGTAATTGTAAGAATATTTTAATGCATAAAAAATTATATGTATAATAATGCTTATCATATTAGTAGTATTTTATTATAACTGACTAGTTTCCATTCCACTCGCAACTTCATCTACGTGACCTTGAGAAATGGGAACCAAAATCTTCAACGTATTTTCTCTTTAATCCAGGCTATGAATTAACTGTGAGACAAATAAATACATGATCTATTTTGCCATTTTTGCGTTATTGAGTAACAAGTATATCCCTTCACGTTTATTATATTCTTATTCTTATACTGAATAAATGCCATTTTTAATAATATCTAGCAATACCAGTTTATTTACCTTATCTTACATTCCGAGATTCTTAAGATATATATCTATCGAATTTTAATTTGAATCATCATCATCATCATCAACAGCTCATATAATGTCCCCACCGAGGGGCTCGAGCCTACCCCACATTAGGGGCGATTAGGCCTTAGTCAACCACGCTGGCCAAGTGCGTTTATATCAAAATATATTATTATGATCATAAAGAATGATACTTTTATCGATACATAGAAAGAATTGCATGAAACAGCACTATAAAAAGAAAGAGACATCAGCATACTAAATAAAACTAAAGAAAGACAGAGAGCGGTAGAAAGACGCCAACGCGTGCCATTTTGTATTGATTAATTTTAGTGCAAAGTATTTCACATGAATTCTAAGTAAATAGTCTTTACCTGTGGAAGGTTATTCCGTCTTTTTTGTAATTTGAGTTAGCACTCGACTTCCCACACCACTTTACAGCACAACTGGGCATTTTTACCTTATTTTGTCACTGTAAACGACACTACGTGTTATACGGTCGGCAGCTAGAAGCACACTGAACCCAAAATCTTTGCATACACTCGTTTTGTCATAATTGTAGTCAGCCAATGAGCACGTATAGACAGGGCATTCGTGAGGGGGGCGCGGGACGAGAGGGGTGCGGTGGCTCACCAAACATACGTCACTCGTTTGGTAGACGATGGTCCACCTAGACATAGGTACTGTACGTGCACGCTGTCTAGACAAAAGCGGCATTTTCCTCAGCTTTTTAATGATACTGATTTACAGGATATTTTAGGTATAGATAATTCTGATTCATAAAGAGCTAGGACGTGCGCGCCTCCTCATCGCACCTCATTAAAATAGACTGGATTATGGGATATGAAACTAGCAACTTCCCATGCTAACATAGTCATATAAATACTATGGTGATATCAATAACTTTAAATTGTAAAAAAAGAATTTGAATTCTTCATACAAATAGTTCGATCAAAAAAAAAACAAGATGTATGGAAAAATACAAAAAACATTTTCACAATAAATTTTTTTTTAATATCACCATAGTATTTATATGACTATGTTAGCATGGGTAGGTGCTGGGTTCATACCCCATTTACCAAACACCTTGTATAAGTATACAGTTTTGTTAATATGCTGTCTAGCTATAGGTACTTATACTTTTTCAATTTAATTGTTCTTAAGAAATTGTAAAAATCTGGACACTAAAATATTACAAGTGGACTGTTTTTTTCTGCCTAACTGTCCTACACACAGTTTATCTATACTTTTATCTTATATAGTTCTTGTATTAAGGTAATAATGGCGCTTGTGTGCGATCTGTTGGTTCCAATAATGGCATTACAGTCCTGTACTGAAAATCAAAGGTAGCTCTGCCAAAACCAACTTTAATAACCTAGGTTGGAACTTTGAGCAGACTTTCTTGTTGCGAGGCTATGTAAGTCTCTTTTAGATTCTATTGAAATAGGCTATCCTAATGTGGGGTAGGCTCGAGTCCCTCGGTGGGGACATTATATGAGCTGTTGATGATGAAAATAGGCTATAGATAGGTATATCTATTAGTTTTATAAATATAAGTACGTGATACGCGATAACTACATCACGTAGGTACGTACCTACTTTGATAAAAAACTATATCTATAATATTGACCGATTCTAAGTAGGTACTATCCCTAATCGTCGTTTTTGTATTAGACTGTCGATGACACAGATTTGACTACCCTTAGCCCGTTGACCAATAACATTCTGAGTGGAGATCCCAGAGTGATGCAATTGCCTTAGCAAACATTGCCGTAAAGACATTTAGTTGAAACTTATTAAAATAATGACTTTTTTAAATAAATTGCAACCGTCTTCCAATGCAAAATAGGGACCAATAGGTCAACAAAAGGGCAAAAGGTCAGAATGCGGGGTCAACAAAAGGGCTCACTTCAAACGAAAATTTTTTAAATTGTAAAGATTAGCAAGACCCCTATATCGATAGTACCTACATATTCATCATCAACAGCTCATATAATGTCCCCACCGAGGGGCCCGAGCCTACCCTACATTCAGGGCGATTAGGCCTTAGTCAACCACACTGGCCAAGTGCGGGTTGGTCGACTTCACACACAACCTAAGAATTTCTTCATAGGTGTGTGCAGGTTTCCTCACGATGTTTTTCCTTCACCGTAAAAGCGTCGATCAAACGTACATATGAATTCAAAATTCGAAAACACATTGGTACGTGGCGGGGATCGAACCAGTGCCTCCCGGGTGGGAGACGACGCTCTTACGCACTACGCCACCGACGCTTACATATTAGTGACATATTTTAATTTTCTGTCTGTGGCTGTGTACCACAACTTAGATGAAAACCTTCCTTATGTTGTTGAGACACATTTAATAAGAGCATACTTCACCTCAAGAATTCCATTATCCCTTAAATAAATTCAACCAATACAAAGCGGGTATCTAATCAAAGACCGAATGAGAGGACTCGAGCAATAACCGCATACTGTGCCTTTATATCAGCTCCTTACAATACGTCACACCTAGCTTCAATACTTTGACACCATTGTGAAATTTCTCACTTCGGGACTTGGCGACCCGCAGCGTTCGTCGGGTTAGCCTCAGTATTGTTGTAACACGTGCGCGCTGAATGGGCCCCCAGGACCCCGAAGTGACAACCCTATTTATGCGGTGATGTCTAATTGAATTATAGGGTTGATGCGGGGATACTGATCCGATTTGGTAATCTATGCCGATGTTATTAGAAGACAGTAGAATTACTATAGATAAGTGTTAATACTTCTTGATGTGAAGGTTGGCAAAAGCAAATATAAATTAAAATAACTGTATGCATAAAGACAAATATTATTATATTGGTAAAAGCTCAGACCAATAAAAGAGAGTACAAGACATTAGGTAGAGTACAAGAAGTAAATTGATTGATAGTGACACATAAAAAATACACACATAAAACAGGATTCTTTGTCAAAGATTTAAAACGTATTAGCGGCCAGGTTGTTCTAATTATAAATTAGAAACGAATAAGGTTTCAACAATACTTCATGGATCAAAAAGTTGGGCGGTAAAAGAGGACGTATGAGAGTTGGTTGCACGTGACTGAGATGCGTATGCTCTAAGCGTATGCTGGACAAGGCGCTGTGATTAGTACCTATTTTTTTTTTTTTTTAATACTATTGCAGATTGTCTCTGATGACATTTTCTGCGTCACCGGGGTTAGTACCTATATAGCGTAGATTGAGAATAGAGTATAGATGAGCTACTAAAGTATGTCTGATCTGATATATACGGGAGAGCAGGGCAAAACATTTTTTTTTGTCTCTGTTTGCGTATCGGATTTTTATGTTTGCCACCATTGCTTTAGTGGCAGACAAGTGCGTGGTGCTTTGATATTTCTCATCATTTTAAGTGATTTTCTGTCAGTTTTAACAATCTAATCATTCTAATACGCAGTATTTTGTGTGATTTCGTTTGTAGTAATGGTGAATTGTTGTATAATTGTCTGTAAGAGCCAATACTTAGTCTATTGTTGTAGCTATAGGTATAGTATGTAGATACATTGCTATCTCGCTTAGGTGTCCGCTGATGACTTATCTATACTCTATTCTCAATCTACGCTATATAGGTAATAATAGCCTGATGTTCTTTATTTTAAAAATCCAAATAAAACTAAAATTGAAAAGAAACCGTGAAGCCTCTTTTGTTTTCCAAGTGAACGCAATACTAATAGATATCTATTACTATGAATACTTATTCACCCCTCACCACTTAAGCGATTTTTATGAGTTATCGCATCGATGTAATTATGGGGCTATGAAGACGGTTATTGACTAATTTTTGAAGCGGAAATAAAACTTAAATATTCAGTATAACTATCATTACAAGACCAACTTCAGTCTACATCGTGTATATGTCACAGGAATATAATAAAAACACAGCAACGATTCCCCAATAAGTCATTTAATTAAATGCAAAATTATATGAAAATCCACTTGGTTAAGAAAAAAATAACCTAACTTACCAATAATAAGTGATCTCCATTCGAATATTCACACTAATGTTGATAGCACCAACTATTCGTCGTTATGTTTTCTAACATCCTCGTGATTTGATCCATTCTGTTTTTTAATCATACATAGTCCTCTAATCCTCTAAATCAAGTTCTATTATCAGCTTAGTGTACAACCTGATGCATTTTAAAAGCTCTTTTAAGACTGTTCGGCCCAAAGTGACCTTGAGGGCTCGGCACATATTTGTTTTGTCTGCTTTAATACGGTTTGTTATCTTTGCAAACAAGACAGAATTGTTTGCTTACTGGCCAGAAATATTGGGAACGTAAGGTATTTAGGATTATTGGTGCTGTTTACTTTCGTTTCGATATAGTATAGGGAGATTTGTATGGCAATCTTATAATAGCCAATTGATTCTATAGCTACACATTACAGCATTTTCGATTTAACATGTTTTCTATACCTGTTTTTATAATGAGTAGTATTCTTTACAGTAAGTTCAATTTACTAGGCTACACACATACAATGTTAATTAAATACAAAATATGTAGTTTAATATTATAGGTACCATTCATTGAAGTGTAGGTACGTACCTACATAAAAATGCAGTACCATGGTATGTGATATATCATGTGCATTAGGTTATTTTTATCTCTCGCATCTTCACATTTGGACTCTACTTCTGCTTATCATCAGGTGGAACAGTCATTTGCTTGACCTTTTTATAAAAAAAAAATTAACTACCTACGTACTGACGAACGAAAGTACATGTATACAATAGAATATAAAAAAAGAAAAAATAAAGTTTAAAAAATTAATTTTGTAACTACCTGACAGTCAATAATTAGGTTATTTATTTTTAATTATCAACTTTGAAATATTATAATTTGAGCGGGAATCGACAGGAATGCTTCTGAAAGCTAATATCTTCTATAAGATTGAAAAAACTGAACTATGTTCTATGAATGCACCCATCCAACTTACATGCTTAATTTGCTGAGTTTACCACGGAATTCCGAAATATGGTTTGTCGATTCACGGGAAATCGAAAACACGTTTTGTTATTTTTCGTCTGACCGAAAAAACGATTTACTTAGTTACGAGTGTTCGAAACTACTGTAGACCTTTTCATCGCCGCTCGAAAGAACGAAGGTGCGATGAACGTTTGGTCGAATAAACGATACATCTTTCAATAAGTGACAGAAAAAATATAATCCCGAAATACGTTTGATTAATTAAAAAATTAACGAAAGAGTAACAAACATCCATACTCACAAACTTTCGCGTTTATAATATTAGTAGGATGTAAAATTTAGAAATAATTATAAAATCAATAAAAAAATCTTTTAATGCATGTTTAGCAAAACAATAAACAAAACAAAACTTTTTTATATAAATAGCAACAGCTAATTGTTTTATTACAACTCATTATTATGTCTTATTTAATATTTATGATTTATCATACAAGGTATGTATACATTTTTAATCAGTATTGTAATTACATTGTACATTAATATTATACTCATAGACGTGTAAACCAATAATAAAAGATCTCATTTACTTTTGAAAAAAAGAAACTCCGATAAAAAAACGTGTACATTATTTTCAAAATAATTATTTAGTTTTAAAGTAGCAAATGTGAGCTAAACCGCTTACATATGATTTTAAGTCTATTTAATTTTTTTGTTCTAAATGTCGGTGCAATCGTTCATTCGTAAAAATATTTTTTTTTTGAGTTAAGAAAGATAAGAAAGAAAGGTTTTCTTTAAAAAAAAGTTTTGTTTTGTTTATTGTTTTGCTAAACATGCATTAAAAGATTTTTTTATTGATTTTATAATTATTTTTAAATTTTACATCCTACTAATATTATAAACGCGAAAGTTTGTGAGTATGGATGTTTGTTACTCTTTCGTTAATTTTTTAATTAATCAAACGTATTTCGGGATTAGATTTTTTCTGTCACTTATTGAAAGATGTATCGTTTATTCGACCAAACGTTCATCGCACCTTCGTTCTTTAGATCGGCGATGAAAAGGTCTACAGTAGTTTCGAACACTCGTAACTAAGTAAATCGTTTTTTCGGTCAGACGAAAAATAACAAAACGTGTTTTCGATTTCCCGTGAATCGACAAACCATATTTCGGAATTCCGTGGTAAACTCTAATTTGCTAAGCATAGTGTAGTAGTTCGCCGTGTGATGCCGGCAGTGTAGAATAGCATCACCCTATATCCTCCAATGGGTGTCGTAGAAGGCGACTAATGGATCAGCAAAGGGGTATTGATCACCTTATACTCCGTCCACCAATCCGCATTGGGCAAGCGTGGTGGACTACTGCCTAAACCTCCTTCAATGATAAGGAGAGGCCTTGTGTCCCAGCAGTGAGTCGAATTATAAAGGCTGTTATGATGATGAGTGTAGTAGTAAGTACACATATAGGTACCTTCTTTTTGACTCTTATTTTATAAATGTTAAGGAATGTAATATTGCAATTTTGAGTACGACTAGTGCCTGGTCATTACTCACTTCACTATTACTATAAATTACATGACAAAAGCCACATGTACTGTCGATTCTTCTTAAAAATATCGGTAGTGAAACGAATACCGATTATTCGGACTGTATACGTACTTACTTCGAAATACAAAAATAATGTGAATCTCCTTCATTCAATGACTTCTCCATTGTATAAAGTCAATTGTTAAGATAACCAAAACATTTCTTACAATGGGTGGGTGCCGAGCAAAAATATGTAACTAACTGCAGAGCGTTTCATTCACACTTTAAAATATATACTAGATCACTTGAATAGTAATTCGACAAAAGCTTTGAGATAATAATGTGTATACGCTCATAGAAATATAGCACTTAATGGCAGAACAATAAAGTAAAATATTCTAGTTCACTAATCAAAAGCTATTGTACCTATAAGTGACCGCGTGCGCGTATCAAATCAAGGATAATAAAAATGAACTCTCATATTCACTACACACTTTTAACTTTCCCGTATTCAATACAAAAATTGGAATTCAAAGTGGCAGTTTAAAGGAAGGGCCATTATTTGCCTCTAAAGATGAGTATCGTAGTACATTCATTGACACAAGCATTAAAATAAAAATAAAATATTAAAAATTTATTTATTTTTTATAAATAGTGTTTATAATTAGTATTAATACAAATCTACTTAATCTATCTACCAAGTTTATCTGGAAGACATCGTTTGCTATAATTTAATTAAAGTACTTATGTATAACAGTGTTTATACTTAATTAAAATGTTACCATTAGTACCTAAGTATAAGGAATTAAAGTATTTTTTTAATGAAATAAGGAATTAAAGTAATTTTTGAATGAAATAAATAATGTATTGCCCTAAATAAAACTTACCCATACCTACATTTTAATTAAAATTATACATATTCTTCTTATTACGCCATCATTCGTTTGTAGATACTTTATATACCATTATCTTTTGTTTAATTTATATATACATTTAATAAATGGAAAGCAAATTTTTCTAGTTCTTTTTATCCATTGTAGGATCATAGGTATTTAAAGAAAATACATAATACAAAAATGATTATTTGGTATTTTATTACTTCGAAAAAAAATTTAATAATGTTAACATACAATTTCAAAATTTTGCTAACTCACTCTCAGCGACTGTACTTACATGCCAATCGCTGTGGTAAGGAAGTGGCCATTTCACGGAAAAAACCGAAAATGTAGTAGACGCGATTTCACAGTATGCGGGAAGCCTTACACGGCATCCGCCATTCACCGGCGACCGTTGGCTAGTGTTAAACGCTGCCCATTCATAAATTTGACCGTTAAACGTACTTGAAGCCTTTCAAGCTGTGTGAATGAGTATGGCTCGTGGTCGTTACGCATTTTACGTTACGAAGCGCCATAAGACCTTACTAAAGTAATATTTTTGTTGATCAACATTTCGTGACATATTAGAAATTGAAATTGTTCTCAATATCTTGGAAACCAGGGTTTAAATCTGCGACTTCTTGCTATCGGCACTGCGCCGCGCTGCCTCCCATGACACAACCGCGGATACCCAAATAAGAGGTCGCATCCATCCGCCACCTCTGAGAGCAGAGGCATGTCAGGAGCTATCGACCTTCCAGTTCCGCTCAAGGAGGCCTGCCAGCCTATCGGCCGGCCCCACGACCCAAAGGTCCGCTGGCCCTGAAAAGGGTCCTTCTGTGTTCCGAAGTCAGCCGTCCGTGGAGTCACCCACACAATAAGAGTTACCTCCTGACGCCGGAAAATGTCATGCTATATCGATTATTAATTTCTGTCAATATTCTCTGAAACACACCTAATTATAAAAACCAGCATTGCGACTAAATAAAGTGAGTAATGCTTTTACATACCTTCAGCACAGACAAGTAGGCTTACGCTTAAAGTAACCTACACATTCTAGGTATTATGTAGGTATACATACTACTTATTCTCAAACGTATGAGAAAATAAGAAGGTGTTGTTTAGAGGACCTTAAATCTTGGACTATCCAACGAAGATAAAGAGAGTATGTTATTGTTGTTAAGGTATAGTATTAGTTATAGAGTAGATAATTAAATGAAGTTCATACAGAAATACGAAAGTAAGAAACCCCTGGTATTGCAAGTATCCATAGGCTGCGATTACCGCTTGCCATCAGGTGGACCGTATGCTTGATTGCCACCAATATCGTAAAGAATACATACTATGTATATTGGCTAAATTCGGTCAGATTGGTCGCTAAAAAATCTTATTCATCTAAGATATGTCTTGAGTCAACTGCCTATGTTTGAGGACACGATCCAATGAACAGAGGTGCCCACACCACTCACATTCACCCTCCATACTCACACAAATTTATTCCCTTTTTTTATTGAATTGTATTAATTAGCGAATTGAAATTCTGCATGTCTTTTTAATATCTACGTCAACAAAATTTGTATTTTAATCGTCCTCTACAGTCTCTACTGTCATCTACAGTCTGTTTTTTATAAATAGGTCTTGTGAATGACTCCATCCACCCTGATGATGGAAATGCAGTCTTAATGCAAAGATAGCTATTACAAGAGTAGACTAGACCCAGTGCTGTAAGTAGAGAGAACACTATGCTGGCCGGAATTAAATTTCTTGATAGTTCTACATAGGGCACATACCTCCACCATAAGCTAATGAAACTACCACTACCAGAACTAGATAGTATACTTATGATGTATACACAATTACCAAAACTATTTAGTAGAACTGCTTAATCTAGATTTACAAAAACTATGCCACTAGCGCAATTTTCATTACGCATGCCTATTACGAAAAAAAAATGCACTATTAAATCTTATAATTACCCAACTATAATGAGCCCGTATATCCCAGCATGGGTCCGAAATTCAATCAATAGAAATTTATTGCCAGAATTTGCAAAGGCTACGCTTTCTTTTTATTCGTCTATTGTGGGGCGGTCATGTTTTTTTTCCCTTTTTCTTTTTGTGTTGCCAGATAATAGGACGGCGCGAGCGATGCCGCCAGCTTATTATGTGTTAGCTGAAATGACAGTAAAAGTTACGCCCACTTTTTAATTCTTTTCTGAGGGCACACGAAAAAGTTTTTAAAGATTATAGAATGGAGGTTTGAATTACAGAACTTTTTTGTAGGTAACTGGCGACATATAAAATATGTAGACATATATAGAACTTTAATATAAAAGTTTTTGATTTAAAAAAGGAATTTTCATAAGGTTTCAAAGATAGCATTCTTGTCTATTATTAAACCACAAAAAGCCAGAACGAACTAATCCTTACACAATTTTCTAGTATGTATTTTATGATGTTAATTATTAAAGCATAAAGATGAAATGTTTGTCCTGAATATTAGGTATGACCTATTACTCTGAAAAGTACAGGCAACCTAAAGGTACACATTCTCACGCCACAGTTTAGTAACTTGAGGAATAGTTTCTGAATATTATTGGGAGTCACAAAATATAGAGCAAATTTAATGATCAAACATTCAAATCTATAAAATTATCCCTTAAAAATATTCGAAACTTACATAGGCCCTCGAACACGTGTTCGCACATTTAAAAATGCTTGTTAAAATTGAATCTTATATCGAAGAACTACTGTTTAGTTTGCTTTTCACAAAACTAAAAATGCATTATCTATTATCTAAAATAAAATTGTTCGAATTTCGACACTACGTCTTTAGAATACGGTTCCGAAAATACGTGAAATTATAACATAAAGATTGCCATAACAAGCATAAAGTGAAGAATATCACTTGATTTTTAAGGGGCACTTAAGGGCCAAGTTGCACCGACGATTGTGTTACGGTGATCCATCAAACTAGACAGTTCTATTGGACGTTACCGCTCATTTCCTGTGCCCGAAGCTAAGATTTTGAATCTCGAATTTTTGCGATACAATTAAACTTTTTAGTGGCGTTCTTTTACTTTTTTCTATAGGTTTTTTCTTTTTCGGCCAGTGTGTATTATGTTACCGAATCGTTCGATTTGAATGCAATTTTTTAAGGTCAGATAAGGACTTCGATGGATATGGGTACACCGACATTTTTCGTTTTCTTTTGGCGGTTTTTTTTATCAATGAACAGATGTCTTATAAATGCGGATAAAGTAGCCGTTGGATGGAGGATAAAATCAGATTCATATTAGTAAAAAAAAATGTCGGAATGTGGACGAAAAAATCACGCGTGAATCACTAAACTTTGTTATATAAAATGTCGTCGCAGTCATAGTTATTAATTTATAAACCCCTGCTCCTTCGTGTATCGAAGAAGAAAAAATGTCCATTTTGTTGTTGCAATTATCAATTTAAACCAATTCACATTTCAATTGTTTTAAGAAAACCAATGTTCAGACATGGATATGTAAGCTGGAGGCAATATGAGAAAGAAGAAATTATCCGCCTCTTCTGTCTAGCACCTTACATCAAATAAAAAAATCAATCTGTTACTTAGATTAAAGCAAGGGATCTGTTACGAGTTCCGAGTGAAGTCCGATCACATTTAAGGCTTAGGTATCTTAATTTGAAACCAATCTTCCCTGTTGTTGAATAAAAAAAGAAATCTGCAATCTGGTTCCAGACGGCCCTTTTCAGGGCCAAACCGCGCCCGAAGTCCCCAGGGTGCGGTCGTGGCCCTGTCAGGAGGACGCGACAGATCGATCAGCCGTCGGTGGAGGAGTGGCTGCTGGCTACCAATTGGTGCAAGGAGTGCCTAGACGGGCAGCGTTAGGACGGTCTCGGTGTAATTGCGCTCACATGCGCAGATCCCGAGCCTTCCCGTAATAGCGCACTGAAAGTCAGGCTGGGGAGGATGTTTGGTGGGTATTGAGGGAACGCCTTTACCTCGAGTCCCACATATCCCCTGCGGTTGCCACCACCCACAGACAATGCGTAAATGCATTTGACCTCCCCGTCAACAAAAAAAAGAGGTATACCCCGTGCTAGGTGAATATGTTTTAAATTGCCTATGAACAAAAATGTGTATTTTATTTTATATTCTAAAAATACTCGAGTAGGTAAGACGAACGCAAGATTTTGATTTTTTGTTTCTCAAAGGTTGCCCATAAATAGAAGGAAACATTTTGGTTCGCGAGATTATAGGCGTTGAAAATTGAGAGGAAGTAAAAAAAGATATATCACAATTTCGCCACGAGTAACTAACTGTCGCGACGAAACAGTTCCTCCTATCGTCACCCAAAAATCCAAAAATCCGCGGTTTCCGGTAAAAAAGCAGCACTGTAATTTGAAGCCGCACAAAATTGGCGTCACACGTGCATTTGAAACTTTTTCCACTTGTTACCTTTGTGTCGAAAAAATATCGCTCAAGCATTTTTGTTGGTGATGTTGGCCGCAAATATTTGGGGCCACGTGTTACTGATTTGCGTTTGCAGTTAATGGATGCGTGTTGTCGCGGCATTTCCTTTTACTGATTGCTCCAAATATGGCAACTTAGTAGGCGCCTTTCTTGTGGCCATGGCTTTAGTTTATTTGTGGATAGTTTTGCTAGCATTTTTTTCCTATCGCGGGGAACTTCATGGCCATCATTTTACCTGATAGTGATGGTATGAAAGAATGAGAGCGAACTTCACCCGAAACCCTCAACCAGCTGGTAAGACTATTGTTATATTAGGTATAATTTATATTGCCTTCTCGTCGAAAGTTTGCGATTCCGAGTGGCGTTCCCGGAGAAGATGTATAGTTGGGAACGCCTTTACCTCTGAGTCCCAATACCTACAGTTGCACAGTACTGCAGGATGACGCTTAAATGCATTAGACCTCTTTGTAAAGAAAAATGATATATTTATACACTTAAATTATTCAGATTCTTCTTCTCAGGAAGGACGATATACTTATATTCTGTGTATAATTTTGTGTAAGTTTTGCCTCATAGGTAACTTTTTTCTTTTAGTTTAGACAAACTGACTGATATATGCCACCAGCTAATAAAATTAGACATCGATAACTAAACAACAGGTTCATTAATTTTCTTCTTATATTTTATGCTGCTATATACATCATGGAATCTTCTATAAGATGACGAACAATCAGTTTAACTACCTATATAAAAATAACGTGAAGCAATGAATAACATATTTCCATATTCAAATACCTTGAAAATAAAACTCTTTTTTATTTTGACTTCATTATGATTTTCAACAGGGCTTCAATAACAAATCCTCAAGTCCTCCGATAATATCTCCAAAATGAAGTACACCCTCACAAATCGAAAACGTCGAAGTGTTACAAAACCGCACCTAATTATGTTCGGTAATGGTTTCCTGTCTGCCCACTTAGCATTTCTATTAAAGCCGTACAATTCTCACGCAAGTTAATGCGACTTTTGTGTCTAAGTGGTTGTAAGAGGTCATTGTTAGAGCATTTGTTTCTACTTGAAAAGTGACAAATTTTAAGATTGCCTGCTTTTTCATGCTAGCCATTGTTTCTCCAAGTGTTGATTCCGGTCAATGTGCTAATGGAATAATGGTGTTACTTCACAACGCATGTGTGAAGCACGTGAGAAATAAACTTTACTGTAAGTGGTGCACATTTTCTTTTTTCAGCTACAGGTGGTTTTTTCCCCTCTATTATTTTTAAATAGTACTTAAATAATAAATAATTGCCACCAAAAAGTGCCGACTCATTTTTTCTTTTTTTAACCGATTTCATAAAAGGAGGAGGTTATTAATTCGACTGTATGTTTTTTTAAATGTTTGATACCTCCTAACTCGTTACTGGGTGGACCGATTATTAGGATTCTTTTGCTTCTCATGGGGTCTCATTTAAATTTTATCGACATCTGACGAGTAGTTTTTGAGTTATCCCTAATAATGCCTAATTAATTGACATTGATGATATCGTAATTTTATCACTTGTATGTCTAAAAGATCTTGAGGTAGTTTCCTGAAAATTTCTACACTTAAAACACTAAAAAGCAAAAAAAAATATAAGGCGGTTTTTTTTTATTTAAAAATATTTTTTTACAAAAAGGTCAAGATATTCCACCTAGAGTCCATATGCAAAGATGAAACTACTGCGAGAGACAAAGTCCCGCACCAGCTAACCTCGCCCTGCTGACCTGCAAGGTGCTTCTTCACGCCCCTTTTGAATGACCCAGGATTTTAAGAAGGAGGGAACACAATGCAATCATATTATTGTAAACACATTATTATACATACATTTTCGTGCACTACTTCAGATTAAAAATGGAAATAATAAACCGAGGAACTAAAAAATCCAGAATGAGCGACTAAAAATTCGAAATGTCGCCCAATCACTTATTTTCGCCCACTTAGTATTTGCATTGGTTTAAGTTAGGTTGATCTGCTGACCAGTTAAATACGATCCAATTAAACTTTTAATTTAATATGTAATTATTACCAGCGGCTCCACCCACGTGAAAGTTATCGCTAAAAGAAGTGGCTTATGCGCTATTCCATACTACAATCTCTGTGTCAATTCTTATCCTTATGCGTTCATCCAAACATTGGCATTTATAATGACCGAAATCTTGCTATATGTAAACGAACTCTCTACTAATTTTGCTTATACATTTTGCATCGAAAAACATATTATAAAATTAACACAGAATTTTGTCGCAAGTTTTGGGACATATAACAAGAATGGTTTCATGCATACAACTAAGTATTGACAAACTTGTATGAAAAGGTTCAAAGCGTTGAATGAAATTATAAGCTTTTTACGAATTCAGATACCGTGAAACTATTTGCACTCTCCTAGAGACTTAAGTATATCATAAAAGTGCCGGGTATGTTTAATCTCGCCACTTTTGATGCCATTATTTAGCGACATTCCGTTTCGCCATTGATATACAAAGTTTCTGTTGGTATTAAATGATCGATGCTGAATCCTTATCGTTTTGTAATAAGAACGAAATTCGAATCTACGACAGTTTTTCAAACGCAAATAGTAAAATGGTATCAGAAGTATTTACCAACAACATTATCTGAATTTCACGCGACAGTTGTTTGTTTCACGGTTGTTCTGCGCCGCACAATGGGTCACAGTTAAGTTGTGAATTTTAACAACGCAAGTGGCGGGTTTCTGTTGATTTTCACAGGTCCCTGATTTTGTTTGGTGGTGGTTTCGATTTGATGGGAGCTGCACTTATTTGGAGCCAGATATAATAAGGACTGATAATATTGAAAAACCGACAACTATTTAGACATTTTGTGGTAACAAAAAAATTTGCACTTTAATCCTACATACACCCCATATTGAAATCTGTTAAAATAATATTGTAATCACATATATTTTTTTATTACCGAAAATTAAGCGTACTTACAAGATAAATAATAATAAGAAAGGTATTGGAAAGGTGCAACTAGAATAGAGCCAGAATTAGTATATCCTGTGTTTCTATAAGATATAAAATATATAATACCATATTACAAATTACGATCATGGCCTTTAGCAAAATAATGACATAGCCTTTAGTTTTATCTGTTGGGCTATATAGAAGTTTAAGTCGATTTCTTATGTAAAAACGTGTTGCGAGACTCCATTTTTAATACGCTTTTAGAAGCTTCACCTTGCTATGTTTGCTTGCTTGTATGTTCGAAACCGACTCCTTTGTACGCAATTTTTAACTGTATCTACTGTACATTTTCTAGTTTACTATAGTTATTTCTATCGGCATTGGCCAAGTTCTTCATTACCTCGTAGCCATTAATTAACATTAAGGTTATGTAGTCTTCCCTACGAAATAACGTAAACAAAATAATATAGTTTCTGTGGTTTCAGTTATTATTGGCACAAAAATATATTTTACATATAAAATTTAAGTATTTTTTGTTACCTGAGTTGAACGCACTTAAGCTAGCCTAAGTGGAAAATGCAAACCGTATTTTAATGACTTTCGAATACTTTACTTTAACGAATAATTTATTTTAGATTTATTTTAGGGCTTCACTGACAGACTTAAAGAAAAACGTTAGTTTAAAAAGACATTCTCTTTGAAAAAGCTTTCCTAAAAAGACATGTCCATACCTAATACCACAAAGTTGGAAAAACTTAAATTTTCTTTGTAAAAAATTCGAAAAAGGTGTTTTTCGGCTTTTCACGGCATAACTTTTTCATTCTCAGTCTCTAATAATAGTGATTGCTGTACCTACCTGCAGTCCGCCTAATCTTCAAACGGTGCCGCTAAGTTGGGCGGCGTCGGTCAAAGTGGCGGTCACCCACGTGTAATACACGCGGGTTTATTACGGGTACAATATATTCAAAGCTTGGGTGGCAAGCCGAATAATCAATGAAAGTAGAACCTTATACACTTTGTAATAAAAACTATATAAAATTGGCGCGCTTTTGTCTGATTTTACTACCATTAATCGATTTCGACAATCAATCGAATAAATCAGTCGTTTACGTCAGGCTACATTGCCACATTTTACAATACATTGAAGTCTCAAATACTTGAGTCCTTTGTTTGACGTCATTTAAAGTCAATAACAATAAAATTAATGAATGACCTTTGTGAAATCAAACTGACAAAAAATTAACATATAAGTACCTACCTAATAATCTTAAATTAGTGAATCGCTGATTGAATAGATATACTTAAATAAATTAATATTATTTATGAGAGTATGTGCCATATAATGCCGGCGCAGAGTAGAATAGCACTACCCCATATCCTCCAACGGGTGACGTAGAAGGCGACTAATAGATCAGCAAAGGGGTATTGATCACCTTATACTCCGTCCACCAATCCGCATTGGGCAAGCGTGGTGGACTACTGCCTAAACCTCCTTCGATGGCTATGGGAGACCTTGTGTCAGCATAACTGCTGATGAGAGTAGGTCGATGGCAAAGAGGTCGTCCGGTCTTCGTAACGATCATAAAAGCTTACTCTCGGATAGGTGACTAATATTTTTCTACTCGTATTCCTCATGCTTTTGAAAGCATGTTAAGCTGCTGATCCGGTTTAAGCTGTCCAAAGCCAATTAACTTGATTTCTCATTGTTTTTCTTTGATATTTATTGTTTTTGAATCTCACTATATATTATTTACCGAGTTTATTAATCAGTTTTTGTTATCTCTTATTTCATTAAAATAATACTCTCGTTTTTAAAGTGTTATTATTCCCATCCTGGTCGAAAGCTCAAGGGAGAAAAATAAATAAATAGAGACTCCAATCGGCTTTAGCGCTTTACACAACAAGAGTGCAAAGGCCCAGTCTACATACAATCCATCACACAATACTCCGGGGTGCTTATATCCTACCATTCCACGACATGGCGCACCTGAGCTGACAACCTAGCCCTTAAAAGGGTATACCACTACCTCTGAACAGTCATTTCTAACTTGACCCGACATCATAAATGCGGTCAGATCAGGTTGGGTCAGGAACTTGAAAAAAATTATAATATTTGTTCTGAACGCAACCCTCTTACTGACCCAAATAATTACAAGTACTTAGGTACCTAAGTACTTGGGCTCGGTGTAGTTGCGCTCACATGCGTAGATCCCGAGCCGTCCCGCAATAGCGCACTGGAGGTCAGTATGGGGAGGATGTTTAGTGGGTATGGAGGGAATGCCTTTACCTCGAGTCCCACATATTCCCTGCGGTTGGTCCCACCCCGCAGGGGCGATGCGTAAATGTATTTGACCTCGCCGACAAAAAAAAGGTACCTAAGTACTTCTACTTAGTTGGATATATATATCGGTAGGTTCAAGGTTTTTGTATGACCAAGCAGGCCAACCTTTGAGGGAGAGATACGTCGGGTCTTACTTAGAAATTTTCTTTTCATTGTTCGCTCGGTGGACTCGCAGCTGAAACCTACACAATTTATCATGTTTCAAATAGCATACGCCATTTTCGCAATAATCTTTTGGACAGTAAAAATTTATTCGGCAGCTGTGACGGAAGGTAAGTCAACATCAATGTAACGCATACCTAGCCGTGACATTTGTCGCGAAATCTAAAAAGCCGTTGTGGATCTATGAATAGTGATCCCAGTTAAATCAAAGGGCATGTGTTTGTAATGCTGACACCCGTTCAGCGAGACTAATCGGCGAAGAAAGCCCGTACAAATCCCTAAGAAATAACCGAAAAACCGAAATTTTTCTGCGATTCGACACAGCGCCGCGATTTCACGGTGCCCTATTACTGCGCCTTGCCGAAGCTCCGACTATAGGCTAGGTAAAAAGAACTTTATCGTAATAGCGGTAGGTGAAGTTGTTGCTTAAAGTTTGATAAATAAAGCACCTTTGAAGATATAGAGTGACATGAGCGAAGGTGTCGCAGACTTTTGTCGTTATAAAGTTTGATCGGAACGAATCGCGCACAGAATTTCGACCGATTTATCATTCTTAAATGTTTCCCGGCGTCGTTCTATAGGAACCTATTAAATGGACATCCCTCGAACCTATAAAAAGTCACGTTTCTTGGACTCCTTTTAAATGTACTCTATTTATCATGTAAACGCAGATCTTACATGCCATTCAATTCACTTAAACACAGAAGGTGATGTATTTTGTGTATACCTAGTTAGTAAAACCTTCAAAAAGCTGTCTTCTTCTTACTACGTTTTTCCTACCCTGCTCTCAATACATTTGGGTTCGGTTCAATATGTAACTCGTACCACACTACATGATTTTAACATATTTTATGGCCGCCGCCTGTCTGACACCACCCTTCCTTATTATAGGAATGCTGTTTGAAATAATGCTATAGCACAGTTGCCTTTTATCCATCCCACACCACACACAATAAGAAAAAACACGTCGGTGGCGTAGTGCGTAAGAGCGTCGTCTCCCACCGGGGAGGCACTGGTTCGATCCCCGCCACGTACCAATGTTTTTTAAAATTTTGAATTCATATGTAGATACGTTTAATCGACGCTTTTACGGTGAAGGAAAACATCGTGAGGAAACCTGCACACACCTATGAAGAAATTCTTAGGTTGTGTATGAAGTCGACCAACCCGCACTTGGCCAGCGTGATTGACTAAGGCCTAATTGCCCCTAATGTGGGGTAGGCTCGAGCCCCTCGGTGGGGACATTATATGAGCTGTTGATGATGATACCACACACACACCACATATTCACATAACTGAGTGTATCATTTTCATAACAAAGTATTATCTTGTTTTATTAATTTTATGTTTTTACTAGGAACTGTGTAATGTACAAACGGAGGAGGGCCTTGTTGTCTGCAGCATAGTTTTATACTTCCTCCGGACAATATTGTTTAATTGTTTCTGTTATAACATTTTGTTCCTAATAAAGCACTTTTGATTATGTTGTGGGAAGATTACTCGTCACCGCGCGAGTGACAAAATTTGATAAAGATTCAAGTAAACAAACCACTGTAATTTTTAAACGAGTGATTAACAAGAAATGTAATGAAAGGGACACCTATACAAAATGACATTTTGATTGTTTACATAATATTCTTAATCTAATTTGGCTCAAGTTAAGTGATGTCGAGTATGTAAGTACGTCACTTGACGCACAACAAAATAAAATAACTTAAAAATCATAAGTTGGATATGCATTTATTGCAATTATTTAACATCAGAACTTTTAACTAAGATTGCAATTGATAACAAATTAAAGTATAAAACGAGAAACAAGGAAATAACTAGTAAAAATAAACTTAAAAAAATCGACGAGCCCCAGGCGGGAATGAACCCAGCATCCACCGCTATCTGAGCGACTGCGTTGACCACTACGCTACCAGGGCCCTGGTAGCGTAGTGGTACCCAGCCGCCCGGATTTCTGGGTTCAATTCCCGCCTGGGGCAGGTAAATTTTTTTGTGTATTTTTTCAAGTTTTTAAAATATTTACGCGTTTGTAAACGCAAAAATTATTCCATAACATGGAAATAATTCATGTCATCGATAAGTGCTGAGACGGAACTTGTAACTGCAACCTTTCGCTATCCGGGCTCTTCCAACTGAGCTGTACAGGACTATTTAATCACTTACCACGGGTTTTCAACGTGATTTTATTATGCGCACCGCTAAATAGTGGAATTCCCTGCTGGCGTCCATATTCCCGAATAGTTATGACCCTGCTCTATTTAAGGTTAGAGTGAATAGGCATCTTCTGGGTAAACTCGTTCCATCTTCGTATTCCTCTTAGATCTTAGCTCTCCTGCACAGGGTGGTGCTAAGAGTAAAACCATTTCAAGCAAAAAAAACTTATTCATGACAGGACCTTATTTCCATGTTTTTCATTATCGTGCAACAAAATCGACACACCTCGTAGGTGTCGATTCTTAATATATCGGTATATAAAAATAAGATTAGATAAACAAAACCTGTAAACATAATTTAAATGTATATTTCATAAGCTTTACTTAATCTACTCTAAACACCGATAAATGAAGTATTGGTGACAATAGACTCATTTCTTCGAAATCCCTGGTTTCTCATTTTTTACGTCATACGCCATTTTTGTGACTATGCAGAGGGTTCAGAGTTAATTGAATAATTGTTTATTGAATAATTGATTAATCTTACAGATTTATTAACCCTTAAAATTCAGCTGTTTTCCCCAAAAATTTTAGCTCTTTTAACTGCATTTGGTTTTCAATTTGTAAAATAAAAAAATAATTTACTAATTGTAAATTTCGATTAGGGAGTTCTGAACCAAAGCGTACCGGTGAGTCGATTTCACTGCACGTAAGTGTATAACTTGAATGTATGAAGTTAATGACAAGTTGAAAGTGATCATTTTCGCTGTGTAATCACAAAGCATTTTGAATCTTATTACATTGTCTGTTGAACATGTATTGGGATAAATGCAACTTATTTTTCCACTGAACTTCGGCAGTTATTCAAAACCCTGAATTCGAAACCCAAAGGAGCAGTTATTGCTTTAACGTTCAAAATAGACTGTTTTGTTGGAACTATAGGCACAATCGAAAACTTTGGGTAACCACAAACTGTCTTTTTTCAATATACTTTATACTGTGTGATCGTGGAATAAGGTTGTTAATTAAAGTATTGAAAAAAAATATTGTTTTGAGTAGCTGCTGTCATCTGGACTAAGTTTATTAGTCTCGCAATATCATCTAATAGATATGATAGGTTAAATAAGATATTATTGCTGTATAAAAATAACTGCAATGAAATCATTCGACTGCTTTTATGTTAATAAATATTCATGAATAAACTTGAACCTTGTTATGAATGCGGCAAGTGTAAGAATAACTTGTAGCATTATTGAAGGGTGAGTGAGTATAATGGTCGCGTGTGAATGAAAGAGAACAGTTACTACAAAAGCATTTATTTAATAAGACTGCGAGATCAAACGAAAGTCTTGAATGTCCTTAACAATATCAGTCTAAAACTTATTAACTAACACATGAAAATAACTAAGAATACAAATTTAAATTGAGACGAATGGAAGAACGTGAAAATATAAACCTTACATACAAAACTTAAAGAAATAAAAAGAAAGAATTACATACGAATAGACAATTGATTGACATTTAGTATATCTAACTTAACCTAATAAACGATGAAGTATTTACGACGACGATAGAAATGTAACCTTAGAAACTACACACAATTCAACTTATTGCTAGTAATGATTGGCACGATCGGCCCACTTCTGATTCAATATAAAACTTTTTCTTAGTACTAAACAGTAGATACAATAGTAAACAGATCAAATTACATGAATTAAACAGCTACTATCGTATCTACGACACTTAAAAACTATTAAAGCTTTTTCTGATATGTTTATTCTAGTTGATAAAAGGCATTTACAAAAATGCACAATAGAACATACCTTGAACGGTTTGTTCTTGCAAGTATAGTTAACTAAAGCGTGCACCATGTAAATTACTAACCAATATAAATCTCTTTTCAATAAATCTCTCTTACTTAACTAATTAAAGCTTCAAATTCTGTACTCTGATATATCACAGACAATATAAATCTTTCTTAAAACTAATGGAAGACGTTGGACATAAACATATTCAAAGATTCTGTATCCTGAAGGAAGTTAAGGAGATAGCCGAAAACGGTGCGATGATAACAGTGCAAGCATTAAAGCTGTCTACCAAAACTTGCTGATAATTACTGATACTAATCGTGGGACGTACTCGCGGCACCTGCGAGACTAGAAGCTATAGATCACAGTGGAACAATAACTACAGATGAAAATCACAAAGCTCCTCACTTTAGGCGCCAAGAACACGTTCCACTTCACTAAGTCTAATGGAAGACGTTTGATTTGCGCTCACACGAGAGCACCCACTAAATCTACTGCGGGAAGACATGATTTTGTTTTCACTGCGTTTTAGAACCGAATTACTGAATAGGAAGACTGATTGATATTAATACCAAATTTTACATACGAAGCAGTTCTGGTTGGCGGTGTAGCAGATCTCTCGGACCTCGTTCGCCATGTTGTCACTGACCTCTTCACCGGAGATCAGCTCATAGCGGCTTGAGTTCAAGATGTTCTGGTTTTCTACATTATCGTTGTCTTCTACTGGCGACGGTTTGACCGGTTCCAGTGGTCGGAAGAACTCAGAAAACGGCACGATGACCGGCTCTTCTGGGTAAGCAGTCTTTTGAGATGGCAGGTCAGTGCGCGGCGACGAGTTGGAGATCAGCTCTCCCAACTTCGACCAGCACTTGTTAAGATTCACTCGCGTAGACGATGTCACCTTTCTTGGAAGTCGCGGCTTTGAGCTCTGAAAAGATTAGAAATAACATATTAGTTTCATGTTTGAAACATCCTACACATATTTGTTTATTGGTAGTCAAATTGGATTAAGTTAAATTAAAGTTGTTATAAAAGTATCGAAACGAAAATTTAAAATTACTAGGAAAAAACCAAAAGAAAAGTAAACAATAAATAGATCCTTACCTGTCGACTTAAAAGCTTCGCCCAAGGCGAACGGGGCGACACCGCCTCCTTCTGCGGGGACTCTTCATTCTTAGCCAAACACATTTTAAACTACGAACTTAGTCTACGACGTAACTACGTATTTACAATGCGGAGCGATACGCACACGCGGCAAGTGAGCAGGGAATGATGGGGTCGGGAAGGGCGCGGGCCTTATATACTGGTCCCGTGCGAGCCGCGCGTGTCCCGGAGCGAAGGCGCGCGCGCAGCACGAGCGCGGTAGCGCGCGCGCCTACGGATCTACAGACCCGTTTTTACATAGTACTTCTACGAAAGGCTTTGACGCACCGCCTTGTTACTATGATTGTGATGGCACTTGCAATTTGTTCTTGTTAATCCTGTGTTTACGTTTAGACACGGGCTTAGTTGCTGTTTTGTAAAGAATAATTTTAGGATAGCTTCTTTATTTGAAATTTTGAACAGTTTTAATTTCATAAGTACTAAGGTACTGTCTAAGTAGGTAGGCACTCTGTTTTGTGCAGTTGATCACACTTCTTAAACCGCACACTTTTTTTACATTAGATGTTTAGATCGTGGTAATGTAATCTTACCGTGTATCAATATTATATATTGCTACAGAGTATTTTTTTCAAACTTGTAAGATAATTTTAAAAATGCTTCAAATACAATGTCATTTTAATATAGGTATAAGAAAATGTTGGAAAAAAATTAATATAAGGAAAAGAAAAGCTTTTGGTGTTTTCAGTAACATTTTCTGTGAATGAGATTTTTAAGACGTGATTTGAATTAGAACCTTGATTGTTTTATTAGTTGTATATTTCTTAAATTAAACACGCAAAATATTAAAGTTAGGTATGTACTCATACTGTTGGTAGATGCAAATAAGCTGTACCACAATATTTCCACAGGCTCAGAACAGCAAATAATATATCAGATTTTATCTATTACCTTTCTAGCTGTCCCTAGGCAATTCATAGGTTGTACAGGCGAAGAATAAAACACTGCAGCTGCTGCAATAGATACCTATAGGTTCCTGTGTACGCCTGTTTTGCTTCCTGCGATGCAATCGTTGTATTCTCGCAAATCACGTTTGTCTGATAAATCATTTCCTTTGGTGAGAAGAAATTGTAATGTTAGTACGCAACTTATAGCTTGGTATTAAAGTGGACTCTTTCCACATCGTTAGCGCTGCATCTCTTTTGAACCTCATCATTTAGTTGTTTATGACACATGGTATATATTTAAAACAACGTTAAATTAGAATAAAATCTAGAAAAGTCTTTTATCAAATTTAATAAAATCGAAGTTAGAAAAAAAGTCCCGTTTCAGACACTTATCATGACTGGATATTTTCATGGCAGGTCTTCCGTTTACTAATATATTTCAAATAAAGAAAAAAAATGAATAAAAATTCGATGTTTAGAAGAAAAAAAAACATTTCTGATATGCGCAAAAATAAAGACTTACTCTGCTAAGCAGAGTAAATGAACGTAATGTCGTTCTATGTAAGCATAGAACGACATTACGTTCATTACATAATGAATATTAAAATAAAACTAAGTGCAAAGTAGAACACAGTGCCTAATCTCAGAGTAATCATGATCCTAGATAATTGTTTGAGAATTTTTGTTGTTGTTAAATGCATATATCCATTCTCATAACGTCATATTGAGCCTTCCCAAGGGTACGACTCTATCAAAGTAAAGGCGAGACGATTTATTGTTTTATTTTGCAAACTAAGTGTAGGTGTAGGTACAGAGTAGGTCTTATACTACATACAGCATTGTGCTTATAACTTAGAAGCCTTTTAATTCAGGTGTAATAATTTAAAGAAATATATTTTATCTAAATAAAACTACCATTTTAGCATGTCTGACATAAAGTGACGTTTATTGCTATTATTCTTAATTATTATGGTACAACCAAAGCGGTGAGTTTATACAAGTATATATAAACTTTTCCTACGACAAGGTATTACAAAATTGATTTGTCAAGAGGGCCATATTTTATACAATTATTATTATTGTCTAAACATCCAATATCTAATACAAAATTTCAAACCATTTATTTTATTAATACTAACATACTTATACCTATAAGACCAAGAGCGCAATAAAATAAAATAAATTATACAATAAATTATTATTATTTATCTTTTTGTAATTTATAATTATAAAAATTGTTATGTTTAAAGCAGAGATGGAGCTGGCGGTGGCGACGCGAAGCAGAAACAAGAAAATATTTGACCTTCGTAAATTCTCTAAATTAAGCTTAATTTCAATCATAAATCTTCCCTTGTCTCTTTATAATGGTTTCTGGTACCTTTTTCACGTCTTATATAAAAAGTCCTACCTATACAAAAATCAGTATAGAGTAGGTAGTAGGTACCTACTTACTTAAACCTTAAAAACTTATTTCTAACTAAGTGAATCTGCTTAAATACAGTAGCCCAATAATCATTATTGGAGTAGATCCTTTTAAAGTAGTACAATAAAGGACATTAGTAGGTAACTAGCGTGACGAAGGCATTTCAAGACGGACACGACCTATACCACAAGGAGGAAGAAAGTGTAGGTAAAATACTTACCAAAAAAAAAATATTTGTAAAACTTTATCGAAGTACCGAATTGTAAATTAGTTAATTTCGCTTCTTGATAGGTAGGATAAATAATTTATTATTATTTCTGTGGTAGTGGTAGATAATATCTCATGGTGTAGCTAACGCCATCTATTAGTGAAGTTTGGAAACCTGTCTGTAATTTCCTAGGCAATTTCCAGTCAGTACCTATGTGTATTTACATGATTGAAATCTTTTTATCATCGTTTACACCAATTTAGATTAAATATTACTTAAATTTTACACTTTAACGCATTTGCATAATATTCCTTATTTTTGACAGTTATGAAGAATCATTGGGTAGGTATTCCGAAATATCAGATTTTCAATAAATACCTACATAGTGTGTTCACTCATAGCAAAAGTCAATTAACAGAAAAATATAACAGTTACAAAAGTTTCGTAACAACTTTATGTGTTTAAACGTGGTTTAAACAAATTTTGTTGAAAAATCTAATCGGAATCTGCTTTTCTTATAAGAAAAAACAGTTTCTAAATTTGTAAAATAAACACTTTCGAAAATCTCAGTCGTATTCTTAATCACTTTTAAGTTTGAATTACAGCGTAAATTATAATGATCAAAAATGTGTATTTACGCTAATGTTATTTACATACATAATACACGTATTAGTCAATGTTTCTCCTTGTTCTTTCTCTACTCTGTTTCCAATACATTTGTGATCGGTGCATTGTCTTGCTATCTACATTCTGCTATATGATTTGGCATTACCTTTAAATAATATCTAATATTTTATTTCAGACCACATGAATCTTTATAATAATATTTTATAAGCGGCTGGCTGTCAATGTTTAACATTTTCAATGTATTTTTATTAAACAGTAATAAAATGATAGTTTTAAGATGATAAAGAAGTAGGTAAACTTATTCCGTTCTATGTTACAAGATTTGAAGAACTAAGTGCAAAGTAGAACACAGTGACTAATCTCAGAGTACCCATGAGCCCAAAGCTTGGCCTGTTATGTAGCTATTCTGAGAAGATGGACTAAATTTTTTGAGAATTGTTGTTGTTAAAAACATATATCCGTCCTCATAACGTCATATTGAGCCTTCCTAAGGGTACGACTCTACCAAAGAAAGGCGAGATGAATTAAAGCAGAGATAGATATTTACTTTATAGAGATTTAGATTGAGCTTACAAAAATTCTCAGAATACACGTAATACCAGATTACTTCGGTAAATCAATCCGATCAGAAACGATAGGGATCACGTTCCACTTCACCGACCGAGGCACCCCCATCTACATATTTCCAAAACGTAATACTTTCTTAAAAAGAAAAAGAACGTACTCATACCACAACTCGACCACGTGCATTCTGATAAAAAAGCAACTTTTTTTACACTGCAGTATAGGGTTACAAATGGGCCTTTGGGGCGAGGTATCAAAATGTATGAAGATTATATTTATTTGTGTGTGTGTTGTCTGAAGTGTGTAATACTACCTAGGTTGACGGGTGTAGTTTATTGTCTATAGTCTTGAAAAGGGTTTACGATATGCGCCATGCATAGTCTTTGTTTAAGATAATAAAGAAGCTATTAAGTTTATCGCATACTTTTTTCAAGATGAACCATTCTGAACGTAAAGTTCGTAACCATGAGTTGGAAGATATCACGAGTTAATGTTAAAATTACATTAATACAAAAGTTTGCTTTTATATCTTATATGTAATCAAAATAAAAAAGTAAGTAAATGATTTTTGCTTTTAAAACACTTAAATATTATATTCGATTTGGTTTTTAGTTAATATGTAGATAATTTTCGTAGTAAGAAGTAAATTTCCTACAAGGAAAATAGTAATAGTTATAATCTTAATTATAAATTACGTGTAACGTTGTTTGTCGCGATGGACTTCTAACTACTTAACCGATTTTAAACAAATTTATACACCGTGTGCAGTTTGATCCAACTTGACAGATAGTATAGTTTTTATCTTGATAAGTACTTAGTCATTTTTTCAGTAGTATGAAATTACCACAGCAACGCGTGGCCGGGACAGCTAGTTATTTTATAATAAGTTAATTAAAATAATTATTGTATTAAAGGGCGCCAGAACTAAATTTTCTTTGATATTTAAATGAAACCTCGGATGTATTTTTATCGAAATTATTTTATGAGGGTACATAAGTAAATCTGTCACGTGTATGATGGTAGCGACACGCGACTAGGCGGACAACGCCGGCATTCCAACACGGACATGCGGGCTTTCGCTGTGAACATTGCATTATGAATCTGTCAATTGCTGCATATAGCTGAGATTCTTATTGGCGTAGAAATAGATTTAAAAGCTACGGGTGTTTTGATATGAATAGGGTGAGCGCTCATCACGATGATGCAATACACAACATGTAAATTAAATAACCAACACCCTGAATACAGGTGGTGTGGGTTCGGCTTCTGAGTTGATTTCAAAATTTTTTTTAGAAAAAAAAAACTTTTTTTTATAAAAAAAAACAAAAGTACCTAGAAAATGTTGTACAATATTTTATTGATCTTTTTGATTTTTTTTAAAAAATTGTTTTTTTTTTTAAAAAAAAATAATGAAGTCAACTCAGAAGCCGATCCCAAACCACCTGTATTCAGGGTGTTGGTTATTTAATTTACATGTTCTATATATATCAAAAGACCGCTCCATCAAAATGGTTTGCAACAAATAATTGTGTTTTAGCGTAAATTTACAATATTTGAAATATGTACCAAAGTCAATTTTATAAATTTATGACACGGAAAAATCCCTGTTCTGATCAAGTAAGTAGGCACTGAGACTGAGAACGAATCCGCGACTTTTCGCATTGCAGGCGTCTTCTTTTCCAACTTTTTCTTGTTTGTTTTTATATCACTACTTATTTTATAAAGTAAAATTTACCTACATCTAACATATACAAATAATATGTTTAAATTCTCTTAAATTTGCCACATAAAAACTTAACGAGATTAAACGGAAGGCCGTTTAGTAAAAGCCGTCATTACCTAAACGCATTTTAAACAAATAATTAATTTGGCCACGCTTACAAAGGTTCAATAAGTTTATTCACTGACCCTTCGTATTACACAATAGCATTATTATACGCGCACGACAAATATAAACATTAGGGTGATTGTACATTCAACAACACGCGCCCATAAGCTACGCGCCCAGTTTGTATGCATACCTCTCGACAATATCTGTGATATGATTAATCAATAGCTAATATCAAAATACCTTATGAAACATAGCCTCATGTATATATAACATAGGATCGTGACTTGCATTGATTAGACTCAACGCGTAAGCTAGACTAAAGCTTTGCACGTATGAATATTATTAATACCTATAAAATTAACGATTTATTCTTACATTATATAGTAGTGAACTAACTTCCGTTGCTATAAATGCATTGCATTTATATTATGTTTAAATTTAAATGTTCGTGAACTTTTGCAGTTACCTATAGCCCCTCGTGTGCTTTTGGCAATACGATATTAAACCTAACATTATATTTCAAACGTTAATAAACTGTCTTGAACTTATTAGGCAAGACTTAAAAATTAAAAATTACGTTACCTGTACCTAACTTTAAGAAATTATATTTTTGAAAGCATAATCCTTTCGCGTAGGCATATTTGTATTATCTTCAAAGATGAAGTCTCATAAATTATATTTTTGAAAGCATAATCCTTTCGCGTAGGCATATTTGTATTATCTTTAAAGATGTAAGTCTCATAAATTTTATAAATAAACCCTTTGAATTATGAATAAAATACTACTAACTTCTACGGAGCTGAATGCATTGAATGGAATTATATTTATTGCGAAATCAACCTATTCATACATACGGACCGCTACCATATAAGACGTAAACAATTCCACATTAACTTTAATGTCAGGAAAATTAACGCGAGCAAAAACAATTACTGATTCATCAATTCAATGTATACGGGACGGTGAAAACAGCAGATGGTGAATCGCACCGAAGCGACATGAATAAATCTTGGCTAGCTTCGACAAATACAGTGCGGGTACTTATTATACGGGAACACGTAATAATCGTTATCGTAAATTGTAACGTTTGTAGATCAAACACAAGCACACTCTTACACACAGGCGTGAAGGACGCCGTCACGTAAACAGCCCTTCGTGGACACTTAGTTGAGTAAATCCTGTAATGTGAGCCGTCCGTGTTGCACACACGCAAACGTGCGCGCGTGTGGGCTAGGGATGTTAATTTGAAGAAAATTGCTTATACTTTTGGCAAGCAAAAAAAGCCGAGACTGTTGGGCATAGGCCGGTGGGCGTCTTTCGGCTGAAATGATGATGATGATGTAACTAATGAATGCATAAATATATTTTCATTAGTTACAAGAGAATGTTTAACGAAACATTGTATTTTTTTCAAATAACATAATTTTTGTATCGGTTTCAAAACTCAAATGATCTGAAAGTATTCACGAGAATAATATGCAACACTGTTGAGATTTATCGGCTATTGCTAACTAAATGAATGAGTTATAATCCCGCACGGCTAGTAACGATACACGAATTCAAATCGTCAACAAAATCACGCCCGATTCTTACGTCTAACGGCAGCCCTAAAACGCACACACGCACCCGTCTAATCGACGCTTTCCTTCGCGTGTCGGTCGTGTGTGCAACCATCCCCGTTAAAAGCGCAGGTGTGCCGTGGTGAATGAGTCGTGGGAACCCGCCACAACCCCGGGTTCCCATCACCTCCACCTGCCACCTGCCTACTACGCATAATTCGCGTTCGTAAATGAACGGTAGTGACCACGTGCAGGTTTTTTCATCTCGGACGCGGAAGACCGGTGGGCCCAATTAATATTGTCTTAATGATCCCCGATGACGGCACCGATTTCTCCTTTAATCGATTACCTGAAAGCTTTTGGCTAGCCGAAATCGATTACGGGATTCGTAACATCCACCCACATTATGGATAGTTACGAAATAATCGATTTTCGTAGGTGTTTTCAGTAGATCCCGTTCGAAGCCGTTTATGTACTCACCTAATAATAATATATCATTTAAGGAATAATAAGTTTAATTGCATAAGCGGTAAACATCAATAATATCAGGGTAGGTATTGATAGATATTATATTTTAACTCTAAAGTAGAATAACTTTAAAGTCATAAATTTTATAACGATGTACGATATAAGAACCCAAATGCTAGTTAAATCGTAAATCAATATTAATGTATCGCTTCTCGTAGGCTTCATTTTAATTGTTGATTCAAGATTCAAGATTCGGTCTAGAAAATTATAGGAACTAAGTATAGGTCTGAAACAAAAATATTGAAATTTATATAAAATTAAAGTCCAGAAAAAATCCTGTCACGGGACATAAAGCCTGATACGGGACCGAATCCGTGACCTTTCACCATTTGGGCGAATTCTCTTTTCTCTGAGCTAAACAGGATTGAACAAGAGTCCTTGTCTGTCTTATTCCATTTAATCCTACTGATATTATAAACGCGAAAGTTTGCATAGATGTATGTTTGTTACTCTTTCACGCAAAAACTACTGAATGGATTTTAATGAATCCTTACAATAATATAGCTCATACATGAGAATAACATATAGGCTATAATTTAAACGACATTGACACGAGCAAAGCGGCGGGCGACCACTAGTTTGTAATAAATTTCAAACATTTTAAATCATGCCGAACAAAATTAGAAACAACGTTATAATATAACATACTAAAAAAACCCTACTTCTCTCCAAAAAGTGAATATTGTCACTTGCTATTCGAATAGCACGATAAAGACATAATAAGCAAAGCCTCGATCATTCGATAACAATTGACCTTTGTCCACCTGTGACACTTGTCGGGTGGCTCACGCTCTAATGTTCCGGTATGCTGATCGTTCCAGTCGGTGATCTATCCAACCTTTGTGGTAATGCACGCGGCCGTTGGCGTTTAATTGGTCGTCGTAACGTACATAATTTGCATTATAACGAACAATGAGATTCATGAGTCCTGGTAGCGACAAATATTTGTGTGATGAACTCGAGTATTTGTTGACGAGTCATGGTTGTTTATATATTTATTTAAGTTTATTTATAAAAATATTATGTATATTAAAAAAAAATGTCCGTTATCTAGTATCCATAACACAAGTTCTTAATGATACTTGTTTTACTTTGGGCTAGATAATTGGTGTGAGCGTGGAAATTATTATTGATCTGTTTTGCAAACATTGAAAATTTTATTCTGAAATTTTCATACATGTTTTTTAAGCATTTGTTCTTTGCTGAAAATTAGTGACTCAAACTAAAATATAAGTAAGTAAATTCTAATATACCTAGGTGTTATGATTATATGCTAATACATATCAATTTATAAATTGATATTCCTTGGCATTAGCCACACATCAACAGTTGGAGTTGGCGAGAAATAATAAAAAAGGTTAGTATGGAAATTTTTCATTAAAAACCTTCAACACAATTTCTTAATTAAAGACATGATATAAATAACAAAAGAATAATGTCAAGAGCCCGTGAGATTAGTTGCATTTTTGTAAGTGGAATTCACTGTCAGCACACGGGCCTCTCCTCCCTAGAATCCTGGGTCATTCAAAAGAGGCGTGAAGAAGCACCTTGCAGGTCAGCAAGGCGAGGGTGGCTATCGCGGCGGTTTATCTCTCGCACCAGCTATCTTCGCATTTGGACTTCACTCTGCTTACCATCAGGTGAAATTTAGTAATCTACTTGACCTTTTTATAAAATAAATAATAAGAATTTATTATTATTTTATTAATTATCAGTATGTGGTGAAAGCTTCAGTGGCCACAACACAAATGAGACTCACAATTCCCTCTCATCTTACGGGGTATGTAGAGGATAGGATACAAGAAAAACCAGTTGTTTATGTAGCCATGTTGTATTGTTGAAAGTTACAACACAAGAGAGTGCATAAAACTAATTACACTATATTTATACTAACTTATAATCTACGTCATACGACGTATGTCATGTTGCAGTGCGTAAAGTGAAGTTGAAGTGTGACTATCAAATAAGGCATATGTTACACCTCCCCTTTTTAGTTGCACTTCACCCCCGCAGCAAATGAGAAAAAAAAAATGACGTACATCGTTGACAAATCTTAAAGATGTAAACATTTTTTTTTATATAATCAAATTGTAACTACTAATAAATTTTATTACAAAAAAAAAACAATTTTAAAATTTAAAAATACAATAACAATTTCATGATACATACCAGCAATATTAAAATACAATATAATTTAAAGTTAATAAGTTATTCGCCAGTATACAATTTTGTATTGTTCTTATGCGTAATGTATGTCTTATTGTTTTTTGAAATTTTTATATTCGGAGATAAATCTTCTAGCACTTCATAAGGCCCATTCCATACTGGCTCTAGCTTATTTCTGATTTGGTTTTTTAATAATATTAAATCTCCGGGTTTATATGTTAGTGGATTCGTTTTCTTATCATATAATAATTTCCTATTAATTTTACATGACAGTAGATTTGACTTAGCATCTAATTGGGCTTTTTGAAGTCTATATTTGAATTCTTTTGCGTAATCATCATAGTTATATAAAGGATCTACACAATTTCCTAAATTGTTTGGTAAATTACACAGTTTTCCAAATAATAACTCGTGTGGCGTATATTGTGTCTCCGTGTGTACAGTTGTATTGAAGGAGAAACACCAATAACTTAACCAACTACTCCAATCAGTTGAATTATTGCTACACTGTATTCTTAAATATGCAACTAAATGTTTATGTGTATTTTCTAAGGAACCAATTGTCTCATGGTGGTAAGCTGTAGAATTAAGTTTCTTAATATTTAATAATTGGCAAATGTCTGAAAATAAACTACTCATGAACTCTGTTCCCTGATCTGTAATTATTTCCTTCGGCACACCATACCTTAATATAAAATTATTTACAAAAGTAGAACTTATTGACTCTGTATCCTTTCTTTGCAATGGATAAGCCTCAACAAATTTGGTTAAATTACATTGTATTGTAAGAATATATTTATAATTAAAGTTATCTACATCTAAGGGCCCAACTATATCTAAACTAACCCGCTCCATTGATGAGCTTGGGGTCGTGGTAATTACCATTGGTTGTCTAGTATTTTTATTAGTATGCTTTTGAATTTGACATTCTTTGCATTTTTTCACATATTCGTAAACATCATGGCTCATTCCTGGCCAGAAGTAGTACTTTTTAATATTATTTAGCATTCTGTTTACCCCTGCATGACCGCTAGTGGGTAACAAATGGAAATCATTTAGGATTACTCTTTTGTCGTCTTTACTATATACTTTAGTGACATTTTTTGTTACTAGAATACGAGGATAACTAATATTGATTTGCTGTAAAAACGCTTTAATCGTCTCTTCATTTTCCTTATCTTTAACAATCATTATTTCGTCAAATTTCAACTTTTTGCAAAAAATCTCTAATTCCCTCGCTAACACGCCTACGGTAGATAACGATCGGGATAAAAGATATATACTATGCTTTGAAGGCACATACACAAAGTTGCCTTTATCACTTAAATATTCCTCAGTATCTTTTTGATAATGTTTAGAGCTTAGTATTAATTCAATGTAATCATTAGGTCGTTTGAGAAGCTCAACTATTTTAGGCTGATCAGACCCAAAACAAGCAGGATTCTCGGGCGTCAAGTCAGTTTGGTTGTAGTCAGTTAGGCAGTTTTTTAATTTTCGAGATTGTGCTCTCGTCGTGACTGATACAACGTGTTCATTCATAGTTTTTAAATCTTTACTTGACAATGGAAGGCGGCTCAATGCGTCTGCAGCTGCATTGTGCTGGCCTGGTATATATTCTATATCAAAATCATATTCTTCGAGGTATAATCTAAATTTAGTTAAACGACTCGAAGGATCAGTCATTCCGAAAAGATAAACTAGAGGTCGGTGGTCAGTCATTATTTTAAACCTTTTACCATAAAGATAAGGCCTAAAATGCTTTGTAGCCCAAACTATGGCTAACAACTCCAGCTCTATCACTGGGTATCGCGTTTCTGCCGGTTTCAAGTTACGGCTCGCGTATGCGACTACCTTGCCGTTACTATTAGACAATACGGCGCCTAGACCTATTTTCGATGCATCAGTATGTAAAACAAAAGTGTTATTTTCTGAATAATCAGGATAGTCTAAGACTTGTGGGCTAACTAAAATTTCTTTTAACTTTAAGAAAGACGTTTCACATTCTGGGGTCCATGTGAAGGTAACGCCCTTTTTTGACAATTTATTAAGTGGATAAGCAATATTTGCAAAGTTAGGAATAAAACGTCGGTAATAGTTCGCGAAAGCAACAAATCTTTTGACATCATCGCAACTTGTTGGTTTCGGGTATTCCTGTAAGACTTTTACCTTCTCCGGATCAGGTTCTACGCCATTTGATGTTATTTTATGACCTAAATACATAATTTCTGTACGTAAAAATTCGCACTTTAGTGGATTTAATTTTAGGTTGGTTTCTCTGAATCGTTCTAAAACTTTTATTAAATTTTTATTATGCGAGGATATCGAATTACCGATGACGATGCAGTCATCCAGATAAACAAAACATTGATTGTAGTTTAGTCCTGACATAGCTATTGTCATTAATCTCGAAAAAACACTAGGACTAGTCTTCAGACCCATTGGACAGCGCTTCATTTGATACATTTTATCTGTCGTGAAAGCTGTAAATTTGCGACTGTCTTTGTCTAATGAAATCTGATAACTCTTGTCAACATTAAATGCAGTGTATTTTCTAGAGTCCTTGTTTAGTGACAGTTGATAGTAACTTTGTGAAAGATCTAGTTTTGTAAAATATATACTACCTGACAATGAATCCAAAATTTCTACAATGTTCGGCAAAGGAAATTTGTCGTCCTGTATTTTATTATTTAACTGGCGATAATCCACGACTAAACGCCATTTTTTCTCTCCGTTTTTATCGGTCTTTTTAGGAATAAGCAAAACTGGACTTGACCATTCTGAAGTTGTCTCTTCTATTATGTCGTTATCAAGCATATTCTGTATTTGATTATATACTTCTTTGCGTAAGGCATTGGGTATTCTGTATGGCTTTATATACACAGGATTTACGTTGTCCTTAAGCCTAATGGAATGCTCTAACAAATTTGTTGTGCTTAGTTTGTCTCCTGGCAAGTGGAAAACGTCAGCATACTTTGCACAGATTTTCTCTATGCTCAGTTGTTCGTCTTCATTTAAATATGACTTCAAATTAAGTAAGTTTAATAATATTTTCACCCTATCAGTACTAATTCTTTCCTTATCAAAACTACAGACTTCAAAATTATTTAAACTATAATACTCTAAATCCCTAAAGTTTAAACACAATTCATTATTTGTTGTGTTTAAAATTTTTATTGGTATTTGTCCATTTATTGGTTTCACGATAGAACCTGCTATAAAAACTCCATCGTGTAATTCTTTAGCAATTATTACGCAATCATCATAATGACAACAAGGAATATACTTTATAATTTCACACCTCGGTGGAATAACATGTTCATAATTATTATAATATTTTTTTATTGAAACTATAGTAGAGTATCCATGATTTACCAAGCTAAGTGTATTATCCCTATAACTTATTACTGCTTGATATTGTTGGAAAAAATTCTGACCTATTATACCATCTGCGGAACATGAAAGGTTCCTAAATACATAAAACTTTTGTTCAAAAATTATTCCGTTGAACTTTAAACTTAAATATATGTATCCTTCAGATACCAAGTTACCACTAATTCCTTTAATAGTTAACTTATCCGAATAAATATTTTTAAATATCTGATTCTTCTCTAACCATTCGTACTTTATAACACACAAGCTTGCTCCACTATCTACTAATAAACTAATTTCCCTATCATGTATTCTACTCTCAACTATGCTAGTGTTATTATAGCTAAAAATTCCATAATTTAAACTAGGCACGAAAAAACTGAGTTTCGTCGTGTTGAGTGGTCAACCTACCTGTGGTTGTGTCTGGTGCCTGCACGTGATGCACGTAAGGCGCGCGCGGCGGCGGTGCGGCGCGCCCTGAGTTGGCAAAATATTGGCCAGGCCGTTTACCTTGTTGACCTGTATTTTTACTAGCATCGTGTTGCGATTTTACGGTATTATGATAGTTATAATTAGAATAATTATAATTTGTTGGACGATGCCAAAAATTCCTACCTCTATTCGAGTTATTAATATGACGAGTTGTGTTACTAGGACGATAATAATTTGTACTACGGGAATAATGAGCGACGTTTTCAAAACTTGACGATGACGTCTGCTCGTCAACAGCTGTCCTTATAGCTTCTGGTAGAGAATTGAATTGCCTCGAAGCAATTATAGTGCTCAATCTTTGGTCCGACAGTCCATCGGCAAAACGTTTAATGGCCGTTTTTTCATTGAGACACTTTAGAATCTCATATTTGGTTTCGTCATCATCTGCTTGAGCAATGGTCAAGTTAACAAAAAGACTCTCTATTTCGGAACCAAATGACTCGATAGTCCTACGTCCCTGTTTAACTCTATATAGCTGTGATTGAATTGCTTCAGCAGATTTTTTAGGCAGTAAAAACTTTTTCATATCACTCAGTAAATCAGAGACCTTACAATACGAAGATTTTAATCGCAGCTTTGCACTAGAAGACAACCTAGTTTTTAATACAAAATCTATCAAAAGACTTTGAGATTCGTCACTTATTATTGAGCTATACATCATGATTCCATCAATTAACTGCTTAGTATTGTCTTCCTGTCCCGTCATGTTCGGCAACAAGGCAATTGCAGTTCTTATATCAAAACTTGATTTAGCCATTTTCGAATCTGTTTGAATAATATCTATATGAGTTACTAAACTTTTTATTTTATTATAAATTAACTTAATATCTTCTAGTAAATTATTAACCAAATCTATCTCTCCGCTTGATAATTGACCTTTTCCCTCGTTCAACTGAGACACAATATACTCCACTTGTTTATAAATTTCTTTTGCGCTCTCTAATTTTTTAAAACCTATATCTTTCTCTCGCCTCGCGGGGCCAAGTTTAATTAAATTTTCCTTTATATAAATAAGATTATTGCGCAATTCTTGTAACTTCTGAGACATACTAAATAATAATTTACTAATAAATTGTATAAAATCACATAATTACTGAAAATATATTTTAAACATTTTAAATCCTAATCAAACATTATATTAAATTATGCCACTTACTTAAAATATAGTTAATGACCGCAAAGTAGGTCATGACGTGGTTTACGCTGGCGATGTGGCCGGTGCGCTGGGCTCGTAGCGGTAGTGACACGTGCTGTGACGCGCTGGGGCTGGCGTAGCTTCAGGCTGATGCATGCTTGCTGCTGGCTGCTTTCACCTCGTCTGCTGATAATTGGGCCGGGCTATACCCTGGACACCGTGGGCCGGGAAATCCCTGGACTCCGCACCAACTGGGCCGGGCTATACCCTGGACTCCATCCTTGCTCCCGTACGCTTCTTTCTTCTTATCGTTGGTGAAATTCTTCAACTGATGTTCCAAACTCCGTCAGCTTAGACTCTTCAAATAAAGTTCTTCATGCCGTCTTCCTTATACTTTCTTCAATGTTGGTCATCTTCAGGCTTCAAAAATCAGTTCCAGTTCCGTTGCAGGGTCGCCATGTGGTATGTTGAGGATAGGATACAAGAAAAACCAGTTGTTTATGTAGCCATGTTGTATTGTTGAAAGTTACAACACAAGAGAGTGCATAAAACTAATTACACTATATTTATACTAACTTATAATCTACGTCATACGACGTATGTCATGTTGCAGTGCGTAAAGTGAAGTTGAAGTGTGACTATCAAATAAGGCATATGTTACAATTATCAAAAGATGTTCTCAGGAATAGTAAGTATTAATTATGCAGTTCTGAGAATGTTCCCTCCTTGTCACTTCGAAATCCAGTAGCAGCGGTATTAAGTATGACATGCGAGTCGATGATTACCACCTTCGAGATACGAACGGTAAGGGTTAGTGCACAAAGACGCCGCTGTATTTCGCACACAATTTTCACTAATATTATTACGGGAACAAATTTAGTGCCCACCATAATAATAGTACATTGCTCACCAAAATGGATATTTTGCTCACCAAAAACAACTTTTGGTGAGACTTTACACTTTTTTGGTGAGCATTTATCCTTTTTTGTAGGTTAGGTTATTATACACCTACACATAGGGTAATACTGTTACATTATAGGTAATCGTGATGATGATGTGGTGATGTCCAGAAAGTATTCCAAAAGCACTGAGCAGATACTTAGGTAACAATTAGTTATAGGTATATAAAGACACATAGGCAATATAAGCCATGCAGTGCTCAAACATAGATTAAGAACATATGTTCTTATTCTAAGGCCTCAAAGTAGTGACAGTTTATCGCCTATTTATGATAAACAAGAAAAATATATTCTATTTATGTTTGTAATAAGTAGGCTCAAAAACTACATACCTACCTAACGATTTTTTAATTTCATTCACGAGGACAATTCGACATTTTTACTAAGTAACAAAAACATATGCTATATTTTGTTTTATTAGATTTACGTTAACAAATTCGTCGGTGGCGCTCCAATTATTGATGTAAATGGCTAGTTATTAATTTAGTCTTTCAAAAAAAAACCTAAACTTTTAGAATAGGATTTTGTTTGTATACGACTTTAAAAGCCCTGTTAATAATAAACTAAAAAGAGTTTTGAAACTATATGAATCCGTATCGGTTACGGATACGGATATTATCTTCACTATACACATAAAAACAGTGAAAAAAATAATAATATGGACATCTACAAATGTAAGCTCGTCTCTAAAAGAGATCTCTTCTAGCTAACCCTAGCATTTGTATTGTATTAACATGTAGTTACACTACTGATAAATTATTTTTGTGTAGTATAATTCAATTATTATATTTTAAAATAATTTACTTCAATTAAATATAGTCAAAAGTGCAGTCTGTTATTGTGCAGTCAGCAGTCAAGCATTAGTATGAACGCACCCGTACAACTGTTACGGCCGAAGATAATTGTGTTTAACCGAGAACAAGTCCATAATTACCGCTCCAGTGAAATGTCATTTCGCTCGCGGCGTGCCACCTATCGATCAAGGAAATGGTTTTTTTTTTTCATTCACATCAATTCTCTACAGCCAGATTTTAAGGTCCTATAATTATTTATAAGAAAAAAGTTTATTTATTAACGCGAAATCGTATAGCTCCGGTTTAGTTTAAATGTGTATATATTAAGAGTGACCTGTATGCCGTAGGAAATTAATATTTTATGGTGCAATTTTGCGTAATTTGCATATTTTACAATAATAAATATATTTTATATTAACCATGTATAAGGGAAAATACATAACGAGTATGTACTGCATAAATTCTTACTTGTAGATTGGATTCTATTTTAGTGTAAAAATTCCTAGCCGAGAGCGTTACGATTACCTATATCAATGCAAAATTACATTGTACAAAACTTTATACAAGCATAATTTTAGATAATTATGTGCATATCTAAATACAAAATGATAGCATTTGAGTACCTAAGTATATTTAAAATTTTCTAAAATAATTTGTAAGATATTAAGGTTTTTGTTAAAATATATTAATCATTAATCGCAAGTTCTTCAGTCATTCAAAAACATAGCCCTTTTAATGCACCTCTGACTTAAGAAAGTTGGAGGTAGGTAGATCATTATTTTCGTATGTGAATGAATTCCGATTCCGAGGAACTCTATTGATGAGCCCACCCCAATAACAGCAACATATTAAACAAAAGACAGTTCATTTATAAAGAATATAAGTGTATTCCAAAAACTGCCACAACAATAATCAGAGTAAAAATTGTAATAACGTAATATTAAAAAAATAGGGCATCCACATTTACGTAGGGTACATAATGGGGTGTGTGTACTAAGTATTTACGGCCACAGGCTGTAATTTGTGTCTGTCTTTTTGTGGAATATTCTTAGTAATAGACTTAAGTATATTTAATAAGTATTATTTATGAATCTGTATACTGGAGAGCAGTTCTACGAAATACGAGCTTGTGTTACTTTATGTGTTCTTGTCTGATATTATTTTGAATATTTCAATTATAGACAGTATAGAATACAAAAAAAACAATAAAAGAAAAATTGTTACATCGTTGGTTTATTTGCATTTGAGGTGCCATATTTGTTATGTTAAGACCTGCCTGGTGGTAAGCAGACAGCGTAGCCTATAGATACTTGCAACACTCACGTAACACTCGCGTACTGCCAATCTTAGTCGTCTCCCCCTATCGCGTGGAGCTTTGGATCTTACTCACCAACAGAATATTATCATGATATGTTGGCACGTGTAACTTCATGATGATCAACCATTACCGATCATATCGTCAAGTTACCCACCATTAGAAAAAAAATCTTACTTCAGAATTAGTCGTTTTTGGCACTTATAAAATTATTTTGACTTAGAATAAACGTAGCTATAGGTATGTAGCATAATATTTACAGCAAACCAGGGCTTCCAAAACTTATTTTTACTGTGACGCCATTTTAGGGATTCGCCATTTTTACGACCCCTACAAAAAAAAAGCATAACAATAAATATGAGAGTTATGTATTTTACTTTGTTTGCTGGCTACTAATGAGAAATATGTGATACCTTCACAAAACGGAGCTCTAGCTTGGAAATCACCACTCTCATTTCATTGCGTGAGGCGATCAAAAGTCAAAGTCAAAATTTCTTTATTCATTTAGGTACAATTTGTACACTTATGACAGTCAATTTTGATGCCACCGGTTCAATAGTCCAGGAGGCCTTGTTCTGAGAAGAACCAGCAAGAAACTCAACAAGTTTATCCTCCCTTTACAGTTTTTATCGTTTTGATTTGGAAAGAGTCATAATTCACATGTTGAAGTCATAATAATAATTATACATATTAATATAAGTAATAAAATAAAGAGTGATAATTAAACTTATAATAAAAAAAATGTGATTTAAGACGTCTTCCCTTACAATATTGGCTTAAAAATTGAAATTGTACACATATTGATCCACATAGAAAACCGATCGATGTGGATCGCCTCAATCACGACGCCTTTGGGATAATGCCGAAGCCCTGGGACGTTACGACGCACAGTTTGGGAAAGTCTGCCTTGAACTATAGACGAAGATGGTATTGCAAAATCTTACTTCCTTACAATTACAAAACATAACTTAGATTTCCTTTCAAGACTTATTAAGGACTTGTATCTGACAAGTACTATTCATTGCTCAAAATTTCTCGTGAGTCTATTAGTAGGCAGCTTCCAGCTTCCTCTGTCCTATAAGTCCAAAATCATAAAAGTAGGTACTTAAGTCTTGAAATGATCAAAAAGTCAAGTCTTTTGCAGGGGTCCACGTCCGGAAGCCTCCTCGTGGCGGACCCTGGTAACGTGGTGGGGAAACTTTCTCGGCGAGTGTGTGGCTTTTGATGTCAAGAGTGTCCCCTTGGCATTCGAAGTCACATGCCATTGTCGAGTTGTTTAAGTCCCCCGGGTGCGGTCCGATAGCTGCTCCGGGTATCCTCGACAGGAGGACGCGCCAGGTCAAGCAGCCGTCGGTGGAGGAATGGTTGCTGGCCGGTGGTGCAAGGAGTGCCTAGACGGACAGCGTTGGGACGGTCTGGGACCTAGTTGCGCTTACGTGTGCAGATCCCGAGCCGTCTCTTAATAGCGCACTGAAGTTCAGGCCGGGGAGGATGTTTGGTGAGTATGGAGGGAACCTCAAGTCCTACATATGCCCTGCGGTTGCACCACCCCGCAAGGACGATGCGTAAATGCATTTGACCTCCCCTTCAACAAAAAAAAAGTCTTTTGCAAAATTAATTGCAGAGCACTAATACAAGCCGTAAGCAGCACGCGTATGTGTCGTTATTATGTTCTATTTTTCAAATACTGTTTCAAGTATTTCTCGACAGCTTCTTTACTAATTAATACTTTCAGGGTACTCATAATACCTACTTATTAGATTGTACCTATAGGCAACGTTAATTATTTACAAGCGAAGCTCTCGTGCACGTAATGTCGCCTCAACCACCTGGACCTATTACCCTTAATAACGCAGCTATACAGCCCAGATTATTACTTAACTACGCCAGTACGTGATTTCAATCCGTAACTATAATGTTTCTGAAACCCTCTGTATTTATAGGAAAAATACTAAAAGATTCAATCAAGAGAACTGGTCTGCGAAGGGATAGAGTAATTGCAGAGCAATTTATAATAAATAAAGATAATAATACTTTTCAACACAAATCATCTATTTCAAATTGAGCTTGATTAAGAACGTGTTTTTATACTTTGCTGGCGGAATATTATTAATTTAAATGCAGTATTTTATATGAATAATCCATTAACGAGCTAAAAAGTTTTAAAAACAGTAACCCGACTACGAAAATATTGTACCTACTCCATAGTGTACATTTGTGGTGGTTGCTAAGCAACAAGAAAGTATTTATCTAATCACTTCCTCGTTGCTTAGCAACCACAATAAGAGTTTGTGTACAAATTTCAAAGGCATGAAATCGACTACTCCTATTTTTAAAGTCGGTTCAAATGTAGCCTATATTGCCCGCACTATAATAACGAATAGATTAAGATATTATAAATTTGTATTTTGACTACCTACTTGCATTTGTCAAAATGCAAATAGACTTTTATGTTTTCTTTATTTTTATTTAGGTATTTTGACTTCTTAGTGGATATTAATTTTGTATTTGACTTATTATTATTTTCTTTTTTGACTGTAATTTAATAAATATTTTTATGGAATTAGCATGTAAAATAATGTATCTATAGTAATGTTAATATTGTAAATTGAATTATTATTTATGGAATTGATGTATCTATCACAATGCTATTAATGTAATTTCATTTTTAACTGGACTTGTTGGCGCTTTATTGCATAACTGTAAGCCAACAAGTTGTACTTACAAATAACAAATGAATAAATAAATGGACACCTTATTCATCAAAATTGGATGATTATTTTAGGCGGTACTGAGGAATATACGTAAATAAAAACATACATACATAAAAACATAGACTGCTAAAATCATTACCGTTCCTTTTGGCTACGCCGTAGGTGGGTAAAAAAGAGCATACCTACCTACTGTTTTACTGTCACATTAACATTATCAAAAATATTGAATAATACCATCGCTTATACTCTGGATTTATTATTTCTTCAATAAAAATCCTATCATGATTAAGAGACAGGATTCAAGCCTGCGACCTTTCGCAAGCCGGGCGAGCTCACTTCTAGGTTCCAACTGAGCTGCAAAAGACTGTGAGATTACGTCGAATTTGTTGCAGCATTTTTGTCAGTCTCTTTTTTGTAAAAATGTGTTACAAATGACTCAATCCCAGTGGAAGAGTAGTTCATAACATATAGCTAGTGCGAGAGAGAATAGTCACTAGTCGCCCTGCCGGCCTATTTACCACCTTTTTCGACAGATGGAAGTGATAGCCACCGAACTATTTACTAATCCGTGTAAAACAGTAATCCACTCGGTATTTTTTTTATTTTATTTGGCTTACAAAACTGGGGTACAATCAAATCAACTAGCTTATACTTTAAAAACGAAAACACATCTTACAGTGATTATCCCTTCTAGATGTAAGCACAGCATGCTTAAATACTAAGTCTTTATTACTACCTAAGATTAGAGCAGACACAAAGCTAACAATATTTTTCTTAAACATTCACAAATTTCTCCTATTCTATTTTTGTTATACACTATAATTGTCAAAAAAAGACAGTGAATATGTCACCAGGAAGGTGCTTCTTCAAGGTTCTTTGAAGGTCCCAAGTTGTAAGAAGGAACAAGTACCTATGCTAAGAGAGTTACTGAGGTTTCTAATGTTTAGTAACATGGTTGTAAGAACTCTAAGGGTAAACAAAACTACGTGAAATAAAAAATATAAAATCACCATAAAATATCACATCACAGGATAAAGCTTATCAAACTTTGCCATCGGATCGGTAATGCGAGTAAACTACCTGCTGAAGTTGCAAGCATATAAATAATAATTAATATTTTATACATTTCTTTTATTATTTACATACGTTATACATTATGCATTTCTTTTATACATTATACATTTTGTTTTTATTTGTTAAATACAATAATCAACTCAGTAGTTGTTTTTTGGTAATAATGATATGACCGACAGCGACAGTTCATGTCATAATTGTCCCATTGTAGACATCATTAAGAAGCTCTCTTGAGGCATCATTCAAGCTCGTTAAATTAATAAACGCCAAATCAAAAAGGTCATCCACCAAATTAAGGCGCCCCAAGCTCTTCAATTAGGCAGATAATAAAAATAAAACGCTCAACAGTTTGTCGCTCGAAAACGTTGCAAAAAACGTTGTAGGCCAATAACCAAAAAAGTAAGCGGTATCATTAAGCACACAAAATATGTTTTCCATTTACACAGACGCTTCGGAGTGCTTATAATTTTGTATACGTTGAGTGTTTACTCAAAGAAGTTCAGTGGTAACACCTGCCGCGTTTTCCCACGGCGCGTCGGGTATCTTCGGGGACGGTCGGGCGTGGTCGGGTGAGCGCGTATCGGCTCGCATACTAAATGACGGATAAGTACTACATTGTTGTAACGCGACCCTATCGCATGTTACGCGTCAAAATACAATGATATGACCCCAAGGTCAAAGTTTTGGGGCGAATAGGAATGTAAAGGTGTTAATGGATTGTTTAAATCACTTTAAAGGTGTTTAGTAAATCATAATAATACATATAATAATTGAAAAGTTTTAGAAACAAAATTTGTTATTTTATTGTAGTGAAACTTTTTTAGAATCGTTATGATTTGAAAAGTCGATGAAATGGAGAAGCGACTCCAAAAAGTTTTTGACGATGAAACGAAAAAGCGACACCAAAAAGTTTTTGATGATTAGAAGTTTTTAATAGAAGAAGTATCAATACGGGTATCTTTTCATGGTTTTCGGGGGTTCCGATTGCGAATGAATAACATCTATTCCGAGATCCAAGATGGCGAACACGACTTTTTGATAAAATATCAATACCTATGGGTATCATTTTCGTGGTTTTCGGGGGTCCCGTTTCCGATAAGAAAATCTATTTCGAGATCCAAGATGGCGGACGTGACTTTATAATAGAATATCAGGTATCATTTTCGTAGTTTTTGGAGGTCCCGATTACAAATAGAACATCTATTTCGAGATCTAAGATGGCGGACGCGACTTTTGAAGTGAAACTTCTTTAGAATCCCTGTGATTTGAAAATTAGATGAAACAATCTGTTGTTTCTGAAATGAGTTTTGGTACTTTTCTGAGATTTCACTTACTTTTATGCCGTGTGTGAATTGCATATACACACATTATTTATTTGAAATTTTTTAATTACTCTTAGGTACATAATCTATTCCTTCCTACATTTATGATAAAATTGTAACAGATAGACAATCTATCACTAAAACATTGAAAGAAACTAATAAATAAACAAAAACGAATAAAAAGACACCCAGTTTTTATGAGAGCAACAAAAGCCAAAACAACAGTTTTTAGAATTGTTGTTTGTCTGTATGTTTGTACACGCATCACGCAAAACCCAACTGGCAGTTTTTACTGATGTTTTGCTAGAGATCTAGCTGAAAATATAGGCTCCATAGAAAAAATCCTACGTGCAAAAAGTCGAGGGTGGAACTCTACCCAAATACCTACTACTAATCTACTTATGCTGTAAGTATTTACAAAATACAAACATGATGAGTCAATAACGTATTACTAATTTAAAAACAAAACTATTCTGACAAATCTTAAGGTTTTTCTCTTAAAAATCATTTTTCTTTAAAATTATAATATACTTACCAAATTAATATATTAGCATGCGGTATTACGAATAAGAAAATATTAGCAAGCACAATTTCGTACACAGTTTAAGAAAATAACACAATTAAAAACAAATATACCGATCGTAGTATGCAAATCAGATATAAAACTTTAACAGTTCGCCATTATACGCTCATTTGCATGTACCGTTTTAAAAATAAAAGCTCGCATGTTTACGCTTCGGAATAGTAAACGCGAAATAAAAAAAATATAATTGGCGACGCAAAAGACCAGTTGGTCATGTTTGTAGTACAAAATAGTGAGAGAAAAAAGAATTGAAGACCCGTTAGCGGTACCGCTACAAGGGACAATACTATGAAAAATAGAAGCCACGTATTACGAGCAAGTGGTCTCTATACGAATTGAGAACATTTTTTATTTGTTGCGCTGTTGGTAGAAAATTATGCGATTTTAAAAATGATATTTCTATAAGTAATTATAATAATAATAAATTTGTATGTATGAACTTTGATACACATATGCGTATTACAAAATATTATCTACCACAAACTCAAATTATGTATCATTAGGATTTCGAGTGACGCAGCCGTCACTCACCGTCACGCAGCAGACATAGCTGCCTGAAGTAGATTTACATGTAAACCTGTACAGGCTCTAGCGATTTATAGAACATGATTGGTTGAAAAAAAAAAACAAAGGAAAACTTAGGTACAATTTGCATGGGGTCCACGTCCGGAAGCCCCCTCGTAGCGGACTCTGGTAACGTGGTGAGGAAACTTTCTCAGCGGGTGTGTGGCTTTTGATATCAAGTGTGTCCCTTTGGCATTCGAAGTCACATGCCATCGTCGAGTTGTTTTTCTACGCCTAACCCTCCAAACTAAAATAAATTTTTACTCCCCTGGAGCTCGAACTCTATAAAAATACTAATACAGAGAATTGATCTATTTGGCAATCTATGGTTACATTGAAAAGTTAAGGTGTGTTTCCATTTTTAATTTATGATTAATTATGGGCCTTAACTTTAATTTATTGTTATTTCAAATCACTTTTTTATAGTTATCTAATTTAGAATAAATATTTACGTAAAGCTTCAGTTTTTTTGAAGCCAGTCACAGTAATTTGAACAGCCAGTTGCACCAACTTTAACGTTTTGCAATTTTGCAAAGTAACGTAAATGTCAACTTAATTCATAGAAATGGGTTGTGTTGTTCCATTGATAAATATATATTAAATTTTACAAAATTGTAAATACCTAGAATAACTCTAATGTTCACTTTTAGATGTACGCGGCTTCAAATAACCCCATGCAATTACGTATTATTTCAATGTAGGTATTTACCATTAAATAAATTAAAACTATCTATTTACTTTGTAGGCATTTAAAAAATGCATTCAACCAAATTTAATCCATTTTTATTCTTCATATTTTTCAGCTAAAGGGCTGCGAAATCGATTTTTTTCGGATACTCAATTACTTGGGTATCCGAAAAAAATCGATTTCGCAGATCGATATCTCGCAGCGTCAAGACAGATAAAAGTCATCATAATATTTCACACAGACCAGAATAAAAAGTTGAAGTAGGAATAATAATAATAAAAACTGGTTGTTCTTAATTAAAAATCAATATCGATACAAAAAACATACCGTGTGCACGACGCCTCATTACTTCCCGCAAGTGATCGGCACCTGCCCCAAGCTCCCACGGTATAAGTCGACTTTTGCGATTTTTTGTTTTTATTTTTCAGCCTTTTTGCATTTTAAACCAGCACTTTCCTTCCAATCGTGCAATTTTCGAACGCTTTTTTTCGCGAGTTTCATTTTTCATTTTGTTGCGTGTTTTTTATGATGGTTGTCCGCTTGAGTGTCTACGATTAATTAGTTTGTTTTTTATAGATGAGATGAAAATACTATTATCTTCTGCTTCTGTTGGTGTAACCATCAGAAACTTTATAAGTTAAGCTCGATCCACACACGTCAGAGCCGTACCCGGGACGTGGACTAAATCATTACTTTAGTATAGCTAGGTTAAATCTCATGTAGATAAATTAATTAATTATATTCCTACCTACTATACCTACTAAGAGAAAAGTTCAAGGAGAAAAATATTCTAACAATATATACTGGAAAACTTAGTGTATGTAAAGAAAAATATGATGCATTTTCCTGAAAAATGTAATACACTTAATGTCAATACTAATAGGAAGAAACACGATCTGGTTGTATATAAAACCCATCTCTACAGAATAAACAATTCGTTTTTACATATACGTTTTTACAATGAGCTTCCGAAGAATTTTTAGAGATTTGCCTGTTAATATATTTACGCATTTAAAATTGTAATTTATTCATATTGACATAACTATCTATTGACCTGTAATGATGTTTTGGAATCATTACGGAATTGTAAGCCGTGTAGTTTCTTTCGCTATTTCTTCTTCATCTCAATATATTAATAATTATTTAAGTAAAATAATTACTTTTTTCGTCCCGATTTGGTGGTAGGGCTTTTGACGATTCAAAAATACTTAGCAAAGTCTATTTAAATAAAAAGCTTTTAAAAAAGATGAATATTAGGTTAGCCGAGAGACCAGCCACTATTGGACATAGGCCTCCCTCATGGATCGCCTCCAACCTGATAGCTCCTGCGCTGACCGCATTACGGCGGCTTTCCGCGACCTTTAACAAATCGTGGGTCCACCTTGTGGGAGGCTGACCAACTTACCTACCTACAACTAACTACCTTCAAGCCTTTCATGAATGGAAAGCAGCATTATGATCTCTGAAAGAATCGCTTTTCGTCTGTTTTTTAATACTATTTAATTTTCTTATAGGCATTTGTGGGTGCCACTTTACTTACAAAACACTGGCAGGTTAAGTTACGTCGTAAAAAAATAAGACCCAACAGGTGCCTTATTGTTTGCTTTTCAAATATTCACGACCTCTATTGTGTAAAGGGAGTCGGGGGAAAAAATAGAAGGTTTTATTTTGATTTTAGCGGGTGGGTAATATGGTGATGGCGTACTTTATGCTCCAATGTCACTTGCTTAAGAATCAAAATTGATTACAAGACAAGAGAAAAGAGTCTTGGTGATTTTACTCAAACTTTGTTTTTGTGTCACTCATTTTTGATAGGTGCAATCAGGGCCCGATCTAGTCATTTCGCCGCTCAGGGCAAAAGCAGGCGCCCCCCGAGAGATAAAATCCGGAGATTCGAAGCTAGACTAGGTACTAACACAACAAATTAGTATTACTAGGTGGTAGACCCGGGTCGTCTGGGTAGGTACCACCGCCTTTCTTATTTCTGCCGTGAAGCAGTTCGCTGTGTTTCGGATACAAGGGAAGGTAGCCAGTGTAATTACCTACTGGGCATGGAGGGCATATCATCTTAGTCCCCAGGATGGCAAGCGCACTTGCGATGTTAAGTGATTTACACTTCATATTGCAAGTGTCTATAGGCGGCGGTGACCACTTAACATCAGGTGGGCCGCAAGCTTGTTTGTCATCTCGTAACATTAAAAAAAAGTTTGAGAAAATCTTTACATTTTAGACAGTGAAATCTAGGAAACTACTGAAGCTATTTCCATAAAATTTTACTTTTCTTGGCCGCCCTCAATTCTCAAATTGCCGCCCTTCGTTTTTGCCGCTCTGGACAAATGTCTTGTCCTCAAGCAACATCGATCTAACAATAAGTAAATTAACCAATCAGAAATTACAATATTTATAATCTTACATATTTTTATTAACACTAAACTAAAAAATTTGGTTGCAATAAGTAAGTTAAAGCATACTCGAGTTATCGTGCTAACGCACAGACACAGAAATAATTCCAAAAAAAATATTTTTGGACTCAGGGAGGTCCAAAACGAGTAAATCCGTCAAAATCTCGAAGTCGATTTTTTTTACAATAACAAGACTTCCTCTATAGGTACCAACTACGTATACGAGAAAGTAAAAATCAAGTAACATTAAATTAATTTATCGGGTGAACAATGATACCTACCTACAAACAAGAAAATTACCTATAGGTCAAACTTGAAACCACAATACCAATAAAAAACTGAAGATAAAAAATTGTCCTTGAAACTTTTTATTTCTTATTTGTAGATATCTTTCTAACCACTAGAACACACGCATTAGACGGTCACGTGACTATCTAATAATACGTCATAGGTCACGTCGTACCGTGCCGTATTGGACCAGTTTTGATCAAATTTGGTAAAAGTGTGTATTGATTAGACGTTGGAAATGGACATAGGCTACCTTTTATCGTGAAAAAAGGCTTGAAGTGGTTGAAATAAGGGATGAAAGTTTTTATGGAAATTAGTCATTTGTGAAGATAAAACCATGAAACTTGAGGCCGCTGATAAGAAATACATAAATATTTTAGAAATTTTGATCTGTGTAGGGATAAAATTGGGGATGAAAGGTAGCCTATATAGTTTCTCAACGTCTAATCTACATTTATACCAAATTTCATCAAAATCGGTCTAGGTAATAGTTTTTCAGTTTATTCGTTACGAACGTTACAAATCTTTCCTCTTTATAATATTAGTAAGTAGGTATCTAGGTAAGTACAATAGTAACTACATACTTATTATAGAAGTATGAATTATTGTAATGTTATTGATTTTTGTCATTTCAGTATAAGAATAAAAGCAATTAAGGACAAGAAATAGGTACAGTTAATAATAATAACACAAAGCTCTAGCAATATGTTGTGTTGTATTGTAATGGGTGACAAGCTTTTCTTTTATCATTTGGCGCGAATTTCCACAAATCAGCGCGGAAAAGCGCTCAGTTTCTAGTTCAACCTACCGCCGTGATTGGCGTTGCACCGACCAATAGCAACGATTGTTTCGTCCCATCGCGGCCGCGGGCACGCCCTCCTTCTATTTTCGAATTTGAATAGACGCGAACTCAACGTTCTAATGTCAAAAGATTGTTCTTAACGTCTCTTGTTTTGTTCTCGTAGGCTTTTGTCGATACAAATTTGTATTGTGTTTTGACATGGTTTTCTTTTTTTTATCATGTCGCGTTGTCAGAAATCAATCTCGACGTGACTTTAGAAGATCATCATAAATCACGACTTTGCATAAATTTACCAAGAAAAGTAATAATAATAATAATAATAATAATAAAACTCTTTATTGCACAAAAGAAATGAAATAAAATACAATATTGTGCAGTACAGTCAGGTTCCTATCAATAATGATGAACTCGTTTACGTTGAAAATACGTTTAATAACGTTTAGATACAATAAAATAATTAATTGTGGAAATCGTATGCGTCTAAGTTAAGATCGTTGATTCGAATGCGCGGGTCTTCTCTCCGGCTTCCAACACAAGCTTCTTTCAGCCGTTTATTTGGTTTTGTTCTTCTTGCTCGTCAACAGATGGAGCCACAAGCGCCGACATGGCCCCGGCCTTGGAAGCTCCTACTTCCAATCATGTAGTCGTATAAAATAAAATATATTATAGGAGTGGACATATCTTCGAGAATGCTCGTCGAATGATACCCGATGAAGTGCGTATATCGGCCACTCTGGAAACGCCGTCCCTTCCTGGGAACACTCGTACAACACGTCCCAATCTCCATTTTAGAGGTGACAGATAGTCTTCTTTGATAATAACTAAACTGTCAATAGCGATGTCATCTGCTTCTGTCTTCCACTTTGTCCTCGTCTGAAGCTCCGCTATATAATCTCTGGACCAACGCTGCCAGAAATGCTGCCGAAGTTGCTCCAGTCTCTCGTAGCGTGTCAAGCTGCTTGTGTTCGCAGCTGTCAAGTCCCTCTCAGGTGGTGCAGTCAACGGTCGACCAATCAGGAAATGGGCTGGAGTGAGAGGATTGAAATCGGACGGATCTGAGGATATAGGGGACATTGGACGGGAATTCAATACGGCTTCAATTTGTGTTAAAATCGTGCTAAACTCTTCGTATGTGAGTCTCGCGTTCCCTACTATACGTCGCAAGTGATATTTGCACGAACGTACCCCACTCTCCCACAAACCACCAAAATGAGGTGAATATGGCGGAATAAACTTAAATTGAATGCTCTCGTTTGTGGCAAAATTAGAAATATCCATAACATTATTTTTTAAGAACAATGGTAACTCCTTCTCAGCCCCCACGAAATTTTTGCCATTATCTGAGTATATGATATTAGGTTTACCTCTTCGACAAATAAAGCGTTTTAATGCTAAGATGTAGTCCTTAGAAGACAGCGTAGTGACAAGTTCCAAATGTATGGCCCGTGTAGTGAAACATATAAATAAGCAAATATACGCCTTAGACAGACGAGCTCCTCTGCCCTTTTTATTTAAAACATAAACAGGTCCAGCATAGTCAACACCCGTTTTAATAAATGGAAAACCAGGGTCTATACGGTCACTAGGTAAGTTACCCATGATAGGATTTAGTGTTTTGCCCTTTAATCTCGTGCAAGTTACGCATTCACGAACGACCTTTCTAACCAAATTCCTACCACTTAACGGCCACCAACGTTCACGAATAGAAGCTAAAAGAAGTTGAGGACCAGCATGCAATAACCGCTTATGTTCACACCTACACAGCAACACAGTAAAATAATGTTTACCACACAGTAACATAGGATGCTGCTTATCGTAATCGAAATGACTCGAATTATTCAACCTTCCACCTACCCTTACAACTTTGCTGTCATCCATAAATACATGAAGTCCAGATATACGTTTATTATTACACGTTTTTATAGGACGACCGTTAAGCAAACAATTATAAACGTCGGGAAATGATTGTAATTGCGCACATCTCACTAATAAGCGCTTCGACTCCTCTAACTCGCCTACGGATAACAAACCGGTTTTACGGTTTTGTTTGTCAGCGGTGCGCGCGTTATTAATGAAACGTAAAATGTATGCGCCTATTCTTAATAACCTAGTGAAAGAAGAATATTTTTCGAATTGAATTAAATTAAAATTATTAGTGCTAATTAATGAAAATATATTATTATGTTTTAATTCTGGTAACTTAGATATATCCGAATCAATTATATAATCATTAAATGAACTTAAACTATCTAAACTAGATGGTCCATGCCACCACATTTTATTGTCAACTAGCGCATCGAGATAGACGCCTCGAGACAACAAGTCTGCTGGATTATCTTCTCCGTTTATGTGTAGCCAAACTGAATCTCCTGTGAGTTCATTGATTTCCACTACACGGTTCTGTACAAAAGGTTTTAGTGCATGAGGTGACATTCGAATCCATCCAATGACTATTGTGGAATCAGTCCAAAAGTAAACTTTCGAAAATTTTATATTTAGAGATACGATAATTTTTCGATACAATCTCGCACCCATCAGCGCTCCACATAACTCCAACCGAGGAATACTAACGGGCTTTATTGGCGCGACCTTACTTTTCGCAGTAAGCAAACGTGTGGTTCTTGTTGAATCGATGTTATACGTAGAAACATAGGCACAGGCTCCGTAAGCCTTCAGAGATGCGTCGGTAAAAATATGCAGTTCTGTGTGTTGTGTATTATCACTGGTCACTCTTCTAGGAACGCGCAGAGTGTTAAGTATTCGTAATGACTCAATAAAACGAACCCATTCATTAGCAATATCTTGAGATATCTGAGTGTCCCAGTCGATCTTACTCAACCACAGTTTCTGTAACAGTAACTTTGAAATGATAACTGCCGGCGATATTAGACCTAAAGGATCGTATATTTGTGATATAATTGAAAGCATGATACGTTTAGTTAATATAGTATCACAATAATTAATTTTGGTAGTCCAATACCACTGATCCTCGTAATTTAGCCAACCCAAACCTAAAGTTTTATTTTGACTATACTCGCACGCAAAATAATCTTTTGTTTCATTAGAGACAGATGAGTTAAATGTCCATTTACGTAAAGGAAACCCGCCACTCAACAAAACTTGTGAAGTTTTCTCGCATGTTTTTTTTAAAGCGTTAATGTCGTCATGGCCTGTTATCAAGTCATCCACAAAAAAATCTTCCCTAATAACCCTTGCTATGTCGCCATCACTACACTCCTCGGCCAATTGTCGTATACACCTCATACTTAGATATGGTGCAGACGCGGTACCATAACTGACCGTGTTTAATTGATACGTTTCTAAGGGCTCAGTAGGATTGTTACGCCACAGTATGAGTTGCAAGGATCTTTGATCAGGCTGTATAAGAACTTGCCTGAACATTTTCTCAACGTCAGCGCAAGCGACGTATTTATACTGACGAAAACGCAGCAAAATAGAAAAGATATCGTTTTGTAACGCCGGGCCTGGATATTGTATGTCGTTAAGCGACTTATTTGTACTTGTAATGGCACTGGCATCAAATACCACCCTCAACTTAGTGGTGGTACTACTCTCTCGTAGAACCCCGTGATGAGGTAAATAGAAATGAGGCTGAGCGGGCGCGTCTATTTTTGTCATATGCCCTAAACTTAAATATTCTTGCATAAAATTGCAATACATGCGTTTATATTCAGATGAACGTTCTAATTTTCGTTCAAGTGCTAAAAACCTATTTTTTGCTAATGTGTATGAGTCACCGAGTACATTTGGTGATTCTTTGAGAGGTATACGTACTGAAAACCTACCGCTTATTTCTCGTTTAGTCGATTTAATGAATAAGTTCTCACAAAAACGCTCGTCGTTTGTGAGAATAGGCTTATTTGAATTTGGTATGTTTTCTAACTCCCAAAACATTGTTAAATCCGTATCTATATTCTGTACGAAATTACACTGAACTTGATTAATGCGCAAGTTCTTCGTGTAAATTGGTCCAGATATTAGCCATCCCAACTTCGAATTGTTTAAGTAGGGACCGCTAGGTAATCGTATAATTTTATCCGTATTAATAAGATCCCAGAACGTATCAGCACCTATTAACAAATCAATGTCAGACGGAACAGCATAGGTAGGATCTGCCAATTGCAATTCGCTTGGTATACAAATTATATTGGCATCAATGTTTGTTGAAGGCAACCTGTTGGTTATACGCGGCAAAACAAAACATTGCAGCTTCGTATTGTAATCGTTTATTCGAGAACGCATTAATATATTACATAAGTGATTCGACTGGGTAATAGATTGTCCTACACCCGAAATCTGAACAGTGGACTGTATTAAAGACGCATTAAGACGTTTACGTAATTTATCTGTAATAAAACAATGTTGGCTGCCATTGTCAAGCAATGCGCGAGCGACATGGAAATTATTGTTAATATCGGCTACCTCGACAAGCGCCGTACATAATAGCACCTGCATCTCGCTCGCACAGTCCCGGTCTCCCGCTGTAGACAAGGAAGACAATTCGCCTGAGGGCCGGGCGGGCATTGAGTGTAATGCTGTCGTAGATCGCGGATGCGTGGTGGTGCGCCCTACAGAGGTTGAGGGTTCGCCGTTCGCATGCCCTTTGTCATCATGCTTGACGTCTATATGCAGCAAAGTATTGTGCTTTTGTGAACACTGCTTACATGGACCGAAGAGACATTCACTCGGTTCATGCCCCGATCGCAAACAGTTGTTACACAAATTGTTATCGTTAACAAATTTTAACCTATCTTTAACAGTTAAGTTGAGAAAACCAAAACAAGTGTACAGTGCGTGATTGTGATTACAATATGTGCAATTTCGAACGTTCTTAATGAAATTGGAAGATTTGTTCTTAGTGCTATTAGTAGAAACATAGCTTTGAATGTGCGTAGTATTTTTATGCGAATTAAATAATTTGTTGGTAGAAATTTGTGAGGTATCTTTAGTTTTATTGTGTGAACTATTGATCATTTCTAACATGTCAGCGCGGTTCTTAAGAAATGATAGAATGTCTTCCAATTTTATTTTAAGAAAATTATCTTTTAAAGATAATGAACCCTTATATGTTTCCCATTCACGCTCTGTAGTGGAATCTAATTTGGTTACAATTAAATAAATAATTAACGTATCCCATGACTCTGTGGGTTCGTCTAACATTTTAAGTGCACGTAGGTTGCGTAAAATAGTGTCTATTAATTTTCGAATGTGTGTGGTTGACTCTTGCTTGATAGGCATAACGTTAAATAAGGACTTTACGTGGTTATTAATTAAAAGCCTAGTGTTGTGGAACCTATTCTCTAATAGTTCCCATGCGTGAATATAGTTAGCCGCAGTAAATTCTAAAGCGCTAATAACTAATTTTGCATTACCAATTAGTGACGAACGTAGGTAATGGAATTTTTGTATGTTATTTAGATCAGACCGTTCGTGAATCATGGTAACATACGAATTTTTGAACTCCAGCCAATGATCGTATGACCCATCGAATAAAGGCAACTTAATTTCGGGTAATTTTACGTTTGCAAATGCTGAATAATGCGAATGTTGCGCTGTGCTGGATTCGTCTATAGTGGCAGAACTATCTATCAAGCAGTTCGCGCTAGCCATAGAACCGAAATACAACGATTCTAAGGTTTCAACGTACTCATTGTCACCATCGATTTCACTATCATTTGAATGTAGTTCAATTTCACTTTGGACCGAATTAAATTTTTGGAAAATGTCACTAGCCGCTTGAATACGTAGCTTCATCTCAGCTAACTGGATTTTACTCAAATTAGCGCCTAAGAAGGAGTCGACATATTTCTTAAACTGCGTTAATTTACCCTTCAAAATTCCTCTTTGCTTTCTGAGACTCGTTATAACGTCTGCAGACTTTCTTTTAGAAGGTGAAAGGGGAGGAATAGATAAGTTTACGTTAGCACTATCGGTCATTTTGGCAATTAATTAGAGTAGTAAAGGTACTTACGTGCAAATATAACTGTATTAGTACACAATTAACTCTGAACTCGCGGATAATAACGTTTAGATAAACACGATTTCAACACAATTCGAATAAGGATTAGGAAATTAGATAGGATGATTAACCAACCGTTACTGGAGATGATGACTTCTTCAAAATCTTCGCTTTCTTCGATGTCGCAGTCGTATAATTCGGCTCGAAGACCAAAATGTGCAGTACAGTCAGGTTCCTATCAATAATGATGAACTCGTTTACGTTGAAAATACGTTTAATAACGTTTAGATACAATAAAATAATTAATTGTGGAAATCGTATGCGTCTAAGTTAAGATCGTTGATTCGAATGCGCGGGTCTTCTCTCCGGCTTCCAACACAAGCTTCTTTCAGCCGTTTATTTGGTTTTGTTCTTCTTGCTCGTCAACAGATGGAGCCACAAGCGCCGACAAATATATATAACATAAGAAATGTACAAACTAGGCGGCCTTATTGCTAAAAAGCAATTTCTTCCAGGCAACCTTGGACTAAAGGACAATATAAGACAAGAATACATAGAATGGGTGCAGGAATAGATATTTTACTTAAACAGCTAATTAAATCAATAAAAATAATTTAAATAAGAAAATATATAAGCTTGTGTAATAGTGATGTGAAACATTAAAATTTTACGAATTGAAGTACCTATACTTAATTGTTAATTTTGCAGGTCAGTAGGTTAGGTCTTTTTTTTAATTTGGAACACGAAAACATTTAAGGAACACGTTTTTTTAAAGATGCAAATTCGTTTTATCTTCGTCATCCTGAACCTCTGCAAATAAAGGTAATGTAGTTAATTGCAGAGGACCTATACCTACGTAAATAAACTATGTGCATTTTATTGCACGGTTTTTTTAGTTTTCTATTGATTACCTATGTGTAAAACACGCTGATCCTAATGTATTTTTTAATAATATCTACCTAATCCAATTAGTGTAAGGAAATGAACAGATTGCTAATAACTACAAACAGGAAATTAATTTAGATCATCTAGCTTAATATCAACATGCGCGGGTGTCGAGATCTTTGCCGTATTATCGATTAGATCTGCTTATACTTATCAACCACCGTCATCAATTACTACCTTGATATTAAGATTTATAACTTAGAGTTTTTAATCGTAGGAAGTAACGTTGACATTGGATCGCTATCGATGATTACAGGATTTAAAAAAACAACTGAACTGATAAGTACTTACCTACAAATCGCGGTGAGGGTGTTGCATAGAGGATGCAGGACTTAGGTTAGGTTCGTTTCTTAAAAATTCAAAAAATTCGTTAGAGTGAAATTTTTAAAAAAAAATCTTTTTGATAGGTATATTTTTCGCCAAGTTGAAAATCATTTTTTTAGTGTATTATTGATGCATCCCCTGTGCGATACCCGGACCCAAATTGCGCAAATAAAAATATTTACCCAGCGCTTAGTGTACCTACTTAACTACTGTAGTCTAAGACCGTTTTCGTCAGTTTGGCAGTGTCTAAGTAGGTAACCAATACACGATTGTGTTGCAGCATTAGGTATAGGTACTTTTATTTTTTATTATTTTTACTATCAAACTGTCATTACAATCAATAAGTAGGTAAGTACTCAGTACTCACCGGCTCTATTATAATTTAGGTATGCAAGTTACCTATTTAGCGAGCTTAGTTTCATGACAAAAGACATAAGAGGCCACTATAATTAAAACGTTGATAATTTATGACATAATAGGCTAGTTGACTAATTTTGAATAACTTGTTAATACTTTAGTTTGATACGTATTTTATACAAAAAACATATTTATTTTCATTAAATTGATTATTTACTTGAAAATTTTTGAGTTACAAAAAACAAATTTAAATATGATTCGAAAACGCACAACACTGTCATGGCGTCCTGAATGACGTCACGCCGTGCAAAACAAACTGACTGACTGAACTGAAGTAAGCAATCGCTAAGCGATTGCGTCTGCATCCATACTTGCTTTTTGTAACTTTAGTTTTCGATATAAAAGAAATGAGTTCTACGTATTATAAGTACTGTATAGTGCCCCAGTGTACAAGCACAACTATAAAAACACCAAACAAGCTATTTATTTACGTTCCAAACAATAGAGCAATAAGGAAAAAATGGCTAAAACTTGCAAGAAGAGATGATGCCAATAATTTATCAACAGATTCAAGAATGTATTTCTGTGAAGATCATTTTGATGTAAGTATCTACCTACCTACGTCACTTAACTTAATATTATGTAAGGAAAGTCTTAATTTATTTGTGTGTATTGATGTAACAAAAACAATATTTTTATTATTCTAGTTACCAAATGATATGATTAATTATATGGAGTATCATATTATGGGAACAGTAGCTCAAGTACGCATGAAACCAGGTTGTATTCCAAGCAAATTTGAATGTCATGAAGACAGAAAAAAACGAGCATGGAGCAGTACAGAACGGCCATATATATTAAAAAAACAAAGAAAGATGATAATAGAAGAGTGTCTGATTGATTCACAAGAAAATTGTGCGACAAGTTCATCTCATACTTCTGATATAAGTTCAAGTAAGTTAAACGAGATAAATGTTTATTTAAAATTTTCAGTGTCAAATACCCACTTAATGCTATCATAAACATATTTACATTTATTTTTCAGATACTGATACAGTTGGAGATGTGTTGAAAATACCATGTAAGACAACTGATAAATCTGTTCAAGTATTTGTAACCCACAAATTCAGAAGTAAGGCTGTGCAGACCAATGTTAAGTTGACAGACCAGGCATTATCACCTTTAAAACCTGCTCTAAGTGCAAGTTCCCCATCTCCATTTCAAAGTGTATTCATGTCAAAATCAAGTCCTTCTGTGTCCGGTGTAAGCAAAATTGTAAAAAATATATTTATTGAAGAAGAACGCTCAGATAGTGATGTTTCTTTATATATACCATCTATTTCTGCCAACAGTCATTCACCATCACTGTGTTCACTACAAATTAAATCATCTTCTGATTGTAGTGAATTAATTGAAGAAGACAATAAACTAGAATCAAAAAAGACCATGTTGTACACAATAACGAAAATTGAAAAAAAGCCACGACTATACATAGGTCTCCCAATTAATTGTTACTACTTGATTGATATAATACTAGATGCTATAAATATTCCCAAACACCATTTACTAATCTGTTTAAATAAAATAAGATTAGATAGTACATTTAACCAACTGTCAGATGATTATGGAATGACTCCATCGAACTTAAGTAAAATATTTGTAAAGAATGTACCTTTGATAGCCAGTGTGATGCGCCCTTTTATTGTGGAATTGGACAGTGCAATGATTAAAAGGACCTTACCTATGTCATTCAGGCATAAATATAACAATGTTAGTTGTATTATAGACTGCCTTGAAATTGAGGTGCAAAAGCCATCTAAGGCAATAAATCAAGCTCTGACATGGTCAGAGTACAAAAAAACAAATACTATAAAGTATTTAATATCCTGTACACCAAATGGACTAGTGAACTATATTTCTCCAGGATTCGGAGGAAGAATCACCGACACATGCTTAGTTGAATCTTGTGATTTTGTAAAGACCTTAAAAAGTGGTATGTGTGTTATGGCAGATAGGGGCTTTAAGCACCTCGAACAATATTTTAAAAAATCAGGTATTACACTAATAAGACCACCAAGTGTTGAAAAGGGAGTAAAAATGATTAAAAGTGAAGCGAAGCTGACTAAACAGATTGCCAGCTTGAGAATACATATAGAGAGAGTTATTAGGCGCTTACGTGAATTTTATATGCTCACACCACATGCATGTATTAATTACAAATTTGTAAAAATTCTCGATGAAATAATAATTATAGCCTGTGCATTAATTAATTTGCAAGATTCTTTAATAAAATAAAACTAAGAAATAATTTAAGATTGTTGTTTTATTTCAAATAAAATTATTGTTCCACACTTTGATACAACAATGGGTATACATTAATTTTCCAAAAGTTTAATATTTTATTGTCAATTAAATCCTCAACATATTCGGGATTGAATGCCACGCTTATAATCTCCACTTTTTTATTTTGACTGAAATCTGGGTCAGCTACACAAAATAAACAGTTTTCCTTTTTTGTTAGATACATTTGAAACTGCATTTGGGCATTGAATTTTTCTGTAGGTTTGCCATCTTTTACATAGTTTTTATACGTTTTTGCAGTAACAGGACATTTAATCTCTAATATGCCATCTTCAAATATTCCATCTGGGGAACCAGCAATCATTGGATATTTGGAATTTAATATTAGGCCGCACTTATTTATCTTTATCTTCAATTTTCTTTCTACTATTTTTCTTACCTCATCTTCTAAAAGACGGCCACGTTTCATATGTGTTGTATCTGGAATTTTACCACCTAGTATAAGAGATATGAGTGTGCCATCTTTGGTTTTACATCGGCTAACATCAAAGGCTCTTGAAGCAGTTATACGACCATACCTCAGCTCAAACCATAGGCTGCTCTTGGACTGTTCCCTTGTTTCTTCTTCAACTCGCTGTGTTAATAATGGTGATATTTGAATTTTTTTCAAAAATGTATCGACACATTTTTCTTTAAAATTAAGTTGATGCATGGAGACAGCCTGTGTTTCACTTGGACAATAAGTTGGTTGATATTTCAAAAGTTCACAGTTTCCAATTTTTCTCTTATTTCCCTCTTCTAGAAACTTTACCAAAACAGATGAATTTGCTGGCAATATTGGCCTGCCTTTTGACAAGTCTTTCGCAGTCATGTACTTTAGGTTACTGCCAACTCTGGAGAGTTTTGATTTTTTCCAATAGCACTCCACTGAAGTGCATGACGGTTCCTCACTTCGGCGGTGAACCCACATAAGAAATGCTATTGCATGTTTGCAGCCGCCCTGTGAAGCTACACAGTCTTGACATTGAACAGATATAATGATATCATTTTCTTCGTCAACAACCAGTGTGCATCCATATAATTTTGCATGCACTTTGTGTTCAGGACATATTTTACACTTCACAGTACACAATTTACTATCACGCTTAAGCTGAACATAACTTATGGCGTCATCTCCATAGGAAGCTCGCGAGGACCTGAAATTAAATAAATGAACTATTAATTAATGTTATACGAGCTATTTTGCATTTTTTATTACTTTTGCAAATGCAACCTCAAAATCAGTGTCAATTATCTTGCAAAACATTATGCTATTGTGTATCGAACTGCAATATGGGTATTTGATCTTGAAATAAGTATTTTAAACTCTTGTTTACTTACAAGGAAGCTTTAACATTGCGAAACTCAGATGAGCAAAAGTCGCTGTTTGACGCGAAAAAATTCCCAAGCATAACAGGGTCAATTTTAGGCAAGTTATTACTGTCTCCTTTGATGAATCCAGATTCCATGGTGAATTCTTTCAAATTTTAACTAAAAACAACAGGTATCAACTTAATTTAATTCGCTAAAAACCGTAATTTTATCAATAACTTGTAGTGTACGTATGAGAACGTCAATGACAAGATTCGACCGACGCACGGCGTGACGTCACGGCTTCTGATTGGTGTTCACTGTCACTCGACTGTAGGTCCCATTTTACGAAATTTATTTTAGTAAAATATTATTAATCTCTATCTCTTTTATTAAATAAAATTGTTTATTGCTTTCTCCGTATCTTAATTAATCATTATAACACGCTATCCATGCGATTCATTCTTATAGGACACAAGCCTATTGAACATAAGCCTCTTTCTCGTGCTGAATTCAAACCAATGTAATTATATAAAGTAAGGTTACAGATGTTTTTACTAGCGCCACCTAGTACGTTTGAAATGAACTTTTTAGTTCTCTAAAGTACCAAAGCGTGGCGCTCTCGCAGCCGTTGATGACCAAAAGTTGCTGCTAAAAGTTTTAAAAAGTTATTTATAGAATGATAAATTAAAAGATTTTAAATTAAATAATAAAGCAATTAAATATCTCAGATTTAAGTATCTACTTAATTATAAAACTTTAAAAGGTCGAAGTTGCTGATTTTATTTTCTAATAACAAAAAAAGATGTGGCACACAAGATTATATTTGTAACAAATTGCTAAACCTATTTTAACAGCATTTTGAGAAGGTCTAACTTCTACGAAACCTATACAATAATTGGTTTTCTAACGTTAAGTTTGAGAGTTTTTGAAATTAAATTCAAAAACAGCGCCACCTATGGATATAGTTCACAGTTGTGAAATGACACGAGCCAAATCCATAGCGCGCTCTCTGTCTCACCTTTTTCAACGTATATCTTCGTCTCTATCACTCTCTATAGAAATGACGCGCGCGTCTCTTTCTTATCGCGTCGATCATTGATCTTTGAAATTCGAACGCGCGGCAACTCGAGCAGCGCGCGCGCCTTGGGCCACCGTGCTCCGTCCCGCTCGCTCGCACACGCTACGGTTACCGTTGTCTCGCGTTTCTTTTATTGCCGTTTTATTATTTCTTGTAGATGATCACGCGATTGTGAGCTGTCGCTTGGCGCGCACACGTCACGTCCGCTGTCCTTGTCTAGCAGGCGGAGTTTCTTAAGGTTCTATCTCGTTCACGCCGGCGCATGTCGGGCTTGCTGCCGTGCGTCGATGTTTTGGGAAGTGCACCCGCCCGGCGTTCCCACGGTTCACCTTCGCCAGCTTCCTTACGAAAAAAATAAACAAGAGCACTTTGTTGAAGAAAATCGACGTCTGCCGGTCGCACCGAATGATTAATACAATTATGAGCGCGCGCCGCTACCTACCCGGTTCGACGGTAATAATAGTTCTTTATTAGGAACACGTGGTACTGGACAGTTATTATGATTTGAAGGCTCGCTTTTGAATTAGAATACGTCAGTTGTCATGCTTCTTTTTGGTTGTTAGTTGATTTCGCTGGACATGGTCTTTGTATGTCAAATTAGATGGTGAATCATTATGTAATAGATTGTCTTGATACACGGGCGTTTAGTTAGCTTCTATAAGACAATGTTCATGTCATTAATCATTACTTAATATGATAATGTATTAGACATTCTAGAAGTTATGTAAAGCAAGTTCGTATGAAATTGTGTGCACAGGGGTATCTACTCTACTCTGGCTGCAGAAGGTAGACGCTCATAGGTACTCGACAAGATGGAAAGAAAGAAGCTTTAAGCAAGACTTTAAACAACTTAGGAACTTAGAGATACATATCTGTAATAGTGGTAGCAATCGTGTCTAATCGGTATTCAATATTACAACATATAATTATCACCAACTAGGTAATTTGGCTAAAGATTTTGAATGTAAATGAGGAAAAAACCTGATCTCGTTTGTCATAAATTAATTTATTCTTAGCTGCACAGAACAGCAATTTGTTTTTCAATGATGCAAAGAATACGTAACTAAATAATTTAAAACAAAGTTTGTTATGAAATATATAAAGAGTTTAATTAAAGATTTATAATATTTACTAAGTAGGCATATAGGCATAAATATATTTATAAATGTAGAAGTTATCTACCTACAAAAGTGAATTTGCAGATAGGTAATTAATGTATTTAAGGATCACCAAACATGCTAAATTAATAATAGATTGACCTGTAATGAATGAGTCTTTCGATGTCATCAAGAAATTAACAAATTTGATGCCTTGAAGCATTTTTGACTTTCTAGAGTTTTTGACTTGATTTTAAAGTTTGATGGGTTCAGAAGAAAATATATAAAGTTTTATTTTGATGATGATTATAAAAAAAATATCCCGCTTCCCTATTGAAACAATCCGCATTCATTCCGAGCTGACTTCGCGAAGAGCTGGATCCTCCATGACGGACGGTGATTAAATTGCGATCAAACACAATTTTAAGTTAAGTAGGTAATTCTAGGCTCCAATCATATTTATATCATGAAAAAGATTAGTGAGCTATTAGGAGACTGTTTTATTTTCGTAATTACCTAGTTGAAATTATCTAATTTATGCCAAAACACCACAAGAACTAATATGTACTATCTACTTACCTATATCGTATGTGTAGGTAGGTAGGTCTAAACATGAATCAAAATGATCATACGAATCATATTGTTATTTTTTTATGAATTACGAATTTCTTTATTTTTAGGCCATTTAATAGTTGACCAAATATTAAAAGCACTCTCTAAATCAGACGGAGTATCCGACGAAGACAGTGCACCTTCAAATGATAAACTCGTCCGTGCAGATAGGTATCGCGAGGATATTCAACTACTTACCTAATTTACTTTTAGTTTTTTCCTAATAAGTAAGGAATTTATTAATTTTAAAAAGTAGGTAGGTATCCTCCGGTTAGATTTATGTACCTATCTACAATGAAACTTTTTAAAGAGTTTATAATTTATGATTTGATTATTTTTGAGACTGTATAATTTGCAAGTGTTCTGTATGTAACAAAACAATAACTATTTTCAATAAAAAGTTTTTTTTATGAAGTATTGAAATTTTTTTATATTAAATACTTATTGGATAATTTGTAAGTGTTTTGTGTTAGCCTACTACGAATTTAAAAGTTTTTTATTGTCTTTTTAATTTTATTCATAATTTGATATACTTATTCACGTAGGTATACCCACTCGTACGAGGACATGATCCTAATGTATTGTGACATAATGAAATTCTACTTACCAGAAAAATGTTTTAATTTGTCACACATTTTTGTGAACTTAAAAATGTCTAATACAAAGAAAAATTGCAAAAAAATCGTTTATTTGCTTTAAAAAATCTCCGCACTCGGGAGATTATGTTTTTCTAGCTTGTTTACTTCATTTACATCATAACATAAGCCTCATAAATCCATAATTTCCCGCAGATGACGCACATTTTATTCGACGTACAAATCTGGGCCATGGTTCTCATGGGGCTAGATTTCATCAACCAAAAATAGCGTTCCTGAAATGTCCTGTTTATTTGCTATGATTCAAAGGAGCGATGCGGCAGATGGCGATTCTCCCTTTAAGCGGGACGCATTCAATCAAACCGAAGTGGGACAGGATTGTATGGATATGACACTAACTTAATAATAAAACAAATATGGCCAGTTGCACCATCTACGACTTACGAATTTGCAAAAAGTAACATAAAATCAACTTAATTTATAGGAATGAGTCGTTTAATTTTTTTATTTATTTTTTACTGTTAAAACTTGGTGCAGCCGCGCAATAATAAAGGCATTCATAATATTCTTGAATAACAGACCGTGAACAGACCAAATCCAAAAGTATAATAGTTTGTCTACTTAATCTCGAGAAGTTGATAAGTGTAGTAGACCAATAATGTAGGGTCGTCTGGGTAGGTACCACCGCCTTTCTTATTTCTGCCGCGTAGCCACAGATAAGCGTGTAGCAGTTCGCTGTTTCGGATTGAAGGGAAAGGTAACTAGCGTCATTACTGGGCATGGAAGACATATCATCTTAGGCACCAGGATGGCAACGCACTTGCAGTGTTAGGTGATATACCCTCAATATGGCAAGTGTCTATAGGCGACGGTAACCACTTAACACCAGATGGGCATATAAAATCTGGTAATATAAAAAATGTTTTTTTTTTATATTAAAATAAATTTCCTTAAGCATAAATAACTTAATTTTAGAAAAAAGGGTTTACGCTTAGTTATAAGTAGTTTGTAATTTTGAAAACAGACTTTGTTTCTTGTTTCTCTCATATTTGAAATATTTAGAACCTATAAATTTTATCATAAATTTTAGTATATTTTTAAATTTTTAAAATTCCATCATTTTCAATAGAATTTGAAATTCAAAGTAAAAATTCAGAAAAATGTAATATACCTATTGTAACGTACGTACTTAATGAAATATTTCATAGAAATAAATGTGTAGATAATATAATTATCTGCCAAGACGAAGCTACGAATTTACCTATATGCCAGTAACTGTGCATGAAAAAGCTTATCTTCACACCACTCTCATAAAATATTCGGAGCAAAATAATTCGTTAAGAAACTCGACAACTATTTTTTTATATTATGAGATGGCAAACAAGCTTGCGGCCCACCTGGTCTTAAGTAGTAACCGTCGCCTATAGACACTTGCAATATTAATATGTGTTGCCATTCTAGGGACTAAGATGTGCCTTCCATGACCAGTAATGACACTGGATACCTATCCCTTCAATCCGAAACACAGTGAATTGCATCTCAGCTGTAATAAGAAAGGCGTACCTATCCAGACGACCCTACATGCTACTACCACCTAGTGCCATTATTATAATATACACGCGATAAATTCAAGCGTACCATTGACATTGCCCCATATCAACAGTCATAAGTATTATGCGCGTGATTCAATAAATACCCATCTTTTAGGTATTTGCGCATTACCAATAAAAAGGCTACGCCTAAACCAAACATTGATATCAACATTTGCTTACATATTCAGTCGTATCTAATTCCTAGAACACACTTTATTTGACTAAGTAACAAAATATTTACCCTTAATCATTATTAAGCTTAGATGTTTTTAGAAAGCTCTTCATACAAGGTGTTTGTTACATTGCATAACAAGCGAGCATCAACCCATGCTAACATAGTCATATAAATAGTACCTATGTGTTAACGAAGATTAAAAATGTTACAATTCAAATTTTAATATGGCTATATAACTATTGCGTACACAGAGAAAAAATAGAATTTGATATCCTCTATCGGTCGATTGCACCTGGTTATACATTTTGCAATTTTGAAAAAAAAATAACATAAGTAAGTAGGTACCACATTTTAAAACAACTAAAAATGAAACGTCGGTGGCGTAGTGCGTAAGAGCGTCGTCTCCCACCCGGGAGGCACCGGTTCGATCCCCGCCACGTACCAATGTGTTTTCAAATTTTGAATTCATATGTACGTTTAATCGACGCTTTTACGGTGAAGGAAAACATCGTGAGGAAACCTGCACACAGCTATGAAGAAATTCTTAGGTTGTGTGTGAAGTCGACTAACCCGCACTTGGCCAGCGTGGTTGACTAAGGCCTAATCGCCCCTAATGTAGGGTAGGCTCGAGCCGCTCGGTGGGGACATTATATAAGCTGTTGATGTAAAATGAAACAACCCATTCCTATAAATTAAGTTGATTTTTACGTTAATTTTTGCAAAATTGTAAAATGTAAATTAAGCTTGGTTACTTTAAATTTAGTACCTGTAAAAGAAGACTACAGTTGTTTTTTGTCCCAGGCAATTAAGTAAAAGTATTAATCTTGTATTTAATATATCTAATACATAGTACCAAAATAACAGAAAAAAGCTTTTAACATTTATTCTTCGCAGAAGAAAACATTTAACTCTCTTTATATCCTTTAAAAAAGTTAGAGCCGATTAGAAAATTAAAATAGGTAGGTACTGATTACAATTACTTACTAGGCCTGCAGCGTATACAGAGTTCTTGTTATAGAATTTAATTTTTCCTCAACCCGAAATTTAATTTCACGTGAGCTTATCCACACTAAGACCGTCTAAAAGCTGGCATGTGCTCAAGACACAATATTCCTCGTGTAAATCTCCAGAGGGCGGCGTGTTCCCACGGTCTTCTCACACGTGGCCGCCAAATTAATACCTACTCCACAACACACTGAGTCGTCAATGAATAGTGTTAGTCACCGGTTAATTTAGGTGGGTAATTAGTGTGATGGAGCTGTGAATGTTACCTGACATTTCAACACAGTGATTGTCACTTGAGAGGATGTTACTTCTTTGTAATTTGCAAGGAATATTTTACTCCTAATAACATTAAAAAAAAATAACATATTTGGAAGGTTTCTTTATTTTGCAATAATAAGTAAAATTTCTCCTCCTCCATCCAAGGTCTAGAGCCAATCGACCACCGCCAACTAAACTAAGTTAGGTTATCTTAGCTCGCATAGTTGAGTCAGTTTTTCATACATGTGCGTCCACGGCAAATTATGCCAGCTAAGCTACATAAAATAGCCCAGCTAAGTCGAACTAACTTAGTTGTGTATCCGATGTGTTACTACGTGAGCTAAACTAATCGCCCCTCACTTGAACGTGTTTCTACTTATTGTACAGTAAGCTTATTTTTCGGTGGACGTATTATTGTTTCCCAGTTAAGCTTAGCTTAGTTTAGTTTTCACTTAGTTTAGCTGGCGGTGGACGGCCGGCTTAGTGGTCCTGCAGCGATTCTTATCCCGTCCCCAGATCCACGGGGAGGAAATATTCAGGTTGGGTAAAAATTTAAGCGCGGTAACTTAGTGGGACCGCCTGACAGCTACATCAAGTTTATACATCTGGGGCATATCATAGCTAGTGTTAAAATTATTTTTTCATAGTGATGTGGGCACTCAATCCCTTTGCCTTTTCTATTTAAAACTATAAGATTGATTCCCTCCAAAATCTACATTCTGTCTATATTCTACTTATCCCTAAAAATAATTTTCTAATATTCATACTCTAGTAATGTCATCTAAAAGAATCTTCAAATAACTAGATATGTATTAACATTCTTCGTTAAAATTACGAGGAATAACTTTTTTGTTTTTCTTTTTTTTAGGAATCATCTCTATATGTAGTACCTACAGCGATGTAGAATTTATTTTTTAACTTTTTTCTATAAGTTTGTATTAAAACGTGGGCGACACAGATTTTAAGGCTGTAATTTAGGCGAGAAATTTCCTAACTCCCTAAGGGGGATTGAGCCAGGCAGGCGGCCGGCTGTAAAAATTTAACGCCAAATCATATAGCAGTATGTGAGTTTCTCCAGAGTTTCGTTGTAAAAACAGAATAAGTATTTTCACTCGACATTGATTAAATGCTTAATGTGAAGCCATAATTAAGATATAGAACAATATCACGGTTATATTTCGTTTCATTTCATTGTTCATATACATTTATATGTAATGTCCACTATGCATGCCGTGGCGACCAGTAAGTAAAACTGAACTTAGATTAAGTCCTAGTTCCCATGTAAGTACCTATTTACTTTTGTGTGTGTCCAGTTTAAGTTTTGTCGGTTGCCCTATTAAATAAATAAATATTAGTGGCAATATGTCGATCCGACCAGTTATTAAAATTGGTAGTAGGGTACAAGAAAGAAACTCCGACGAGAGACTACTATAAGATGCTGAAAATTACTGCAACATTTTTTTCCAATATCGTTTTCAACATATTTTTTTTCAATTAAAGTAACATAAATATAGTACCTACTAGAGATGAAACGGATATCCGGTAACTATTCGGCCTAAATTTACTATCCGGCCGGATACCGGATAGTAACTCAATATCTGGCCGTGTACCGGATAAAAAACTACGACAATTTCCTATAAGATAGTAACGCATAATTAAAAGCGATTGTGTTTTTATGAATAAAAGTCAGACTAGGCATTTGTTTAAATATTGTTTTTTAAATATAAATCTAAGTTTTTCGGTTCGCGCGTAAAAAGTTATTCCATTACTTGATAAATAACTGATTCACTGCAATGATTGCATGTTACAGTGGAACAGGATGGCATTTTGAAAGAAAAACGGATATTTCTTTCTGACATACATACACGTATTCACTCGACATTATCGGACGGCCAACTGGCGGCAATGTATGCGCAATGTGCATACACTTGTCACAAGTTAAACGCCGGCTCGGCCTATCTTCTTGTATTATTAAATCTGTGGTCAATTTGCTGTGCTTTCAACCAATTTCCACTCTGCGTCTACAATAAATCCTAGGGGCATGGGACAGGGGGAGGGGAAGAGCAGAGGTCGACTGCTCGGCTAAACTCGCGTGACATCGGCAGTCGCTATGGAGCGTTTCACAGGAGCAGACCGCGCGTTTTGCGTTTGCGAATATTACAGGAACGGTCATTCGGCGAAAATAGCACGTCAAAAATTTTGCACTGATCGTGGTTTGACTAAATTAAGTGATGCGCCAAGTGTTGCTCTTATACAAAAGTGGGTTAAAATGTTCGAAGAGACCGGTTCAACGATATAAAAATTTGTGTTACCAAGGTCATCGAGTGCGGACGGTTTCAAAGGAATAGAAGATAATGGGCACGTGCTTACATTTACCGGACTTCACATACAGACGTAAAACTACATGTACAGCCACGTGGTCAAACTACAGTTCTGTTAGAAGATGCAAGCAATTCTCAATCAACGATGTGGAAGTATCGAACTACATCCCCATATATGTCACGTCCATAATAGCAATGTAATAATTAAACAATGATATTTTGTGTATGATCAGTCAATAAATGAACAGTACAGAAAACGGTTGTCTGATTTATCTTTGGCTACACCCTGCACCCGCGAAGGTCTCAATAGTGGTGATTCTTCCTTTAGCATAAGGTTTTTTAGAAGAGTAAATTTTTATAAAGTAAATTTAATGTCATTATTTTAATACAAAATAAGTGTAAATTTTCATAATTGTAAGACATATTTACAAATATTGTATTGCAACTAATGTTTTTAAGAAATAAAGATAATCATAAGTACTTTTTACATGACTTTTTTTCTTGCTACATTCTCCCGCCTTTTTTACAGACCATAGCAGATCAGGTTTTCTAAAACTGTCAAAGGAGATCAACCACTTTCTATGGAGCTTTGGTACAGGTAACAAAGTTCTTTGTAAAGTTAAAAATATAAAAAGTAGGTGCATCACCCCATATCCTCCATTGGGTGTCGTAGAAGGCGACTAACGGATCAGCAAAGGGGTATTGATCACCTTATACTCCGTCCACCAACCCGCATTGGGCAAGCGTGGTGGACTACTGCTTAAACCTCCTTCGATGACAAGGTGAGGCCTTGTGTCCCAGCAGTGGGTCGAATTATAAAGACTGTTGCTGTTGCACTGTTGAAGGTGCCCAACTACATTTCTTAACTAGGGCGTCAAAACAATCTTATTAATCAATTCTTACCAGAAAGTGGCCTTCCTGTAGGCCAGGGTTTCCCAACCAGTGAGGTGCGCCCCATTTGGGGGGGCGTAGAGTGAACTAAGGGAGGCGGCTCCAGAATTAAACTGTATAAAGTATATTTATTAAAATTGTTCATATATAATAATCTTCGCTGTGCGCTGACTACTATGAAGAAAGGATTCACCAGTTGGCTAATAAAGTGAAGCCACAGTGCTCTCATTAATTATATGTTTTACTTTTCTTAGTTGATTACCTACTTGTCTTTTGAATAAAACGAAACACGCCAATATTTTCATCGTTTGCTTAATTTTCTTATTTTGACTCCCCATGTCGGACCCTAGGAGGGCGTAGTATTTGAAGGCGATTTTTTATTTAAAAAGAATTTATTTTTGTAAGTAAAGAAATGTTCAGGAAACTGTATCGAAATCTTTAAGACAAACAAGTACTAAAATGATAACGACATCATCAATGTCAATGAAATAGGCATTATTAGGGATAACCCATAAACTACTGATCAGATATCAATCAAATTTAAATGGAACTACATGACAAGAACCAGCTTCCAATCGATAAAAGAATCTTCAAAAGTACACCCAGTAAAGATTTATAAGGTAGCAGACATAAAAACATACAGTCGAATTAAGAACATTCTCTTTTTTTTTGAAGTCGTTAAAAAGAAAATCCGGACAGCATGCGTTCAATATAGGTAATATTGAATTATTATGAATTACATTTACAGCTATTTGTCCATATAAATATAAATCTAGGGTAATTACTGTGTATCTGGTAATACTGGGAAATACTGAGTTGTCAGCACGCGCCGTACGCATCGGCGGCCGCATTTTATGACGTCATCAGCATTCGTTTTTCAATATTCTGGCACCTCCCGCATTTTTGAAATTCGCAAATTTGCGAGGTTTCATATAATTTTATGCAACGAATTCCAAAATGCGCACCTTTAGTCAACCACGCTGGCCAAGTGCGGGTTGGGCGACTTCACACACAACCTAAGAATTTCTTCATAGGTGTGTGCAGGTTTCCTCACGATGTTTTCCTTCACCGTAAAAGCGTCTATTAAACGTACATATGAATTGAAAATTTGAAAACACATTGGTACGTGGCGGGCGAGTGGGAGACAACGCTTTTACTCACTACTCCACCGACGCTTATTGATAAAATTATGTATATTTCATGCCCTTAAATTTTCGCTAACTCATGATCAGACACTGTATACCTATGACTCCCTACACACAACCAAGAAAATGACAACATACCTTCCAGGATGAGCAGGGATTACCTGGCACAATCAATCAAAAAAGAATACTGGTAGGTAGATATTTTTGATCTTATTGTTCAAGATATTATTTTTGCCAGTACGAAACAGCAGAAATACTTTCAATAAGAGAACTAAATTATTAAATTAAGCTTAAATTATAAAAAATCTTAATAACTCGTGACGTAATTTGATACGATACGAGCCGAATTTCGACAAAAACTTTTTACGAGAGCATTTCATAGGCTTTACGCTACACGATACGTAGTTGTTTTTAAGAATATCTCAAGGACGCAAAATTGGAAGTGGTTTAGTTAAAAATCTTATGGGGCTTCTTTTCACACGATGTTTTTTTAGCTAGCGCTACTTGACTTTGTTTTTTGCTACGAAGGCAGCAATGGGTATTTCGTCAGTTGACAACAACAAACCACTAATCGGTGCTTTTTATTTTATTTTTATTTATTTATAAAAAGGTCTAGCGAACGACTCCATTCCATCTGATGGTAAGCAGAAGTGGAGACAGTGGCAGATTTAACAGTAGGCTGGAGCCTAGGGTGGCAGATTTTAGGGGGCGGCAAATTTAGCCCAAATTTTGAGAACAGAGACCCGAAAATTTTCTTTTTAGTAAAGGGAAAAAAGCTTATGTATTGAGAAAGATGGAGCACAATAAAAAGTTGCAAATGTTATAATATATGTATGATTGTGAACAGGACATAATATGCTCGATGGAACTATAGGGTATCAAATTTCAGTAGTAGAGGCGGCAAAAATTGATTAGCCTGAGATTAGCCTACTGGCGGAAAAAAAATATTAGCCTACTGCTGGCAAATTTGTAAATCCGCCACTGAGTGGAAGCCAAATGCGAAGATAGCGAGGCGAGAGATAAACCGCCTTCTTGCCCAAAAATCAAGCTGCTCTCTTTCACGCCTCTTTTGAATAACCCAGAGGGAACATGAGTGCTGGCAGTGAATTCCATTTCTTCTTCAAGCGCGATTTAATTGTCATCCCGACCATGTAATAAATAGGTATACCGTGATATGGAATTCCAGTCTTTCCCTTTATTATAAGTATTTGGGTTTGTTTGTATAGTACCTCTATTATAGTAGGTCTTATGAACCTGGGTAATCATGACTGGTGTGTGTGTGTGTGTCTATAGGTATATATTACATAATATACTATGTATAAGGGTAATAGGTATGATTTTCTGTGTGGTCGTCAATGTTCACCTGTTTTCATGTGATAAAATACAGCAATAAAGTTTAAGCTATTACAAAAGGGTTGCAAATTAATATGACCATAAGAAGAGTTATGTATTTATTTATTACCAGTCGAAATGTTCCCATTCCATATTAGGAATTCCTCAATCAGTTATATTAGGTTATTTATGACAGATTTATTATTAACACGGCAGCTAAAATTAAAGTTACAACCACTACCGTTTTACGACCATATTGATTCTTGGCCTTTCATTTGACTTCATGGCCCGTTGTGTTAATTTGTAAAGGTCGTAACTCGGCATAACTAACAAAAGAATTACGACTTTAATATCGGAGAGATAACTTAAAATTTCGCTCGGTACAATGCTCGTTTTTAATCTGTTCAGCTCAATATAATGAACGATAAGTGACACCACCTGTCCGCTTTTCCCACAGAAAAGCGGATGTGAGTGTCGCTTATCTGAAACATGGCTATACGTGGAACACAACCGATATATATGCGATTAACTTAAGAAACTCATTCGATTATAATCGAGATGCGCGGTATATTAGAATTCGATATGTTCGGAATATTATTTTTGTGTTCACATTCGGACAAACATTAATGACAGGGAAAGTGAAATTCACCTAGAAAAAGGAGCTTTTTGAAATACGTATGTAACTTTTCCTTTACTAGGTGGTAGACCCATATGTTTACTAGGTGGTAGACCCATATGTAGGGTCGTCTGGGTAGATACCACCGCCTTTCTTATTTCTGCCGTGAAGCAGTTCCCTGTGTTTCGGATTGAAGGGAAAGGTAGCCAGTGTAATTACTGGGCATGGAAGGCATATCATCTCAGGTCCCCAGGATGGCAAACGCACTTGCGGTGTTAAGTGATTTACACTTAATATTGCAAGTGTCTATAGGCGGCGGTGACCACTTAACATCAGGTGGGCCGAAAGCTTGTTTGCCATCTCGTAACATAAGGGTAAATTTTCGAACGTACTTTTTTGGGCGTCCTATAACCTTTATAAAGAAACTATCATTCTTAACAGACTAAACACACGCGTTTTTGAAAATATACCTCGTAGCTTAACCGTATTAAAAAACTAGATAAGAATTAATATAAAACTTACAAGAATTTCCACATTGAACATCCGACTTGTATGAGCGGCCTAGCCCTGGGAGGCTTGTCCCACTTTAAATCGCGCTCACAAAACCGCTCACTATTAAACGAAATTTTAACGTATCTTTTATCAAACTATCTCATTTTAAAGATATTTACTCCATTTCACAATTAAAGGCACAAAAACTTTACTAACTATTAAATTAAAAAACTGAGACGCCAATATGTCTTTGTCCCGCGTAAAACTGCGCTTCCGATGCTTGCAGTTGACTACTTGTTTTCTATCAGTCAAGCGATGGCACGTCATATTTTTATTTCTGATCAGCCTGAGTGTTAATCGGACCCCAACTTGTGTGTGGAAAGGACGACGCTTAAGCAAGTTTTAACTCGTTCCCGAGGTAAGTTTTTCGAGAAATGTGTTTTGGTTACCGTGTGTGGTCAGTTCGGTGGCAAGTTTTAGATTATGAACAGAATGATGTATTGTATCGTCAAGTTAGTATGTTGTAGATAATTGCCTCAGTCTTACGACCTGTAAATATCTACTAAATTAATTAGGTACTCGGGTAATTATAACGAAAAAATACATTTTGTCGTCATTACGGTGGCGTCATTGCGGTGGCGTAGTGAACCACCGGAATGACGCATGAGCCACCGTAATGATATATACCTGTATAATCGGTACTATTTATATACTTTAAATACAATAATCTTTCATTATTTAATATTAATTTTATCCTAAACTACAATTATGTATATCTGACTTAGTTTGGGACTGGAATACTGGAAAATGGTTTCATACTGCGTTCTTGTTTTCTTCTCTTCTTAGTATTATTGAAACAATGAATTTATTTCGTTCAGACCCATAATAATTAGTCCATAGAATGTATTAGTATATTTAGTAACAATATTCAGTTAAAAATAAAAATTAGTATTGTTAGTTATTACTAGGTAGATACTACAGATCCAAGTTAAAAATTACTCTAAATTATGTCTACAAAAACAAGGCAGACAAAAAGATTCTCCCTATAGCTCAATTGCCTTTTCAAAAAAGAAAATAATAATGGGAAAGAAATAGAAAAATTCAATGAGGTATAAGGAGAGAAAGAAAAATACTGCACGTATTACTATGCTCAATTATTATTACATAACTTTAACTGAAAATGGACCTGGGAAAGTCCGGATGGTACAACAAAAAATGAGATTGATTTCATCATGTCGACCAAGGCTCTTATATTCAATGATATCTCTGTGATCAATTCGTTTAACACGGGGAGCGATCATCGAATGGTAAGAGGCACATTGAATCTCAACGTCAAATCCGAAAGGTATCGACTGATGAAGTCTACGCTCCGCCCTGAAGCTATCCAGATCCAAAACCCCGAACACTTTCAACTCGAAGTGCAAAATTGCTTCGAATGCCTGGAGGACTGCATATTAGATGTGGACATACAATGACAGGTTCATGGAAGCTGTCTCTACGGTGGGTTCAAAGCTCTTTAAAACCCGCCATACCAAAATACAAAAAAGCCTCAGAGCAGACGTTAAAGCTGATGAAGGTAAGACGTGAAATGGTTCTGCAGACACTCGTCGTCGTCGGCAGCTCACTAAACAGATCTCCAAGTGCCTATATAGTGTTCGCTAGAGATCTGGCGCTTGGAGAGAGCTTGCTGTCGAAGCTGAAGACAGAGGATGGCAGAATCGTTTCATCGCGACCTGAGCTTTTGGCCGAGATTGAAGAAGCTCTTCAGAGGCTATTCAACTCCGTTATACTCGAGGGCAAAACGCCAAAGACGTGGCATGATGGCGTGGTGAGACTCTTCTTTAAAAAGGGCGATAGGGCCCAAATCAAGAATTATGCTTAGCGTTTGTGGACTATGAGAAAGTTTTCGATTCTGTCGAGACCGGGGCCGGGCTCCAGTCACTCCAGAGGTGCCACATAGACTATTGATACATCCAAGTGTTGGTGTTACTGTACGAAAACGCCACTATGTCAGTCCGCCTTCAGGACCAGAACTCAAAACCGATACAGCTCCAGTGAGGCGTGAGACAGGGTGATGTTATATCACCGAAACTGTTCACAGCTGCGTTAGAGGACGCGTTTAAGCTTCTGGACTGGAGAGGACTTGGCATCAACATAAATGGCGAGTACATGACTCACCTTCGCTTTGCCGATGATATCGTAGTTATGGCTGAGACCTTGGAAGACCTGGGCACAATGCTCGACGACCTCTGTAGAGTCTCCCAACAAGTGGGTCTTAAAGTGAACATGGATAAGATGAAAATCATGTCTAATATCCATGTCGCACTCCCTCCTGTAAAGGTTGGAATCTCTACACTGGAAGTGGTAGAGACCAGGGATGTAACGGAGGTAGTTTTATCGGAACCGAAGTCGGAGTCGGAGTTTTTAAATTTGATTTATCGGAATCGGAATCGGAGTCGGAGGCAGAGTCAGAAGTGGTGGCATGAGAAAGAATTTTTATTTACAGACAAATAAAACATTCTTTAATCAATTTTTTTAAAATTATAAAATAAAACTCAAACAATGATAAAAAATTAGCATATTGTTTCCAAATAAACAAGAACACACATTATATTAAATGAACAAAACTGTTCATAACAGTCGACACAGGCCGACGTCGCCGCTATGTTATGCTTCGACCTCCGATTAAAACCTCCGATTTAAAAGTGTCGGAGCCGAAGTCGGAACCGAAGGTGTAATAATAATCGGAAGTTCCGACTTAACGGAACCGGAGTCGAAGCTCCGTAACATCCCTGGTAGAGACCATTATATTTACCTGGGACAAACAACCTGGGACGGTTGGTTTACCAACCTTGGTTTACCTGGGATGAATCCAACTCGGCTGGGCAGCGTTCGGGAAGCTACGCGGCATATTCTCGGCCCATCTACCGCAGTGTCTCAAGACGTAAGTTTTTAATTCGTGTGTGTTGCCAGTGATGACCTATTGAACCGAAACGTGGCCGCTTACAATGGGCCTCATAAGAAGGCTCAAGATCACCCAAAGGGCAATGGAGAGGGCTATGCTCGGAGTTTCTCTGCCTGATCACGTAAGAAATGATACGATCCGCAGGAGAACCAAGGTCACCGATATAGCCCAAAGAATTGCGAACCTTAAGTGGCAGTGGGCAGGCCACATTGCGAGGAGGACTGACGGCCGCTGGGGCGGAAAGGTCCTTGAGTGGCGACCACGTACCGGGAAACGCAGCGTTGGTATAGGCCCCCCACAAGGTGGACTGACGAATTGATAAAGGTCGCGGGAAGTCGCTGGATGCGGGCAGCGCAGGACCGACCGGTTTGGAGATCCTAGGGGCCTATGTCCAACAGTGGGCGTCTCTCGGCTAAAATGATGATGAACTTTAACTATAACGTAAGAATATGAAGCCTAGCTTAACCAAGATATATTTGTTTTATTTTTGTTACTGTGTCATCAATGTTTACTTGCCATCAGTGTACTAGAAAAGTTGATTATAAAAAAAATAATCTTTAAGTACATTACCGCATTTTTATATGATTATTTAAGAAAATTTGCTTAATAAATTAATTGAGTCATTTCAGTGGCTTTTATCATCATTTCGGTGGCACAAAATTTAAAAAATAATATTTCTCCGAAAGTACTGTGTTCTAAAGCGTGCCTCATAAAATTTTAGATTCACAGCATCCTAATCTATAATCTAGCGCATTTGGTTCGGGTGATTGGTGAAAAAAAAAAATTGCCACCGCAATGACGTAAAAAAGTCCGCTTTGAAAATTTACCCATAAAAAAAACTCACTAAAATAGGTAAAATTATTTACCAAATTGACAAAAAATTTATCGTGACAAAATATAGGCAAAACGAGCTTTCAGTTACCATTTTAAAATTAACCTTCAATTTCAATTTTACATGTCTTATCGTTAAAACGAGCGATCTTTTCTAGACAACCTTTGGATTGTGCGAAAGGACTAAAATTTATGAGGGAAGTTGTTTGTGTACTCTAGTACATGGGTATACTATACAGTTCACACATAAATTATCTATTGTTCATTTGTTATACATATATAATTAATTCTTTTTAGATATTGTTGACTTTTTAAGTGACAAATTTTGATTTTTTTGATTGACCATGTAATTATTAAATAAATTTATTATTCGACATGTAATTATGATCAATGATTAATATTCGATGTTAATAATTTTGTCTTTTAACTCTTACTATGTTTAAATAAATTTTATTAAATTCATTTTAATTTTACCATTTGTATACCGCAAAGGTACGACATGGTACGACAATTAAACCTAACACCTATGTACACATGCTTCAGACAAATAAATTATCTTCATCTTTATCTTACTTGAAATACTTACTTGTATTATTCATAGTCGTTAGTCTATACTCTAATCACTCGTAAGTATACGAAATATTATTTATTTAAAATTTAAAAAAGTATTGTTGGATTTACGAGTACCGTATTCTCTTTTATTTGCAATTTAATATATGTCTTGTTTGAAATATGTATTACGTTAAAAAAAAGTACAGAATTCCGAAAACATTTTTTATTCATATGATTTACAACTTTATACGGACGTTATAATAAATAGGAAATAAAGTTTCAAAATGATTAGCGATTAGAAAGTATCATGAATCAAACAACAGGTGTGTCGTAACTCTAATACGAAAAACAATTGTATAATTAATTAGTAGCTGCAGGTTATGAAATGGACCACCCAGAGGAGTTTGATAACATAAATCATTTGAAAAAACCGCTTCGAAACAGTAGTTCCTTAATTAAAGAACACTGCAGGGTATTTATTGGAACAAAAAAACCTAGCCTCTGGCTTCTGTGTAGGCTGTTCCATAGTTATCTAAGAACATAGGTACACATGCAGGTGAAGTATATTTATCTCACGAACGCGGGTAAGCAATAATTAGATATACACATCCACATTGCTTCTATCATCATCATCATAACAGCCTTTGTAATTCAACCCACTGCTGGGACACAAGGCCTCTCCTTATCACCGAAGGAGGTTTAGGCAGAAGTCCACCACGCTTGCCCAATGCGGATAGGAGGACGGAGTATAAGGTGACCAATACCCCGTTGCTGATCTAAGACTACTATTATAAAAGACTACTAAGATTACTATTCTACTCTGCCGGCACCACACGGCTGTTTGCATTGCTTATATGTGTATATAATATTGCCTGCGTCAATGTTGTCTGCGTCTCAGCACTCCTTCAGTGCTCGGGTATTTCGTCGGTTGACAATACAAAATGTTGAACCGCGTTGTCAATAGCACAAATTTCACACGCACACCTTTTTTACTTCGCCAAATTCGGCAAATAACTTTATTGGACTTCGTAGACTGACACCGACAAACATAAGACTTCAGCAATAATTTACCTTCACAGCTATCGCCTCGGATACAATACCATTAAAGTTGATTGGGCTTTTGAGTGGCTGTGTGCTACCGCGGCACGCTTAACCCAACCGTTAATTACGTAAACCACTCCAACTGTCGATGCAACGTACCATCGATATGCAGTGCAAGCATGAAGTTGCAGATATCTATTGACAAATGCATCTATCAGTTTCTCTATTTGAGACTGAGAAATTGATGGATTTTGTCGACTTGGAGAGCAAAGCTAAGTTGGCCTCTATGAAGCTTGGTGTGTTCAACGAAGCCTTATTTTAAGCAGCCACATTCATTGCCAACAACTGTATAAGGTGCAAATTCGGCCCACATTGTGTTCCATGGACTCTCATCTGTGGCTGGGTGCACCCTAGAACCAACTGTCGCTGTAATATTTCCGAACCGATACAACCCAGAAATCTTTTAAAGAAAAGAGCGGTATTCCTTCCTTATAGGCCGGAGACGAATTTGCGATTGCTCTGGCGTTGTAAATGTCTATGGACGGAGGTAATCACTTACCATCACCCCTTTCAAATAAAAAAGACTATTATGAATTTGACTGTCTTTTGGTCCGTGCTATCTGAAGTAAGTAGGGGGTCAACAGCCTCTAGGGAAGCCAGTGTATGTCGAGCTGGCACCACAACGTCGACACCTGAGTCTAAATTGCATCTGAAGTAAGTAGGTACTGTGTAGGTGAACCGTCGATGGAACATTTTCGTTAGAGCGACCGTCTATCTATGTAGTGATTGTCGAAATCGGCACCGGATAGTTTGTATTTAGTGTTATTCCGAAGTTTTTAAATTTAATTTATCGAAATCGGAATCGAAATCAACTGGAGCCGGAGTCAGTGCTTAAGCCAGATTTATTTACAATGTAAATTCTTTGCTTTTATCAAGACTTTCATACGAAACATTTTTCACTGTGTTGTATGTCTGTTAAGGTGTTTGCATCCTCATTAACGCTACCTACTACTCATCGTGATATTGATGAGTAGCGTTTTTATAAAATAGATTTAAAATTATTCTTATTTTCATCTGCTAATGACGATATACTTGAATTGATGGATATTTTACACGTTTGTCTATGAGATTCTCCTGGCTACGGTTGCGTATTTCCGATCTTCGTTATAATTAACCTCCGATTGAATATTATCCGAGCTGAAATCGGTATCAGAGTTCTAAAATCAATCGGAACTTGCGACCCTTCGGAACTGGAATCGATGCTCAGTAACACCCTTTGTTTATATGTTGGTTTGTTTCTCCAAGAAATATACGTTTACAAATGTATTGCTTGCGTTTAATCTATGGTCTCATAAGTTGCAGCACCTACTAAAACTATCTACAATAAATACAGTTATACTCGTTCATAGTTGCAAGCATAAACCAGTGAAGCAATATACGAAGACAATTTTATGATATACCTACAACATACTTAATTATTTGCGTCCGCTCATAGAGATTATCCGTACAATATATTTTATTACATAATTAACTTATAAATGCGCAATCATTTCTAAGTTATCTCTAAATAAAGACGGCTTTATCGGCTAGTGATTAGAGCTTAGAATTGAACAAGACTTCTTGTAAGGTGTTTGATATTTGAAAGTTGTAAGTTTCCTTCCTTACGATTAACTTTATAAGAACAAAGTAACATTTCGTAGTAAGTACATATGTTCTCGTATTGGGACATATATAATAATAATAACATTACTAACAACATTATATCCAAGGATGATGGTTTGGTGTCAGACAGGCGTCTGGCTGTTAAATCAACTGTAATAAAGCGATATGTCGATAACTAGATATACTGAACCGACTACAAATAAATTGCAAGCAGGGAAGGAGAAAGAAGAATACCATAAGCATAATTTGCAGGTTACGAAAAATCAGCTTTCATGCTTAGCTTTCATAATGCATTTTTTGCCTTTATTATGCAAAAGCACAACGATGAGAGTGAAGAAGCCCAGCGGGAAAAAATGTTTGAAGACCAATAAAGAGACCTGGAAGAGGTGAGAGGGATCAACTAAACAACCTTCTTCCGAGTTAATAACTTAACACTACTAAAAATCTAACTAAAATACAAAAGTAAAAGTGGAAGATATATGTTAGGTTCGTAGCAAGTTGGAAAAAAGTGATATCTGCCTACCGCTATGGGAGAAAGGCGTGACTATATGTGTAGCCTATGTAATTATATACTGGGCATGGAAGGAATATCATCTTAGTCCCCTGGATGGCAACTCAGTTTCAGTGTCAAGTGATTCCGCAGACCGGAGCGGCGAGCACGGCGACCGCGTCTGTCGAATTTTGCATCCATGTATATGAAGCACCAAACATCGACCGCAGCACGAGGTGGTTGCCACCCGCACCGCACCGCGTCTCTGCAGAGCAACGCACATACTTCAAAGTATAGGTATTATCTCTATGAACTGTAGACAAAAATATTATGTACTTAACAGTTGAAGAATTTGACGATTGACAACTACTAGACGGAATAGAGATGAGACGAAAAACGATAATTCTTAGCATTCCATTCCATGGGCATCCACCGCACAGTCCATATCGGGTCCATAGTGTTGACCAGGAACAGTGCCTGGGACTTGTGACCAAGGTATAGGGTTAAAGAGCTCCTTATGATGAATCAGTACTCACCTCCACTACCCTGTGTCTACCCATCAATATTTTGTAGCGCGAGAGTATTTTTTTATACGCGCTGTATTATAATCGCTGGTACTACAAGCCCTTTGTGATTTTTTCTGAACCCCTTCTCCCCCTTTCGAGCCTCACGTGATCCCTTAGGTATCTACGTTGGTATCTAGGTATATACTCGGGTGCAGATCAAGATCCATTGTTATTTTGTTTTAAATCCTGTTACGTTGCTATCAAGACGGTACGAAGTCTAGAGCAGTGGCGGATTTACAAATTTGCCGCCAGTAGGCTAATAATTTTTTTTTCCGTCAGTAGGCTAATAAATTTTTGCCACAAGTAGGCTAATCAACTTTTGCCGCCAGTAGGCTAATCAATTTTTGCCGCCCTTACTTTTGAAATTCGACACCCTAGTTCCATCGAGATTATGCCTAGTTCACAATCATATTAATTACATTTGCAACTAAATTGTGCTCTATCTTCCTCATAAATCAGCTTTTTACACTTTATTAAAAAATTTAAATTTTCGGAACTCGTTTCCCAAAATTTGGGCCAAATTTGCCGCTCCTAAAATCTGCCGCTCTAGGCCCCAGCCTACTCAGCCTACTGGTAAATCGGCCACTAGTCTAGAGTGTAAAGCTTAGTCTACACTTGACCGTAGCATCCCTTTACCATTTTGAAGACCGTAAGACCTGTCACCGGAATCGTTAATTCAGTTGCACTTTAATTTAATTGCGATTGTAAATTCAATTGCAACAATTGCTGGCCGTTAGTCACCATCCTGCAATCTCAACTTGTCGGGATCGATCATTGAAACAAATGAAAGATCGTAAAATAACTGGTTATGAGTCGTTAAATCGTAATCCCAGTTTAAGCCGTGATAAATTACGGCTAGTGGGGAGATTTGATTGCTTCTGCTAAATGATAATGCCTTACGAGGATATGTTTTATGTATTTTTGAATGCGTACTTCAGCCTTTTTTATTAATACGTCCACAATTGCACTTAAGTCATCATCATGGGGTGGGACCTATGCCTCCCTCATAGAGCTCCAACACGTACGGTCCTGCGCTGGCCGCATCCTATGATTTTCCGCGACCGAACACATCGTCAGTCCACCTTGTTGGGGCCAACGCTGCATCTCCTGGTACACAGCCACCATTCAGGGACCTTTCCACCCCAACGGCCTTCAGTTCTTCTCGCAATTTGCCCTGCCCACTGCCACATAATGTCCCAATTCTTAGGGCTCTATCCGTAACCTTAGTTCCACTGCAGATCTCATCATTTCTGATACGATCACGCAGACTAACTCACCTAAAGATGCGATTTTTTTACATTTAGCGAATATTTTCTAAATGTAAAAAAATCGAGTTCCACTCAGCCGTTCGCATTATAAAGGAGAGTATTAGCGAATTGCTTTGGTTGGGATACCAATGTAAGAGAAGAAATTCAATCTGCGTCATAATCTGTTAAAATGTAAAAAATATACAAGGTACACGACTTTTCTGAAAATTAAATAAAGAGGCTTGCAATATTCAATTCTAATTCATAATTTTTAAATTTCGAACAGAATTGTAGAATTTCTAAAAATGTTCAATATTTTTAAACAAAACTTGAAATATTCATACGCTGGCCTCAGAATAAATATATAAAGAAAACGGAAAGAAAAAAAGCTAAAACTAGTTTTATGCTACGGCCACACACATCGCGATAACATTCGTGCGATAATCTTCGCCTTCGGCCTACCGCGAATGTGCATGGCCACACATTGCGCGCTGTAAAGTCTGTCGCGATGTGATCGCGATGTTACTCAAAAAACAAAATGGACGCCGCGGTCGGCTTATATTTTAGGGCAATTATTTTTTATTCTGTCAGGAATTATTGTTTAAGAAAAAAGCAAGGCTCAACAATATTGACTCACACTCCTAATTGCTAATAAGTTCTAAAATCCTGTCGTTATTCCAATCCATGGTAGAAAACTAATTTAGACCAATACGTCCGATGCGCACGATGTCTGTGCGCCGACTGAAGACCACGAAGTGTGGCCACGCAAGCGAAGGACATCGCGATAAAAACGCTTTGATGTGCGCCAGTTTACCGACAACGGCGCGATGTCCTTGCGACTTCGCACGAAGTGCCGAAGTATGCGCGAATACTTGGCTAGACACATCGCGATAACGCGAATATTCGCGACATCGCGTTGTGTGCGGCCGCAGCATTACAGGTAGGTATTTGTGTCTCATAATTTTGTTTATTTAGCCATTTCCGTAGCTACCGTACTGTATCAGCCATTTCAATGGTACGGGGCCCCCATGGTATCTACATGGGCCCCAAACGTGTGAAAAAGATTCAAAAAATATTATTCACGAAGAAGATTAATTTTAATTTTATATATTTAACGGCACGTGGTATTATCTATCGTAAATGTTTTATTAGAGCGGGTATCCCCGAATGGAGTTGTGACTGTTATAACGGTTGGACATTATGGTATATGTCAACGGTGAGCAGACACAAACTCATTGGCTCTAATCCAACATTATTTAAGTAGCATCCAGGTATTTTGCGTTGGAGAGGAACTCCAGCATCACACTAGCGCGTACCCAATACGCCGGAACTATTATTTTACTCCTATGTGGTTTGGCACAACGTAAACGCAGCGCATGCAAGACGCCCCTTCCTCGGCGATCCGACATATTTTTTAATTGAATGCAAGCGTAAAATCCTTAACCCAGTTTTAACGCAAGATAAAGTTGAATACATTGTACTATATACCGATAACGACCACACACAGCGTTCACAAGTAACTACAATAATTAATATCTGAAGTACATTTACTTCCTTCGTAAAACAGCAATTGATAAGCTATTTCTCATCAGGGTGTTAAATAAAATTACTTTTACGAAACATAAAAGTTTAACGAAATATCGGACTAAAATAAATATTAAATTACCCTGTCCCAATTTACGAGAATTTTAGGTTGGTGCAAGTTAAGTAGCTACACTAAATTCTACAGGTAAAGTTTTTATAGTAACGAAATTTTTTTGGTCAAGAGTCATGGAAGAGTTTATTAGTCTTTCTTGGTTATTCCCAGCCGTCACTACTGGCTACGTTCCCACTGGCGACAAATGAGAGAAAAAAATCCCATTTATTGCCAGTGGTTACGAAAGGAAAAATGAAATCCCAGATATCACCAGTGGTGACAATGAGATAAATAAACTTCCCAATCGTTGCTAGTGGTGACGTTTGAGATTAAAAAATCCCTATTATCATCAGAGGAAAACTTTCACTTTCAAATAGAAATTAAAGTTCTACTGAAATTAACCAATTCCTATATACAGCTCATATTACACAGAATAACGGGATTATATTAAGCTGTTATTGTCAACTGCTTAATTTGCAAGGCTCTATAATTTGGAGCAAACCTTATGCGCTCGCGCAGGAAACCGGCAGTTTGTGCTGTAAAGTAGCGGGCCGATACTTCCGCTGTTGCGGTCGATGTAAATTACATTATTAAATACGGCCTGTTACGGTTTACTGGGAATCCGAATAAAAAATAATTAAATTTATTACCGCCATTGTCGACTTGGTAAATATCAGTCAAATAGGACTCTTCTACATAGTGTTTCTGTCATTGATAGTTTAGGAGAATATGGTTTAAGTACGGCGAGCATCATCAACAAACGGGGAAGACGTTTTACTACCCCTATATTTTAGAACTTTTTTAGGGAAAACGTACTATTTTCCTTTTTCCAAAACTCAAAACATTTTTGAAAATAACTTTGAATGTACGGCGTATTTTGTAAAAGGTATTGATAAAGTATTTTTTCTTTTTATTAAAAGTATTATTTTAGGTATATCATAAAAATCGGATGATAAGTATGATAGTACCTAAGTAGTGAAATGTTTTCTCAGTTTGTATGGAGACGTGCTCTCCGTCTCCTCTTAACTTTTCAAAGTTATTTTTTTACTGTTGTGGGCCGCAAATGACAGACCATTTCAAGGCAGATCTCAAATCTGGTTTATTACAAAAAATCCTAATAAGAAACCTCCACCACACTTTTAGTTACTTTCATGAAAAGTTCATGGTTAAATTAAGGCACAAACAATTAGTTCATGATTATTTCTAAAAGCTTTTGTTTAACTTGCAATGAATGAATGTTAATGTTCGGGTTAAATCTTGCAACTGAATTGTAAAGCTTATAAAGTTATCCTCAACCGATTGTCATGAAATTTTGTATATAGTTTAGATGACAATGCATGGTTAGCTAAGTGATGGTTCATTACCATAATATGGGTATCAGAGGAAAGGGTTTGCTGAGAATATTACAAATAAAATGAATAAAACATTTTTAAACCCAGCTATTGTATAAATGCTCCAAAAAAGAGAAAATAAACTTTAAATTAAATTTAACCCATCAATATACTAAAAATCAATGATAGGTTTTCAGTGCTCCACGGGGAGAATGACAACCTGTTGCTAGTATCGAAATAGTCAGGCGTGTTATGCTTCTTTACAATCACGCTCGTAATCCTAAAAGATATTGAGCAGAGCCACAAGCAGAGCCTCAGGTAACATTTGGTTACACAATAAGCCATATCCATCAGCATGGGCTATGCAGTGCCAGAAATTGTGATAGCTCTATTATTAAATCAGAAAGTTTGAAAACTTTCTTATGACACATATTCAAGGATTGGAAATTTTAATTCATTTTTGAGTCTGGTAGGTACTTACTCATTTTTCTGAAAGGTCCAATTCGCGTTGCAAGCTTATTATAATTGACTTTTTCAAGACAAGGTTTCTTAAAACATGATGTCTATAAAAATAAACGTACGCACTAAAGCGCTTTTTGCATCAACTAGCAGCCTCTGCCAACGCTTTAAGAATTACATTAACATAAACGCAAGATCAAAGGAAAAACTCAATCTATTTATGAGGCCCCATTATCACCGCCACGCGTGTTGTCTCTGATTGTTGAGCCATACAGATGATTAGGTTACTTCTTGCATACTCTGTACTATATGGAATTCCCACACAGGTGTCGGGTTCAGGCCAATTTATAACGCATTACGATGATAACTCAATCGAAATAACGTGGACAGTTGCGAAGAAATATTTGCCTACAGAAAATGGGCTACGAAGTTGCAGACATGGCATCTGCATTTTTATTCACGTAGGTTAGCGCGTGAATTGCGTAATATGGAATTGCCTAATACATTTTAAAAATTAGGTAACTACTTTACAGACTGATACATGCGCATATATCATGCATAATTTGCTTTGGGACGGCTCAGCAAAATATCAACTTGCTCTTGACGCGGTTGACCGCAGAGCCAGGAAACTTATAGGTGATGATAGGCTGGTGCATGCTAATGTGCAAAGTTTGGCTCATCATCGCAGAGTGGCCTGCCTGTCGGTATTTTATAGATTGTACTTTGCCGAGTGTGCTCTAGAGCTACATGAGCTTATTCCACCATCTCCTTTTTACCATCGGGGGTCTAGACGGACTACATGTTACTATCCCTCATCATCAACAGCTCATATAATGTCCCCGCCGAGGGGCTCAAGCCTACCTCACATTAGGGGCGATTAGGCCTCAGTCAACCACGCTGGCCAAGTGCGGATTGGTCGACTTCACACACAACCTAAGAATTTCTTCATAGGTGTGTGCAGGTTTCCTCACGATGTTTTCCTTCACCGTAAAAGCGTCGATTAAACGTACATATGAATTCAAAATTTGAAAACGTTGCGGGGATCGAACCAGTGCCTCCCGGATAGGAGACGACGCTCTTACGCACTACGCCACCGACGCTTACCATCCCCTACTTCGTACAAATACCGCCTATGTGTACCAAGCGGTTTTCAACATCATTTATTATGCGATATCATCACCGTTATAATTAAATAGGCATTATTAGCGATAACAAAAACTACTCGTCAGATATCAATCAAATTTAAATGGGACCACATGACAAGCACGAGCTTCCAAAGGTTGAAAGAATCTTTAAAATCAGTACCTACACCCAGTAAAGAGCTATGACAAACAAAACAAAAAATTACAGTTGAATTAAGAACCATCTCCTTCTTTGAAGTCGGTTAAAAACTCTTACAGAATGGTACCAACCTACCTACTTGCTTAAAAGGTCACCTACTTTTATTATTCCTTTCGTAACCAACATCTTCGATTCAGAACTACACACTCATTTATAAGTTACAACATGCAGTGTAAGTTAGTATTAAAAAAATATAATATCAGTAGCCAAATGTGACATACAGTATAATTTAGCTCTTAAAAAGCTTCTTATATTTTAATAAAGGAAAACGAATGGTACGTTACATATTAACAGTGATTTCATAATAGTACCTAGGTATCTAGGTATAATTATATTACATAATATTACTTTATTGTACTACGTATCTGTAATAAAATAATTATAGCGTGATTATGGCGGTGATTTAATTTTTGAGAGTGTGTGTGTTTGCGTTTTAAGTTTTTAAATATTTTTTTTTATGATTCTGTCTTTAAGAAACAATTTTTTCCTAAACAGTTTTTCTAAAGGGATTAAGCAATTGCTTGATACCTACCCTTAGCACTGGTTTTTGAAGACCAGTTTGACAACATGAATAGGTGATTGTTTATTTATTAAATTGTGTGAAAACGGGATTTGGACTGCGTACCTCAGTTTTTTAATATTCCCATATTTTGTACTAATCCCGTTTGCACACAATGTAATGTTAGTAACCACGTAAGTTTAAAACAATGCATTGTTTATTTATTTCTTAAATATCTTAAGTTAATAAACGCTTCACTGGCATCCAACGGTTAAATAGTATTTATTAGGCTCTGTTCAGAACAGATGAAGTGGAAGATCAGCGACGATCATAGTAACTAAAAAAAAGTGATCTCTACCTACGTCTTATGGGAGAAAGGCGTGATGCATGTATGAAAGACCATTTCATTAATAGTTGTAGATCATATAAAACACAGAAAAGTAATAAACTCTTTTAGCAAAATATTGCAAATATATTCTTAGGCGCAGTTATTTAAGTATGGACGATAAGATGCAAAAGAATAACTTATACACAAGAACATAGTTACTAGTCATCGTTTAAAAAGCGTGCGTAATTTTCAGAATAGAAAAAACATGATAGATACCCACTGTCTCTGCAAGTAGCTATATAACATAGTATATCTCGCTCCCACATTACCTATCTTGAGATAGCAAATTAGCAAAGAGCTTAATTATGACATTTTGACCATGGGTATCGAAAAACATCGACTTCAACTTAACAATTACATCTTTCTCAAATTAGAGTAGACGCACACAGCGTGACTTTTGCCACGGTGACTATTTTTTTTTTTTTTTTTTTTTTTTTTTTTATAAAAAGATCAAGCAAATGACACTATTCCACCTGATGGTAAGCAGAAGTAGAGTCCAAATGCGAAGATAGCTAGCGCGAGAGATAAACTGCCGCGCTAGCCACCCACGCCTTGCTGACCTGCAAGGTGCTTCTTCACGCCTCTTTTGAATGACCCAGGATTATAGGAAGGAGGGAACACGTGTGCTGGCAGTGAATTCCATTTCTTGATTGTGCGACAAAGAAACGAGTTGCCAAATTTCTTAGTTCGCGTTGGAATGGTAGCCACAGTTTGTCGGTGACAACGTAAACCAGCACGCGTAGTCCTCAAAAGGAAGGGAGATGGTGGGATTAGGGAAAAAAGTTCCTCAGAGCACTCGCCGTGGTACAGACGGTAGAAAGCGCTCAATGACGCAACATTGCGACGCAATTGGAGAGGCTCAAGGTGTTTAGTCACCTCTTCGTCGCCGATGATGCGGGCCGCGCGACGCTGCAACCTATCCAAAGCATCGAGTAAGTACTTGGCAGAGCCATCCCACAGGTGCGAGCAATACTCCACGCAGGACCGTACTTGCGTCTTGTATAGCAAGCAAAGTTGAATTGGCGTGAAGAAACGCCGCACCTTGTTCAGGACTCCGAGTTTCCGTGAAGCTGTTTTTATCACGCTTTCGATGTAGTCCTTCGGATTCAAGTCGCTGCGAACCTCCATACCGAGCAAGGTGATACTGCTCTGTAGCGTAAGTGTTGTGCTCTGGAGAGAGGGAAGGGAAAGGAATGGCGACGTTTTAGCCGTAAACGCGCACACCTGAGTTTTCTTGGCATTGAACTCAACCAGATTTGCTGTACCCCATTGAGAAACAAGGTCGAGCTCTCGGTTGAGTTCAATGACAAGATTCTCACGACTCTCCACGGTTTCTGCTCGTCCAGCCTTTGCGTGTCCGAAGTAGCCCGCATGCACTGTACTGTCGTCTGCATAGCAATGGATGTTCCCAAGAGGAATCATATCATTGATATGCAGAAGAAACAGTGTAGGGGATAAAACGGAACCCTGGGGAACACCGGCATTCACTGACATGAACCGCGAACTGCATCCGTCGGAGAGGACACGAATTCTTCGCTCATGCAGGAAGCCGGCCACCCAGGTACAGAGCTGAGCAGGCAGACCATACGTCGGAAGCTTGGAGAGAAGACTTTTGTGCCAGACCCTATCAAAAGCTTTGGCGATATCAAGGCTGACAGCCAATGACTCGCCACGTTTGTCCATGGCTTCACCCCAGACATGCGTCATGTACGCTAGAAGGTCACCCGTCGATCGTTTCGGCCTAAAGCCGTACTGTCGATCGTTGATCAGAGAGTGACCCTCTAGGTAACGGACCAGGTGGTTGTTGAGGATCCTTTCCATAACTTTGCAAAGTACCGAGGTGACTGCTATTGGCCGATAGTTGGCCGGGTCTGAGCGGTCCCCTTTTTTGGGAACAGGCTGCACATTAGCCTCTCTCCAAGCTTCCGGCACATGTCCAGAAGAGTAAGAGAGCTGGTATAGGCGCGTGAGTACGGGAGACAACTCCGCTGCACATTTCTTAAGTACAACGCCCGGGATGCCATCGGGTCCACTAGCTTTCCGGACATCAAGTGATTGCAGTTCCGCACGAACATCACGCTGCCTGATTTTAATGTCAGGCATCGTGGTGCCACAATGAGGTAGTGACGGTGGCTGTGCATTGCAATCATCGACTTGGGAATTAGCCGCAAAGAGTCTTGCCAGAAGATCGGCTTTCTCCTGCGGCTTATGAGCTAAAGACCCATCCGGACATCTCAAGGGTGGCAGCGAGGGCTGGCAGAAGTTGCTTTGCACGGCTTTGGCCAGACGCCAGTAACTACGGGAGCCCGTAGGATGCGTTACCAATTCGTGGCCAATGCGTGCGACGCGCTGGGCATCCGCTCTTATGTAAGCCTTCTTACAGGACTTGGAAGCATTGTTGTAGGCTGCTTTCAGTGACTCGATATCAGGAGCTTTAAGAGCCCGACCCCTGATCCAAGCGCGATACGCCGCCTGTTTCTGTGAAACAGCAACAGCACAATCGCGGTTGAACCAGAGGTTACGTCTGCCCCTACTGATGAGATCGGAATGTGGAATGTAATATTCCATACCCAATACAATCTCCTCAGTAATGGCAGCGGCGCAAGCTGATGTATCGTTATCACTGAAGCAGCGTTGCTTCCAAGGGATGGACGCAAAGTAGTCGCGCATACCATCCCAATCTGCAGACCCATAATGCCAGAGCCGGCGTTTAGCAACCGCCAGTTGCGGAAGCTTGGCCTGCGGCACTTTGGAGGATATCAGGCAGTGGTCAGATGAGCCTAGAGGGGCTCGGACCTCTACCTGATATCCCTCAGGATGGGTCGTGAGCAGAAGGTCCAGTAAAGAAGGCGCTTGACTTGCAATGTCTGGGATCCTGGTGGGCTGATCAACCAGTTGTGACAAGTCGTGCGTGAGAGCGAATGCATGAGCAGAGATCCCTGCATGGTCAGTTTTGGAGGAACTTAACCACAAACTGTGGTGAGCATTGAAGTCCCCCAAAAACACCAGTTCTGCATTGGGATACTGCTCCTGCGCGTCATCTGCCGCCCGACTCAGATGTTCAAAAAGTCGAGTTGTCTCAGCGTCTCCGGTGTGGGATCTGTAAAGACACACGTAGACTCTAGCCGAGGGGCCAGAGTCGACGTGTACCCCTAGCATGGAGAAGGATGGGTCTTCCAGGCAGCTCAAACGGCGACAGCAAACATCCGCCCGAACATACAAGCATACTCCGGCTTTCGCTTTGAAGGACTCTTCAAGCATGTAGCCGGGATAATTCAAGTAGCTTGTGTCAGCGGGCGGCAATATTTGCGTCTCCGTCAGAAACAACAATGCAGGTCGTGCTGACTCAAGGTGTTGGTGGACAGCATTGAGATTTTATCACTCTCGTGAATTTTAAGATGCACCAAATGTCACCCACTTATCACGTCGTAACGTGCGCGCACCTCCATACATATCCATGGGCTTGATAAGAGCATAGTATCTCTTACTAGTCTGGATAAGACTGACGAGATAGTCACGGTGACAAAAGTCACCAGAGGCCTTAGTATGAGTTTTGATAGTTTTCGAGCTCGATCAAACGTATCGTCTTTCTTCATACATTGGCCACTGTTTCTGATAGTTTACGCTAGGGGCGCTAGTGGGCAATGTATGAAAAGAGACGATACGTTTGATCGAGCTCGAAAACTAACAAACTCGTACTAAGGCCTCTGTGCGCGCCTGCTCTTGTTGTAAGCTTTTGTTTTGTTGTCCATAAAAGTTTCATTGTTATAATATTTAACAAATAACTGCGACTATAAACAGCCAAGCTTAAGCAAGAAAAAAACAATAGATTTACATAGCGGGACGGTACACGTGCCCAGTCGGTTCCCTTTGGCTAAACATTTTATTGGCCTGTACAAATAGCTTTTGTTTGTTTAATTTTGCCGCCACAGATGTTTTACACATTATTATTGCAATTTTTTAGCGCTACGAACGGATTACGGCACGTTGTCTTAAAATTTCGGCCACCTAAGAACTTTATTACAGCACTAACATAGATAATAGCATTATGCTTGAGAAATAACTCTTTTCTCTGCCACACAATCAACAAATGGAATTCTCTGCCAGCACAAGTTTTCCTTCATTCTTACAATCCAGTGATAATTAAAATAAAAAATGGCGTTAAATAATACCATGCAAGTTGGCTGGTGCGGTATACATTTCTTACGCTCTATTTGTCTTTTCATTAGGACTACACTTCTGCTTACCATGAATTCATTACTAAAAGGATGTTAAGAGTACGGCGAGCACGTCTTTATTCAAAAGGAGAATTTTTTTACCACCCCTATTTCTTAAACGAACTTTATGATGTATTAGAATGTTTTAAAATAAGAAAAAGAAGTATGTATATGTATGTCTATAAGTTTCCTTTTTCAAAATACGACATCATTGAAAGTTATTTTAAAAAATATATATTGTAAATAACTATGTTATAAACTGACTGTTTTTAAGTAACATCTGTCTGTACATTTTTTTTTCAAAAACATTTTTTAACTTTTTTAAAAAGATTATGAAATATCATTAAGATTGCCGTACAGCGACTAGCGAGCTTCGTTTGTAAATCAGACCAATTTAGAAAA